>CM020025.1:27530223-27532723 GCA_009769605.1 Bucorvus abyssinicus
ATATATTTTAAACAGACCAATTTAACAACAAATTTCAAACACACTTAATTCAAATAAACACTCTGTAACACTGAGGCTAGTTCACTTTACAATATTTCGGTAGAGTACCTATGCTGAGTTATGTGTTTTATCCAGGTAATGTGTATAGAATAGCAGTTCAAATATTTATATATATAAAATACATGCAAAAAAAGAGCTTTAGGAATCTATTTGTGTATATTTTCCCTCCTAGGACTTTGATGTATGCAGCATGGGTCAAGATTTGAGTAAACATACAGGGCTAAATTCTGCTTTGCACCCATTCAACTTTATTGCCTTCTGAGGAGTTTCATGAGGATATAAGAGAGCAAGATTTGAGTTGCCATGTGCATAAGGTAATGTCAATAATCCTGTATAATATCTCATTGGTGTTAATTTATAATACTGGTTTGTTTACTTCAGCTAGGTTTTATTGCCACTGCATACACAGAGAGTTTGGAGGGGTAAAATGTCAGACAAAATGTTTAGGTGTTTTTTTCTTTTCTCTCCCTGCTTAGAGATTTGGACTGAATCTTATTTTGCCTGTTGTTTTTGTGTTTTGTACTGAGAACTTGGGACTTCTTCCTTAATGGAATAAGTGTTATATGGAGCTTATTTGCTTTTCTACTTGATGAAAAGAACTAACCACAAACATAGCTGTGAAATGTTTACATATGTGATAATGCTCCAAACAAATCAAGAAGAAAACCCAACCCTATTTACAGCAAAATGCAGTATTTATTGAGCCAGGACATTAGGGTAATGATACAAAGAACCGAAGTATATGTACCATGCTCCCTTCCGTTTAACGTATTAATGCTGTCACCATTATCAAGATGCAGCAATTTCAGTGCAGTCAGAAGGTGGCTCTAGTGCTTTAATTTTGCTACTTTCCCTACTGTGAGATCCAAGGAGTAGAAATTACTTTTGTGCTACATTTTTTTTTCAATTTAACTGATGTTCCAACTGGAACAAAACATTTGATTTCATATATCAAACAACTTCACACTCATGGAGATGTGCACACTCACAAATTTTCTGCTTTTTAAGGTTCAGATGACTGGATAAAGAAGAACAACAAAACAAACAAACAAAAAGATTAATATATCAGAGTTACAGCTGACACCTCCAAACTCTTCCCAGCAACACACCGAGACTTGTAATCCCTTCCACCGTGATACCATGAAGAAACCAGAACTTCTCTCTGGCAAATCAACCTAGTTCTGTAGTGGCCACGCAGAATTGTTGGTTGTTGGAACGATTCTTTTGGGATGGAAATCACTTCAGATGTATAAAGGCAGACTAATCAGCCTTTTTGTTGATGAAAACAGAGGGAACGTATGGAGAGAAGATGGTCATGCCTGGCTGGATTAGAGTTGCTGCTCATTCACCTTCCCGGCACAATGGTTGTGCCTCCTTCTGGTGGATCACGGACATTAAATGCACATCAGCATAGTCTCTCCCCACTGGCTTGTCCCCATTACTGCTTGCTAGTCCTCTTCAGCCTGGCCTGTATTCTGGTTTTGTGTCCCCACTCCTGATCGCCTTCTCCAAGGAGGCCAGGAGAGCTTGCCTGCCTGCTCTCAGGCAATCCCACGTGCGAGATAGCTGTGACACAGCCTCATACACTATGGAAAGTTTCACACTACTCTTACACTTCTTTTCCTTCTTATATATCATTATCTTTATCATTATCATTATTGTTCTGAAAGCGTCCCCTAAAAGGAGATTTATAAGACCACGTAAACATGCAAGATGTTGTCCCTGTCTCGACATACTTGCAGTTCTCAGAAAATATTCAATATTCTGCTGGCATTTACAGGAAATATTCCTTTCAACAGGGTGGCTCAAATGGGTCCCACAGGATAGGGCCAAACCTTTTGCTACTCCAGCTATAGAAATGCGTATTTACAGGTCTGGTCTTTTCAGCTTTTTATTAAATGCTTATTATTTAAATAGGCTGATATGTGCTGTACCTGTCTTCAGTGTAACCAATGTTAATTGTCCAGCTTCTTTAAGAGGTCAAAGTCAGACTTGAAGAGACATTTGAAAGAAATAGAAGAGGTCAGACCATCAAAATATCTGACCTTCTGCAGCATGGACAGGGATATCCAGGAGCCCTTCTAACTACGCATACTTGCAGACAAAATATTTGCAGGTAGAATTTCCCTTAATTTTTAACAGGTATTCTGTGTAAGTAAGAAATTAACATTGTGGTCCTTGAATGTCCCTTCTAATCAAGCACAATTAACATTTGTTGATCAAAATAAGTCAAATTTCAAGCTAGCCTGACAAAGATGAAATAACTTTTAAAATAATTCATTATAATAGGTCTGATTTATAAAATTTATTACCCAACTAGTGACTTTTAGAGGTCAGTCACTTGCTAGTTGAGTACATAAAAAAAAATTATATGGAATTTTGTGATTAACATTGAAAGCTTTGAGAAACAATATGGAATTCATTAGATATGGTGTGTGGA
>CM020025.1:27537723-27560223 GCA_009769605.1 Bucorvus abyssinicus
GTGTTGATTTTGAAACAGAGGATTGAGAGCATTATTTTAAGCATAAAAAAAATTTTCTAATATCCTAGAAGAAAGGAGAACAAAATAAAAAATTAATTATAAATACATGAAATACAGGCTTTCCATATCGGATTACACAATTTGTTCATAAAGTTTTGTATCCTGACAGCAGCAGTAGAATGAGGGATTAAAGAAAGATGACCAAAACAATAAAAATGCATCCATCCAGCCAAGCAAAGGAGAGAAATTACTGCCCTGCAGTAATCAACTTGCATCCCAAAGCACAAGACTGGGTTAGTATTAGGAAATGTTAGTATTGATCACAAAATTATATGGGGCTTTTAGCTTGTTTTAAAATTAACCCAGCCATTTTACTCGGCTAGATGAGCTCCTGCATCAGTGAATCCCTTGGGTTGACTGTTCTGCTAGCTGCACTAAGCAGCCCTTCTTCTTCGAGAGTGCAATTACAGAGGGACCAAGAATTTTGTATGTTATAGCGGGTACCACAACAGAAAAGTTTTTATGTCCATTTTCCTATTTCCCTATCTGCTCCTGCTCCAACAGTTCCTATACTTTTAATGGTTGTTATCAGCTTGAATTTCCTTGTTGAAAATAACATCCTCGTGCATTCTGCCTGGATATCTAACTTTGCTTTGAGGACTGATTGATGATGATCCCCAGGCTAGGATGATGTTCTGCAGTTTTCCTTCTGAGCAGTGACCTGCAGAAGAACACAACTCAGAATGGGTTAATGTGACCTTTCCCAGAATTACTTATCTGATGGTTCCTGGTGGAGAGTGGAGAACGAAGACAAGCTTGGGACCAAGTGTCCTTACACAAGAAGGAAAGCCAGTGGTTTGAAAGCTACTTTTCACCATAGTTTAAAAAAGAACATTTCCAGATTTTTCCACCTGGGAAGTATGGATATGAATTTGCTACGGAGCACAGGAAGGTTATAAAAATATTCAGGCTGGACAGAAGTTATGTGAGCTGCTCAAAATGGAAAACAAAAATAATGTTGCCAAAGAGAGCAATTAACTCACAGCCTGAGATTTCACAAAAGGTATTACCAGGTAGGAGTAGGGTAAACTTTATAAACCCTTTTCTCTCCAAAACTACTAACTAGGATGATCTTCCTTATGTGTTTTCATCTTCTTTCTCTGCTATTGGTTATTAAATAAATCCATTGTGGTGGATACATATATTTTTTGCTTTTTTAAACAGTGACATATTTCATTACTCCCTAATTGATTGTATCACACTCTGTCTGTATTACAGAGTCCAGCACAGCTGCCTTCCTATCACAGCCTTTTCAGAGAGACCGTGAAAGAGAATGCCAATGCCTTTAGAGTGTGGCTGCATTACCATACTACTGCAAGTGTCTTAGCAAATCCAGAAAGTGTAAACATAGCTTCTCAAACTGTCTAAAAATTAATGAATGAATGACAACGAAAGGCAAAATCAGAATCAAAGTCAATCCTTTGCTTGATATTTTCACAGTGTCTAAAGCAAAACCAAGAAAAAGCATATTTTGAATTTACTTTTATTTTTTTTTAAATCTGAAGTCCAAAGCTCACACAGTATCATTAAATTCATTCATGCTCAACTCTCTCCCTCCACTCTCTCGCTGTCCCTGGATAGTTTCTTAGTACTCCTAGTGTTAGAGGGGCAAAGTATGTGAGATAGTACTGGATTCGTTTTTATGAAAAAAGCACCTATTACCTCTCATCTCACTTTCTTGGCAGCGGAGGGGCAGCTTCATGTTACAAGCATGGTTTTGTAACAGGAAGAGATACAGAGTGAGAAAGGATAGTATAAGTGAAGGATGGAGAGAGACAAGGAAGGGAAGCAAGGGGACTACCGTAAATGTCTCTATGATATTTTGCAAAATATTCTAGCTTAAGTGCTCTTTAACTTTGGTTTTATGAAAGGAGAGGGAAAAAAAGCACTTCTGAATAGTAAAAAACGTATTTTTGCCAAAAAAACATAATTTCTACTTTTCCACTTTAAAGTTGCAGACTCTTCAAACAAACATTTTATGAACTAGGTCTAAAACTTTATTTCTCAGGCTCAAAATCAAAATGTCTTTTAAGATTTATGGGTTTGGGTGCCTTTTTAAAGTGTAAATTACTTTTTTGCTAATATCAAAATGACAGCCTCAGGAGCTTTTTTAAAAGAGGATCGCAGCAAATAATGCACAAGCTTCCCACGCTGTGCTGTCAGAAGGCCCCCATGCCATCTTACAACACCCTTGCTATTTCTGCCCTGACCCTCCTTCAAGCAGGAGCTGACAATTCTGCTAAATCATGTGGTAGGTTAGTGATGTGGGAAAATGTCAGCATGTGATTACAATAAATCTCCAAACTCTGTTTCACTGTATGTGACCCTTTCAGGATTCAAATTTAGAATCACATTGCAGTGAAGATGGAGGAGAGATGTACAGATTACCCGTTCCTGGGTCACCTGATGTGTGGAACAGGGGTACACTCAAGGGATGTACTTTCCCGCTTGGTTTTCCATTGCATCTGGAGAGGAAAGGGAAGAGAATCTTCAGTTAGCAGCAAGGGCATCAAGGAAGTCCACTGGAAGAAGCTGAACTAATAGGAAATCCAAGCTGCCTTGAACGTATGTTTGATCAGCAACTCCCATTTGAAGGACAATAATAAAGCTGATCTCAGCTAGCAATAACTAAAGATCAGAAGTAAGATTTTGAGCCAACACAGAAGTAGCAAGGGAAGCAGACTGGGAGCCTGGGTAGGATGGACAGGCAGATGGGCACAGCCAGAGTAGCTGTGTAGAGTATGGGGACTCACCTTCCCTGTACGATGAAGCCTCTGTGTATTCAACACAGATAGACCAAGGTGTAGGATTTAAAGGACCATGTAGATGACACTGGTCACTAAGCAGCAACTCAGAGGAGAGGAACGTGTTTCTCAGTGGGACACATCTCACCCATACTAAGTTGTATTT
This sequence comes from Bucorvus abyssinicus, assembly GCA_009769605.1. Lineage (NCBI taxonomy): Eukaryota > Metazoa > Chordata > Aves > Bucerotiformes > Bucorvidae > Bucorvus > Bucorvus abyssinicus. The sequence continues at coordinate 27,540,694 of CM020025.1, forward strand.
TTGTTTTTGCTCCTTTGGAAAATAAAAGGCGTCTCACATACTGTGTTACCTTCCTTCCCAATTTACGTGTATTGTAAATAGTGTTTTAATTCAGTTGCAGGTCTGTTCAGGACGTGAATAGTGTGTTTTGTTTTTAAATCTAGAACCTACATGCTATAAAACATAAAATAAAATACAACACCACAGGGAGCCCAGCTGCCACATAGAAAGTTGATCTCTTTAAAACCCTCTGGTCTGAAAGAAAAAAAAATGAGTTTAGACATTTTTATGGGATTTCTCCAGCTAAAGCCCACCTTCAAATCCCACTTAACTTAGTATGTTTACATGCGTCAAATTTTCATTACATAGTAAACAAAAACATGTGTACAAATGTGACGAAACTAAAATCAGATGGCTGGTGGACTGTAGGGAACAGTGATTATTCAATTCCCAGCTGATAACTTTCCAGAATGTCACGTCCAGCTGCAGATTTTGGCAACTTATAGCCATTTCACCATCTTCAAACAGTTCTTTGTATTTGACAAAATTGCCTTTTCTTCTGCAACAATATAGAGAATATATGTTTTTTAGAATTGGATACCTCTGAAAGACCAATACCAATTATAATATAATTAGATTTAAATGTAAGACATTATTTTTCTGTTGTAATGTAGAAGACACTTATCCTCACTGATCTCCCCACATACTAGTAGTACCAAATTAATCCGTGTCATAATTATATAGATTCCTTTTTCATAGACTATTACTAGAAATGGCCACAACCATACAAGAAAATTCTATGAGACTGGATGTGTGGATATGACATAAACCTCACCAGCCACAGAGGATGAAGATCATGCAGATGGCCAAGTGATGCCTGAAAATAATACACAGCTCCTGGCCTGTAAAGACAAACACAGAACCAGCAGCTGGAGCTGCTTGACTGGGGAAACAGGGCAGGGAAATCAAGAGAGACAAGAGGGTGAGAAGTCTGATGCAGAAATGGCTGATCTCATTCTCCAGCTAAGGAAGCCAGTTCTGCATCAGCAGGGTACCAAAAGGTAAAGGAGTGACAGGACTAGACTTAAACCATCTCAGGCATCAATCTTTCCTATTAATATAGGTCACTGGATACTGTCTTGTCCAACAGATGTGGAAGTAGCAAATCTCACAAGTCTAAAAATCACCCAGTCTGTACAAATAATATCGAATCAGAGAAACTGAGCTGTTATCAGACTGTCTTACTACAAAGGCCATTGTGGTACGGTTATTTTCTGAAATAGTTAACTTCAGCATCTCAGTGTATTTTTAAGAACTTGGTGCAAATAATGGGGAAGGTTAATAACACCAAAGTAATTCTGTGGCACACAACATCTTCTACCAGAACTCATACTCAGTAACAGGTAAACTGCTGCCATGGAATATGCTTGTTCTGCAGCTAAACACAGAGATTCAGGTAAGAAGAGTTCTTTGTGAAGTGGTTTAACCATTCCTAAGTCTGTCTGGAAATAACTAGGAGATTCTTTTGCCTCTGTCCTATGAAATGGAGACCAGAGACTTGGCTCACACTGTTGCCCTGCAGTCAGGAAAACTTTGTGCTTGTACCCAGTTCTGACCAGCTCTTGTCCTCTTGGAAATTTCAAAGACATTAAGAATTCAAAATTACTTTTTCCATAATTTCTATCTGCATGAAGCACTGTCCATCTCTGAGGGTGCCTGTTTGCAATAGGTTCACACGAACACAAAGCAAGGACAATGATTCACGTCAAGCTTAGGGTAACATAGTAAAACTTTCCTTGCAGCACTTCTTTCCCCTGTCTAAAACCACCAACGTGCTGCCAAAATTATCCTGGTACCCGGCGTACGAGTTCTTGATGAGCAGACTGTGATGAAGCAAAACAGTCAGAGATTTGGCTAAAAAAGGAAACATGCTAGAACTCCTTGATCATCTCATCAAGACTTTGGGTAAAGGATAGCTGGCAGAGCTGCCTTAAAGGGACTGTCAAAATATCTCTGGCAAAATCTTCTTCAAAAGGATATTAACAAAACTAAACAGTCATTGGTAAAATCAACAACTCTGTCATGGATTAGAAAACAAAAGACAGAAAATGGCAAAAGCAATGTATCAAATTTCTCCATCACAGAAAATTAATGTTTATTTCAAGTTCCCCGATTGGGCAAATGATGCTCACAGTCTTAGCAGCAGTATAAAAAAGAGGTGAATATTAGTATAATCAAGCAACAGATATCTAGTTATCACCCAAGATAAATGCCCCACATTTAGATAAACATGAACGCATTTTTTATTCATGTTTACATGTAGGGTAAGGCAGACCCCGCTTGCTAGCCTCTGCCTGCAGGAATAACTAAGCCATTTCATTTGCATGTAGAGATTTAATTTAGGTTTTGTAAACAAAACTGTGAATTAGAAATACTGAAAAACACACTGCTATATCTACTGAATGTCCTCAGGGCCTTAAGAAGAGAGATGATTCCCACAAATTATCTGCAAAGGATCTTGTTTTCCTGCAACAAAATAGTGCTAGGCTCCATTTTGCAATACTTCATGAAAAGCCCAAGCTCTTGTAGCAAGTCCTTCTTGCATAAGGGGAAGTCCTTGTAGCTCTTACAGGGTTTGATCCTGTATGCAACCAAATGCAGTGGGTTGTAAAGATGCTCAGTACCAGGCAGGAGCAAGTCCGTAACCCTTTCTTTGCTAATAATGACATTTCCTTCAGGACTATGCTACATCTATACATTTTTCCAGCAAGAAAATCTAGCAGTCACTCAGGGAGAAACTATAGGACAATTGCAAGGGCCTCAATAGCTTTGAGGCAGTGAAAGTCCTTCACAAAACCAACTGTTCAGGAGCAAATCCCATCACCTCTCCACCTCCCCCTCATCACTGCCTTACACACACGAGCAGCAATCAATTGGCCCCCAGCTGGCAGGCACACTATTTTTTCTATTTAACAACCTCCAGGGTGGTCTCTTTCACTAATCCCCCAGGCCGTACAACAGAGCTGGAGCTGAAGTAGCTTCTGCAGTCAGCTGTTGGGCAGTACATAAAATGGCGCAGCAATGCTTGTTGGCAATGAGGCATTTCTTTAAGTATTTTCCTCACAGCCCCTCTCCCAAGCACACCTTTACAGTTCTTACATGTTAGGCATTTGTTGCTTAATCTTTCTAAGATTAGAATGAGATGTAAAGGATGGATCAGGGCACTGAATATAACATTTAACTGTAACATTTCTTTACTGTTAGGCTCACAAGTAAAAACTAGCTGCTGAGGATTCTCCCAGGTTAGGATGCCCATTCCCTGTGGTCCAGATGAAATGTTGCCCAAGCTGTCCAAAGCAAGTTTAAGATTTCAGCACTGCAGAAAAAGGAAAAAAAAAAAAAAAAAAGTCTTTTGAAGATGTAGGGAAATGTTCCTTTTTGTGATTTCATTCATCTTTCATTGTTATACCACGAGCTTCTGATAGTTGTTGTTAAACGCCATATGTGCACAATGTGTATTTCTGTTTTCCTTGGATGGGTATTTATTGGCATTTGCTCCTATGTTATTTTTAGACATCAGAACAGCTTATAATTTCTGTAATGTTGGGGTGTGCACCCTATCCTCTACTGAGACACAGAGGACAGGTTCTGACCTTGAAAATCTGCTTTTCTATCTTGAGCCTTAGAAAAGGAAACCAAGGAGAAAGACAACAAAATACTATTTCAACACTGGAAGTTTCTGGTACAAATCAAAGTGCAAAATGAAAATGATACACAACATAATAATTTTTAAATAAACCAATTTGAAATACGCCAATATACCATAAGAAATGTGAGACCATGAATGCATCCAGTGAACACTGCTGTGCAGTGTCAAGCAAGCTGCCCCAGCATGCGGAAGCAGGTTAACAGTATGGCATTCCATACAGACTGATTTCCTCGGTTGCTCAGAGTAAATGCTGCTGCATTTCCATGCAACCACTGTTCCTCCCTCATACCTGAATCAACTCATTTAGCTACAGAGATGGCACATCCCAAGGTAGCAGTTACTAAATATGAGGGCTGGTGGAGGACATGACAGGCCAAGGAGTTGCTTTGTGCTGTTAACCTGTGTCCTTGATCTGCTACCACTTCTCCTCGGCATTTGGTGTGGGGATTTGGTGTGAGCTATGTATGTATAACAAGCTGAGTTTCAACATTTTTCTGTGAGTTAGAGTAAAACTTTACTGATCAGTTGGTGTTAAGTTTCCCTTTCTTCTCACAGTTAATTCGTGCTTAACTCCTAGTTTATGGCATCTGGTGTCCACGTGCTTTTTTATTGTGACTACTTCTTCTCTCTACCTTGTTGCCCCACCCACCTACCCCCCCCCCCCTTTTTTTTTTTTTTTTTAATCTCAAAATGGAACTTTTTCTCTTCCTGGGAACTTTTTCTGGTACTCAGCTCTTTTGGAAGATGAGAAGGTGTTCTTCAACACCAACACGAAAGAGAAAACACTGCGATCCTCTGAGGAGTGATTGCTCTTGCATTCAAGGGCTGCAAGCCCCAGGAACTCACCAACATGCTCCTTTCCTGAGTTTCCTGCAGACAGGGAAATCTGCTTTACCTTCCTGCAGCTGGCAAGGCTGGAGTCAGCTCAGTGCCCACAGAAGGGTCCCCTTTGACAGTAATGGGATGCACCTTCCTGTGTAAGTGCTCTTGTTATGGGACTTGAGCAAAGGCACAAGACTGACCTTCAAATCCTGGGTATATTCATCAGGCCAGCTTCTCACTGAGAACTTCAGTGCTACCTGACATTAGCATCCAGCAGGTTCAGAGGTAGCTCAGAGACATGCCGTCCCCAAGCAGAACTTCCATTGATCCTCCACCCTCAGATCTCAAAACAGTGGGCTACTTTCTCAGATAGTTAAGCTAATACGGCTCAGTTACTTTACAGCATTTTACACATGCTGTGGTCTTGGCCCATTTTTTCAGCTTTATGACCTAATCACTTGTGTAAGCAGTGTCAGAATTTGGTTCTAGGAACAAATAATATCTTTTGAAAATAGATTCCTGGAAGATGAGGCAGAAATGTTTGATGCTGGTAAACCTTACAAAAAGATTTAAGTTAGCTAAGCTGATTGGAAGGAAAAAAAAGTTAAAATCCTGATAGTAATATCAATGCCTAAACCAGGGCACTCCTAAAATAAAATTAAAATAGGTCAGAAGTTTTCAAATTAATACTTTCATTCACTCTGTCTGCTGGAATAGGTTTTGTGGAATCACTCATCAGTTTAATGCCCTTAATTCATCCCATTTAAGAACCAAATATTTCATAAACTCTTATAAAAGTTTTCTTGTACCACTTGTCTTATTTTTAACAACTTGAGAACTATTACCAAATATATACACCACACACATTAAAATGTGCAGAGACCACAGGACATTTAGATTAATACTAATGAGATAATCCACCTGCCTATTTCACTGCACAACAGCTGCACAGATTTAAAAGGGTTCAATTAAACTTTATTCAGTGCATAGATAATTGATCCAATGTGGAGAATGATGTCACTGGTAGGTTAAAAAGTATATTTTACCTTTTAAAATAAAATTGCTCCATTAGAAAAACTGGAAATATAAACCTGACATATAAATCATTTTCGAAACTTTGTTTTATAGAGCAACAAAAAAGGAAAATGAAATAAAATCACGGCAGATACAACATGCAGATGCCTATTATTCCATTTCCTCTCCAAAAGGGGCAATAGAAAACTAAATGAGAAATTGCTGTTTTTCTCCTTCCATATGGGAAGTTCAATCAGTCTCTGGTATTTCACTGTATTCTTAAAGGTTTTGTCTCCCTACCCTCCACAGCAATGAAACACCACCATTTTCCTATTTTAATTACTAACTTTAGATGGCACCAAACTTGTATAAGATGCTTTTTTAATAAATAGGGAGGATTTAATGTTTAAAGATATGTCCTGCCCACCATCTGCCTGGGGCACTGTAATGGTTGCTCTGGGAGCTGTGGGTGGACCAGAAGGACATACTCGGGCCTCTGCTCCAGGCTACTGAAGACAAAAGCACATCTTCTTGCAATGTTTCTATTTGTCCTTATTTATGGTAGTGGACTGCAAAATACGTTACTTAATTTCTTGATACAACATAGCATTACTTCTGACACTGCTAGTGGCAGTCGCTAATCTATTCCATCCAAGTCATGTCAAGGTGACACAAACAGTATTGGAGAGAAAGGACAAAAGATGATTATTATCTATCTTCTATCCACCGAGGCATTAATATAGTTCCCATCTTTACAACATTTTGGTGGCTATCTATGGTTGGCATTGACACAACAATTTTAATGTGAGACTGTCAAAGTGTTTTACTTTACAGAGAGAAACTGAGGAAAAGGCGATTTAATCCATATGTGCCATCAATGACTGGGTTCTCCATCGCAAAAGGAACTTTAAACAGCTTCTCACTCAGTCAAATGTAGTATGCTCACGAATGTGATGGATTTACTTTCTCCCTGCTTACTTCAGGGCCTCGTATCCTTTTGACCATGTAAGGGCTGACCTGGAGACGCAGCTGTTGGAATCACTTACAACACCTGAGGTGCTTTTCAGTGAAGCTAGGTGTCTGCTGTCCACAGCCCTACCAGAGGCAGAACATTCTGCAATGCTACTAGTTCACCCCAAAATGATGGGGACTTTTGACCCAGTTTCCTGAATCACTTGCCCAGTACATCCCAGACAATCAAGGTTGGAAACAAATTTTATCAAACTGGACTAACCACTGGATCATGATACTCTTTAGTTGCTATGGTATGATATGTTACAGCAGGTATGTATCTGCTTTCCACCGTGCCTGCAAAACTTACTAATGGTCTGACTAAACAAGCAAAACAGCACTTAGAAAAGCAGTCTTACTAAAACCGGGTATTGGCCTTATCTGTGTACAGCTGTGTACGTGTTAGACCAGTTTGTGGCAGGTGAAATAGGGTAAGAAGTAATGTCAACCGACGGCCTACGCGACGTGCAGAGGTGAAGACACATACAGAGTAAATGACACTCCATAGTCTTTAAGGAGACTTCCCTGAGAATCCTTGTCTTATTTATGATTTTGGATTGTTGCTTCACAAAACTTAGTGTAATTAATGTTCCTATAGATATATTTCAGACAGACAGATATACACACATATTAATATACATAAAGTGGAGTTCATTATTCTTGACTGTGAGGGCTTATGACTATTAACACTGTCAATTTTTATCTCATTACTCATCACTGCTTACTCCAAGTGCTAATAGTATATTTTCATGGAGTTTGTGTGTGCTGCAATGTAAATTCTGACATTGCTAGTGTCAGTCACTAATCTACCTCATTCAGATCATGTCAAGATGATACATCACAATGCTCAAAAACTGTCATCCCTGCTTTAAATAGATCTATATTTTCTCAAATTTACAATTAAATATATATATATGTATGCGTGTGTGTTTCTTCATTTCTGCATCAAGTTCTGCTTTTACAATATGACTGTGAAAGCCAAACTCAATATTTTCCAAAGCAACAAGGTAGGGTCGGGTGGTTTTGTTTGTTTGGCTTGGTTTGGTTTTTCCAAAACACTTCAGAAAACTAAAAGCAAACTGAAAAAATCCAGACATATTTAAATTTGTTTATAGGTCCAGATTTTAAAAACTTATTTTCTCTAACTGAATTTTCACTTCTATGCGCTTACTAGCACTGGTTTGTAAACACTGTTTTCCAAACTGATGTTTAAAAATGATCAGTTTAAAAATGCTTACAAACATCACAAGTTAACTAGCGTGTTTAAATTAACTAATGTCACTATGGTTTCGAGTACAATTTTAAAGGAAAACCTAAGTTTGTAACATTTGAAGTTCTTCCCTTGCTGGAGTTACTCCTCCATGTCACCTTTTTTGTGCTTTAGATCATTTTATTCCCCACAGAAAGCCCAAACTGTGTTTTTCCTTTCTTCTACTTCACAAATGTTATTACATTTCTGTTGTAGAGGTCCTGATGATATACTCTATCATACCTTTACCTAAGTTTATAATTTCTTTTGTCTCTTCTGTGCTTTAATATACACTTGCTTCTTTCTCTTGCCTTGGTCTGGCCAGCAGTGGTAAATAGTGTTGTTTGGGCAATGGAGTGCTTGTTGGTTTTTTAGCCAATGTTGTAAACAAGGGGCTCTGCTGCCATACCTGGGCCTCTGCAACAGCACTTCGCAGGCTGAGTGCAGCTCTGATGACCAAAACGGGTTCATGTAAGGGACCCCCAAGGACAGTACTTGTACCTCTCAGCCCGTCTGTATTGGACCAGCTGTAAACTGGCTCGTGTTTGGTTCAACAGGGAACAAGAACTGGCACAGCATCTGTTGGGCTTTGTACTTTGTACTGACAGGTGCTAAGGACCAGTGGAAAGGGAGGCTAGCAAGAATAGATAAGGTACTGAACCTATAAAAATGATAAAACATAGATGTTATGTACATATACATTTATCGTGAACCTGAGTTCCCAGCCAAAATATCTGCATAAAAATAATCTCCAAGAAAGTGTACTAAGGTTTCTTATTCTTCGCATTTTTACAAGGCAAGTTTTTGTAATACAAAAAGCCTGGAAAAATATGTATTTTAACAATTTTTTGAACTGGGCAAATGTGATAAAATACCTTTCTCTCTCTCTCTTTTTTTTTTTTTCTTTTTAATTTCTCCCATTCAGATTCATCTGGGGTTCATATCCTGCTGGGGTTTAGTCCTCAGCAGGACTAGAACCTTGAATGTTTTAAAGAAATGAGATTTTGAAATAGAGAAGCTATAAATAATGGACAATTTAGTGCTCCAGCTGCACAATATAACTACTATCTCTCATTTTTAACAGAAAAAGAAGTTGCATTGATCTGGACACAAACAGACTTAAGCACATGAAAATCTGTGGTGCACATGAAATGGATATGGTTGAATCTAGTCCAATTATTTCATTGATTATGTGCATTTTTTCTCCAATGTATGAACTTACACATGTATGAGAACTTCAAAGAAATACATTCAGTGCCTAGCAGGATTTTCAAAATAATCTAACCTTTGAAAATCCCATTGGGAGCCTATCTACATTTTTAAATGCCTAAATATCCTTTAAAACCTGGTCCTCTGCAGCCATAATTTTGTCCCTGTATAAGAATGTGCAACATGGTGTTTGATTCTTCCTCCAAATTTGTGTGGCTTTCTGACATTATATGCTTAATAAAATAAGCATAAGGGGAAAGGGACGACCAGTTCTGTTTTCATACTGGTTTATAGAAGATTGCATTGAAACACGCATGTTATCTGTAAAATGCAGGCATAAAAAAAGTTATGTGCTGATCTTCCTTTTTGCTCATTTTCCATAAGTGAAGAGACAATGATAAGAAAGAGCAACATTGATCTAGTCCGTTGATCTAAGAAGTAAATGCCTATTTACAATGGACTAAGCAATATTACAGATGGAGTTTTAGGGAGAGTAGTAATTCTGTTCTAGTTAGCATAAGAAATTCAAAATAAGTTTGTCTATATTAATTGAATTACTTAAATCCACTGGATCACTAAAAATAGCCTGGTTTTACACACATAGAAACAAATAATAATGAGGAAATCTGAAAGTAATATTTCCCATGGCAAACATAACTCATCTAGATTGCAAAGATGTAGATTATATGAATGATTAAAATGTAGCAGTAATAGGAAATACTACCTATGTACATGGAGGTCAAATTTTAATTCCATTGGGAACCTAACTTTGAATTTTCTGACTTATGTATTTAAATTTTCAGACATAATGTTGATTTTCATGTTGAACATAATTTATTTTTTGGAATCACACGTACCATTCCCGTACTACTCAGTTCACCTCTCAATAAAGTATGCTTTTGAAGTAACAGTGTTTAATATGATAGCTCTGGCACAGCTCTGATTAATTGAGCTGCTGCCTAGGAGTTATACACACACCAATTGATACCTAGAAATCCGTTCTGCTTTGAGTTAGGACTAGATCATCACTACTCATTCGTCTCCTGAGCAAACAAACCTAATGACAGTGTTATGGATTCAGGAAAGGTTTCAGATGCAAACGTGGTAGGCTGTACAGCTAAGACATAGATATATCCTTTATTTAGGATGACAAAAAAACTTAAACATATCTTTCAGTACTGTCTCGTACAAACACAGTACATCACTAGCCTGGACACCAAGTTATTTAAAGCTATTATTTAGTACCATAATAAGTAGCAATTTAAATACAAGGTAAAATCATTACATTGTCTTGTTTACTACTGATGTTAATGTCAAGCTGACGTGTAATGCTCCAAAAAAAGGCAGCCTATGATTTGTTATCATTAAACTGTCAGTTCTGTCATGTGTTAGGCATAGATTCATGCTATACTTCTTTCAGCATATCGCTTTATTTTCTATCAGTCAAAAACCAAAGTGTTTTAATTGTGTCTCTGCTATTTTTCTATTAACTGTTTCTTGCGTTTTTTCTCTGGCCTTTTAATTGCAGTTTAATAGTGGTCATTAACACATTAAGGGGTGTTAGAAGAACATTTGAAGTCCTCTTGACTTCTACCAAAGTTGACACTTCAATGCTAGAGTAATTTCAGCTATTCATTTATTTAATAGTGACCTATGCAAATGTGGAACCATGTCATTTTACAAATTGACTGTAATAATTAACTAGAAAGGCAGAGTAAAATGAAACAGGTTATAATTAGAATAAAACTGCTACAGTATTACGTCAGCTAGAATAAAATAATCTCAAATGATTAAATTGGTTTCAATTATTAAGAATCAGTTTAATGTACCCACTGTTCTGATTTTTTACATTTCTCTTTTTTGTGTGCATTAGATGTCACCTCATACAATTTATGCATTTTATTCATCTTGGTAAAACAGGCATTACAAAAGTTTAATTAAGTAGTAAAAGACTTCATATTATTCTGTTGAATTCTAAATTAGTTGCAGCAAGAAATGATAGTGCATAGTACATACCATTCATACACATTTCAATTAGATGCATCTATTGTTAGCTAATACTTCTCCACTCCAGTGTATAGATAGAGGTACTGATATAGAGGAATATGTAGGTTTACACATAGAAATAATGGTGCTGGCTCCCACAGTACATTTTTAACTCGCATGAACAATATAACTCTCAACTGTATTATTAGATCTTTATCTTCAGGGCACTTATGTCACTGTTCATGATAAATATGGAATTTTAAAATTACATTTTCCTTAAAACTTTCACCTTGCTTATTCAGTTATTCATTTTGCAGATCTTGCGTATGTAGACAAATACGTAGATAGACATATATATATATGTATGTTTGTTGGTACACACAAGCCTATATGAGATGATAGAAATGTTTGATAATAGGCAGCATACGCAAAGTCATACATTGAAAATGAAAGCAAAGCACTATTTTGATACCAGTTTTCAACATTAGTATACCGGCAAGTCTATTTTCATTGGTTCTACTTGCTCTGCTTGCCATTTGTAAACTCAGCTTTAAGCATGCCACAAATTAATCCTATACAAAGGGGCAGTGGGGTGGTCAGCTTATGCTTAAAAGCTGTTAAGTGTAAGATGCATCGAGTTTCTCCTTTCTACTTACAGAGTTTAAAACTGCTGTTAATTTAAATTAGACTTCTTTTATTTGAACAAATCTTACTGGTTTTCTTGCTGGACTGGTCAAGTACCTTCAAGAATTACACCTTCGGTCTTAACATTTTTAGTTCAATTTATATAAGCATATTTGTTCCCAAGTGATGTTTCTGGAAAGGAAAATACCCTTAACAAATTCTCAAACAAGAGTAAATGATGTCTCAACAACCAAGAGATATCAACTCCAATACTTTTTGTACCTTCTCCTGACCACGTAAGCAAACATCCAGGGAACCAGACTAAGCTGTTGAACAGTAACTCATGCAAAGGCTAAAGAAAAAGTGTGTCCAGTGATGGAAATGCATGGAAATGGTGGAAATGTGGCAAAGGTGTTTATCTTCACATAAAATCACCCATGATATTATAGTAATAAATAAAGTGCATGCGTTTACCAGTGCAGACAATCCATACACATGAATATATTGTCATAATTTTGGTGTGACAAAAACAGCCTGTACTTGTAAATATCCAGTCCTGCTTCACTCTTATCCTCATCTGCTCTGACGTCTGCATGGATCCTTCAGAAAATCCCTGCTCTGCAGTGAGGCTACAATCTCTGATGCTAAGATTTGTAACCATATATCATACTGTAGGATCATTGGCTAAAGTTACTATTTTAAAATATATTTCTTATTGCTCCTCTGATGTATTGAATTCCAGGAGGGGTAGTTATATCAGTAACTGAGTGTTTGCGTGCTGTATTCATTATAGTTTTGACAGGACTTTTACAGTCTCCATAAGCGGTGGTAAACAGTGTTACGTGAAACATGTCAGTGATCTCAAGAGCATTTTCTGTGCAAGTGTCTGTATGGGTAGAAATGCAGTGATGGATTTTTTGGAAAACATTCTGGTGTGCAAAAAAATTGGTCATCATGAGCAGAACAGAGCTATCATCAGCAGAACAGTTTTTGGAAGAAAGAAACCTTCCTGGTAAGGTTCATGTTGTTTTCAGCTTAACAAGCTTAAAGGAACAAACACTATTAGCAACCTACATCTCCAACATACTTGTTTACAAAATCAAATGTGCTCCACAGCATCTCAAGATCACTGGAAGTCCTGAAGCTCTGACCCAGCTTCCCAGGAAGATGTTCTGGGAACCTGGGAACCTTTGACCACAGGCCACCAAACAACTGTTGAAAATCCCAGAGATTTTAACTTCCATATTTTCACGAAGCTAGAGGCTGCTGCAAGAGAGTGAGTTTGTGAAGGAGCTTTCTGACCCACCTGTTTCACCTTTACCTTTCTTAGGGGTCCTATAAACTTGCTAAGATCAACCTATTCCAAATGGAACTAGACTTCTTTTTATTGTATTTTAATTAATATTGTGTAGTTATAATAAGGTGTTTATTATTAACTATATTTTCCGAATGTAATTAAACTTCTTTGTATGGAACAAAGATAATCAGTAGATCACAATTAACTGCATTTCTTAAAAAAAAAAAAAAAAAGGCAGATTCTGGTAACTCAGTACAAATGACCCATTCCACTATGTCTTATAATTGTTAAACATGGATAATTTACACAAATAGTTTCTTTGTCCTAGAGCAATTGCTTTGCAGATCCTTGTGAAGCATTTGCTGGAAATTTGCTTTTTGAGCACTTCCTACCGTATTTCATCAAACTTCAAACAGCTGAAAGATGACATATGTAGGTCTTTGGAAAATGCATCTCAACTTCGCAAAGACATACAGGAAAAGAAGTACTGATGTGTGCAAACTATGCAATAATGTACATAGAACCTTAAAAGAAAAGAGTATAAGGAGAATTTGGTGCTCTTTGTATAAAAGAATGAGGAAGACTTGACTATCATGTGACTGATAAGCAACAGGGACGTCCAGTGTCTACAACAGGAAGCTGAGAGACAGAGTAACTGGGTGACATTGCTGTTAAGCCTTTGGCAAATCCTAAGATTTCTTTCAGTTTCCAGTCTACAAAATACCAGCAACCCACAAAAAGAAGCATGAAACAGACCTTGTGCCTGTCAGGGAGAATTCTTCTCGCTCAACTTCAGTCAACTCAAAATTTGGTATGTGGTCTAAGCCTAAGTTCCCTTTCTAGAATAACAAATTAATTTCTGTTGGAAGGGACTTCTGAAGGCCCTCTCCTGATGCTCAGTGCCAGTGGAGAATGAAAGGCAGCTACTCTGAGCCATGACAGCTAGCTTTGCTCTTAGGCAACTACAGGACTGTAAGTTAATGATGGGAATTAGTTTAGATAACTTAGCCTCCTCTAAATGACTTAGTTTTAGTTCAGCTCTACTATTTCCAACATTCAGCCATAGCACCGAGTAAAAAGAACCTACCTATCCTGTTAGCTACTCTGAAACTTACCCAGTTCCTGATTTATCACTTCTATGGCAGAAGGAAGAGAAATATAAAATTAATCACATGTGTTGACTCAGCAAATATGTCTCACAGCATCTGTAAGATCTTGGCTGAACAAGACCTGCATATGTCGAAGGGAAAGAAATCAAAATAAAGCTCTCTGAGACCATTCTTTCCTTTCTCTGGTTATTTTAAGGGAGAGAAAGCAAGAGAAAAATGTGGGCTATTAAACCCTCCAACCAGAAGAAGAGAAGCAACAAAACAAGGATCCTGTTAAACAATACCACTACTGCAGTCCACCTTTCAGAGTGCTGGTAATCTTCAGCTCACTCCACATGGGCCCACATTTTTCACTCCATCAGAATGCTAGCATTAGTTACGTCATCCTCTTGTCCTTCAAAGCTTTCCTGCTCTTCTCTTTAGAAAAATGCCCTCTTTGTGAAGTAACCATCTTGTTAAACAAAATGGAACTCTATACTCACAAAAGTGCTTATTTCATTTAACTGCATCAGCAAGAAGGATGGTGGAAGAAACACGCACAAAAACAGGAAATGGGAAGGAGAAAAATCTAGAAGCCTTCTTTATTCCATAGTGACACAAACAACTCTTCCTATACTACTTGTAACACTCGACTGTCAGAAATTAAGCAACACTTCTCTGCTTTGTCTATTTTTTCAGACTTTCTAGGGCAATCGTCCAACTTTACCCATCTAGCAACCATTGTTTTGAATTCTTCAGGCAAGCTACTTTCATTGATCCATTGTATTTACATGTTTTTTCATATTTTTCGCACTCTTTCACACTCTTTCATGGCTAAGAATAAAGCTAAAAAATCCCCAAACCTGTTTTTATTTTTCAAAAATTCTGTTATACCCATCTTTACCAGTTACGATGTCATCCTTATAACAGATGTCTAGGAGCAGAGTCGCCAAGTTCAACAGTACTACTTGGTGGAATAAATAGTAGTAGACTGCAGGAGTTGTGGAGGGTTCCCAACTGGACTATAGGCTGAGGGCTGTGCAGGCTGAAGGAAAGCACATGGGGTATGAGACAGGATCACCTTCCTTTTCTTCCATTTAGCTTGATCTTGTAGGGAGGTAAAACCAGTTGTGCACCTGCAAAGAGCAATTTGCTATTGATGAAAAGGTTCTTATAAACATGCCTAGGATTGAAGTGGGTGAGCTTGTAGGAGCAGTGGTGGCATGGTTAGATTGATAACAGTCATTCCATGACAGGAGCCCATGGCACTTACAAGGGTGAAAGAATTGGGTTTTCTTGTGCCAAACACTCTCATTGTGCTTTTTTTCCCCCCATAAGAACTTGTCTGTTACATAAAGCAATTTGTCTTCAAAAACAGCAATAACATCAATGATGGGTGGCATCATAGATTGCACCTCTAGTTTAAGTTTGGTTGATGAAGTGAAAAAAGTTTTTTGTACCTACAGTACTCATTGTGGCCACCAGCTTTTACTGTTCATAGTTCCCATTTCTCAACTTTATGCCAGACTGACACTAAGTTTTGTCACCGACACCTTGCCAATTTCAGTGAGATTCACACAAAGAAAACCTGTGAAAAACTGAAATGAGAAGGTTCTGTTTGTTCATCATTGTAACACAGGAAAATAAAATATGTGCTGAATGTGACTGGGTAGAACTTTAGAAACAAGAATCCTATTACTTTTCTTTTTGCTGAAGACATATTTGACTTTGCTGTCAATAGCACTTGCGACAGTGAAACAGAAAGGAAATGTGCATCCAAATTGTTAAACTTCGACCACTGGCTCAAAATATAGGTGCGCATTTGTATATTAATGTAACTTTTTGGAAATGCATATACAGTAGAACCAGAACTGATTATCGCAGTGGCAATGAATGATAGAAGCATTCAATGTTTAAACTTGTTTCTAAATTTTACAGCTATTTTTATCAGAAGTTAAACCCCAGCTATGGAAGTGAACACCCACAGACTCAGTCTAATATCCAATATGACTCCAGATGTGCCCATCTCTGTGATGTTCTGTATTTCTATCTTCCGGTCTCCTTGATACTTTTTCTTGATTTGCACATAGTATTAGTCTGCCATTTAACTTTAATTTTTTAAGCTAACTAGAAAGAAGGGGCTGAACAAATATTGGAAACATTTTCTTTGAGTATCCATTTGAATTAAACAGCCAGGTAACATTTGACCATGTTTGTGACCCCTTCATGTTTGCTTTTCATGAATTTTCAAGTGTTTGATCTCTGTTAGGGAATGGATTAGCAAAAAGCAAATTTGTAATTCAAATGCTGGAAACTCCACCAGCACCAATTTAAAATTGTATATTCAGACATTATATTTGAAATTTGAAATTCACACTGATTTGATTAATGAAGTGAGTTGCAGCCAGCTTATATGCCTCTGAATGCCTGTTATTTCACCTGGGGAGGAAAGTGGTGAGGTTTTTTCAGTAACCTTTCTACCTAAAGCTAATCCTGGTTTTTCAATCCTGTTTGTGTCTTGGTGCAATTTGGTGCAGCCTCCAGGTTGTTCTATCAATTGTGAAAACTGCCACCAACACTGCTACTATGCTGGGGTGGTGAGCAGATGAAACTGCATGGGCTGGCATCTGGAAAATCAACTCATGTCAGTGAAGAAGTCTGAGTTAATTGTCTGGAATTTTGGGATGGAGTGTACCAGCAATGTATTTATTGATTCTATTAATTCTTACCTAATTACCAAATGTACGGGTTCACAAATAGTTCAGAAACATTTAAAAAGTAACATTTTAAGACTAAATTATTCATTACAAATTATTCACTGAGTTCTGATAATATAGATAAATAAGACCACCTATTCCTTTCACCTTTGTTGCCTGTCAACTGTGTGTTGTAACTCGACAGAATGTGAAGCATACACCAAAACCATGTTCCCAGTGAAATATAAACACTGCAGTCATACTTGATGTTCAAGCAGTAAAGCATGTGATATGGATGAACCTCAGAACATTTCTGAAGCTGTGAAGTCTCGTAAGATGATTTTTTTTTTTTTTTTAACATCGCTTTTTAATGCATCTTCTCTTGCCACCCATTCTGCCTCTGGAGCAATCAGTTAGCTAATATCCATGGGGAAAATGGTCTTTCTTAGTATGCACAATAACTTCAAATTAAAACTTCAAAGCTGTTTAAAATACACTACGAGAAGTTCTAATTTATTCTTTTTTTCTTTCAACACTGACGAAACCCTGCGATCTCCACTACTTCCATCAAACCCAATGCCTGTCCCCTCTTTCTCTCCTTTTTTTTTTCCCCTCCATGGATGTATTTTCTCAAGGACCAACACACTCTGGAGCATATTATCTAGGGACAGTGGAGAATGTCAGAAGGAACTGATCTTCATAAAAGGACTGTTTTCCATCCCATATACACTCTCTATTTTTCATACTAATTGCTTTTCCTCTGTCAGAATTTGTCCCTTTGGTTTTTTCTGTTAAAAAAAAAAAAAAAGAAAAAAAAGAAAAAAAAGGAGGAAACAAACAGTGTTCTCCTTGCAGCATTCATTGACATAATGCTGAGATTACCACATCAAAGCTGCCAGGGAAGGAGAGGAGGAAGAGGAAAGGCGGACACGCAGAATGGCTTGCCTAGCCCCCCATTTCAATGGGCTAGAAGACTGCAATGGCCCCAGAAGACTGCTCTGGAGTCATTATTGTAATACCACAAAGACAATTAATTTATAAATAAGAAAACAGAGGCAAATAGATGATAAGTAAGAAGGTGAGGGCCATATGTGGATTTTTGAAAACTACCAGGAGCAGAAAGCGTAATCTGAGCTACAAACACATTTCTGTTCCATCAGCGAGCAGGGAGCTCATGCTTTGAAGTATGCCATTCTTTCCAACTGAGTGTCAATCCAGTGATACAAACAAAGAATTGGTTAAGACTTTTAAAAATTATTTAGAGCCATTTTAGTAAGTGGACATGAATGTGTTAATACAGAAGGCTTCTCTTCAGCTGAGATCCATAAACTACTTGTGTTTGTTTATTTCTTTGAAACCATTCCACAGATTCAGGCAGTTACAGGACTGTTGGCTCAAACACGTTGCGTTGATCCAAGATTTTCCTGTTAAGAACTTAGATAAGCTTGAATCAGCAAATACTGTCCATCATCTTAACACATGGACACAAAGGGAGAAGTTTTAACAAGCACTGGTTGAAGTGGGAAAAGCTAAATGTAATAGATGATCCAGCTGAAAAAACAGACTGGAAATTTACTTTCGAAAACTCACCTTACAGAGTTTCGCCTAATAAACCACATACATATGCTGTACTAAATCTTGTTTGATTTCAAAAAATCATCACAGAGACCTGTTTTATTCCTATTCCTGATAAAAATTTGGTCCTGTTCTGAAAGGATATATACACTAGTTATGAACATCGTATCTTCTGTTTTCCTGGGCTTACCCTTTTATACTGAAAGGCTTCAGAAGCGGACTAGGGGAACTATTTGGGACAAAATCTGAGCAAACTTGAAAGCGAACCAAACCCCAGTCTATTTCTCCTTGAACTGTGAAAGGATACAGTTAAATTTTTTTTTTTTCCAACTTGCTTCTTGTTTTCACACACCTCCAAAATTGCAGGTTGTATTTGGCACTGAAAATGGGAGCATGGAAAACAATTGAAAATTTGTTCCGGGAGAATTTCCAGACCAGCTTTGGGGGCTCAGAGAGATGGAGAGCTTGAATACATATCAGACTGCAAGTGGGTTATCTGACCTAAAGCATCCCTTCCCTTATTTGTCTATCAGAAGCTCAGCATCAAAGCAATCTCTACTTTCCCATACTATGGCAACTTCCAGAATAGGACTGTCATGCTGAAAGATTATTCCTCGAAAGATGACACATGAGGAGTTATATCATTTCACCATTCAATTCACATTTCTGCTCTGCCCCTGACAGTGACACAGGTCTTTCTCTATACAAAACATACATATGTATTGAAAAACACACACTTTTAGAATCAGGCATATTGTTAGAAATGAATTATTGCCAGTAATACCTACCTTCCATATCCTAGTAATATATATAGACAAATATTATAAATACCATACTCTTGCAGTATGCTGCATGAACTTAGACATTTGGAATATCGATAGTATGTATAGAAGCTCTCTATTGTGCAGCAGTGATACACCTAATAGTGTGCTTCATTCATCTTAAATATCTCAATTTAACTGTGTTCTAAAGGTTTTTTTCTGCTACATCCCAAATCCTTTTTTTTTAAAACCTTCCCTCAAATTTAAAGCAAAATCCTACATTTATTTTCTGTATCCAGTAATCCCAAATTAATCTGATAATTTACTTAATTACAAATGAATAAAATAGAATATTTCAATGAAAACAAACCTTCCCTTCTTTGGATTATTTACTCTTTAAAGAGCAACTAAATGCATTTCGTAAGAAGCATTTCCCTTCATGATGCGTTAACTAGTGAACGGCTTAGATATGTACACAGCTCAGAGCTCTCTGCAGGCTGCGGGCCACTG
>CM020025.1:27565223-27600223 GCA_009769605.1 Bucorvus abyssinicus
TGTCCCCATAATGGATAATTATGGAATTACCCTCTTTTGTAAGTGTTTAAGAGACATGTGAATGCTCTCAACTAAGTAGCTCTCAACTCTTACGTCTTCTGTAAGAGCCTGAGATTGGTCATAGAGAAAAAAAACCCTCCCTGTATTTGATCTGCTTGTATTCAAATTTTTACACTTTACCCAAGATATTAAAATGCAGAAGGGCATCTCCACATGGGTGCAGGTACCCACCCATTTGGATATCAGTGGAGGACAGCAGTGCTGAAAGTCAGGCTGTCCTGCTCAGGGGTTTAAAAATGGTCTTGTGTGCCTATAGTTAGAAAGCCACTGTGGAAATACTAGTACATGACTACAGAAGCACACATCCTCTGAAAATGCATTCTTAATTTTCACATTTGTTCATGTTGTGTTGGATTATGTTTACAGTGAAATGTGGAGATTAAAAAAAAAATCCCACTTTTGTTTAGCTTTTGAAAATATATTTAAGGATGTCTGAGTATCAAACATTGGAATTTGTTGGTGCAATGCACATTTCTAACAAAGGATAGGAATGGGGAATGCATACAGTTTATTTGTAAATTAAATAAATATGTTTCCTCCATGCCCTTGAGAGCTGGCTGATTTATCAGTTAATAAAATAATCATACAGCACAGACTTGTGCTTCCAATTTATTTTAAAAAGAAATAACATTGCTTTTTTGACATATATGAATACAAATGTAACACTAGAGGAAACTTTGTGAGTAGCCCTGTATATATATCAACAGCCCTGTATAAATTGCCTTACTTTCTTTTTCTCTGCTATTTATGGAACGGATTCTGCATAAACACTTATTTCTTCAACAATTCCTAACTTATGGGAATGACCCTATGAACCTCGGTGTGACTACTGACAAGAGAGAACACTACTTGTCTGAATAAAGAATGTAGACTGTGCATGTAGCACAGGTGAAAATAAAAGTTAGATTCAGAAATTTAGTTCTAAATTTGCAACTAGACTTCACTAGTATTCACACATAACACCATAAGCTAAACTTAAAAGGAAATACATTTATTAAAAAAACTATGGCTGAATTGAGTATTTTTCCTGACTAGAAATGCTGATAGAGGTTTCAGCTCTGCAGAATTTGGACAAATACAGTTTGTGCTAGACGTGTTCATGTGCATCTCTCAGAAGGGGAAGGCCTATGTCTCCTAGCAGATTTTGTTTTATATTATTCAATTTCTTTTCAAGTTTTGTGGTTGACAAACCATACCTTAAAAACCACACAGGAGTGTTTCAAGTAGAGGTAAGTGAATGGCAGAGCCGGGGTGCCGCGTGGCGATTCAGCCCAACAATGGCTGCGAGAATGCAATGAGCGTGGATCTGAAATCCTTTTGTGATTACGGGGCTCATTTCCGCAGCCCTTATTCGAATAACTGACTTCAGTGTGGCTGCTTTCGTCAGTAAGGAGTAGTCCCCTGAGCAGAGTGTGCCATTTCAGACCCTCGGTTTTTGTGTTTGATGGGAAGCTGGGCTTTTCAGCATTCCCAACCCCACCCCTCCCACCTCCTGCTCTAATCATCTTCTCCTTTTTTGGTCATATGCCTCTCCTGCTCTGTTCTTTAAATTCCCTCTGCTCCCTCCTGTATATTAGCCTCAGCCCTACTTTGTTATTTTTGTTGCTTGCTTCGTCTTCTCCCCGTCACTACTCCAGACACTTCTCTCCCCTTTGCTAGTCTGTTCAGTTCCTTGGGGAACTTTCACACTCCCCCACAACTGAGCAGCTTCTTGTTTCCAATGGATTTTAAAAACTCTAGGCTATATTCTCTTCTCTTGAGAGAAAATTAAAAAAAAAAAAGAAAAAAACCACAAAACAAAACCAAAAAAATAACCTTCTCCAGAAACTCCACTAGTTTAAACTCAGAGACTTCCAGTCAAATTCCCTTTTCAAAGGAACAGAGGAGATGATTGAGACCTACGAGGATGCCAGGGCATGCCACCCACTGAAGTTCACGGAGACACGGGCAATCACCAGAGGTCCTTGGGCTCTGCTGATCAATCCCTTCTGTGAAGCAGGAAAACCTTCTCTCCCCAACTGCCATTTCAGAGGGCAGCTCAGCCCTCTGAAAATCAAAGCAGGCGTTGGTGCAGCGTTCACTCTCTGATGGCCAAAACAGGCTGACCTTGATGGGAGTCTCTCTATTGACTTCAGGATATAGTTGGAGGATCAGGTCTCTGGGGGAGACGCACGCAGGTGCAAGGCAGAAGCTTTTGCTTTCTCATGTATATCTGTGGAATAAGTTATCAGGGAATCACCATACATAACACTGCTATTTCTCAGAATACCCTCTGACAGTATTTTCTGCTAAAGAATGCAATTTTTCAATATGAATTAGTCCATTCTGCTTCAGAGGAAGATGAACTTGTGGTGGGTGTCCCTTCTGAAAGTTGAGGACTTCTTTGCCCATTCTACTCAATATTTCTTTGAATTACCAAGCCAGACTTTCTTCTCCTCCAATTGACAAAATCCTCCAACTGAGACTACTTAAGCTGTCAATTTTGCTGGTGTAAATCTGGAGCTAACCCCGTTACAGCATTCGCAGAGGTTAGCCAAGGACAGGTCCTTCCCTCATCAATTCGCGTGCTGAGCAGCACCTGGGGACCACCAAAGCAAGAGAGCACAGACTCATACTGGTAAATACTGACATCAGGGAGAAATGCCTAAGGCAGAAGAACAATAAATAAACAAAAAAGAGAAAGAAAGAGAGTAAAGAATTAGACCAGAGAGGGATAAAGGAAGGAGTCAGAAACTGGGGACTGACAATGAGTGCATCCCCAAGGAACTGGGTGCAGAGGGGAGAACAGGGCACAGGAAGGATAGAATGCTCTCCCATCATCCCATAAAATATGCCAGCAAAATTGTTCTGTTGTATTTAAACCTGGAAATTTATGAAATTATTTTGTATTTTTTTTCCAAATTCTATCTCAGTGCATGATATTCTGTAGCGTAAGAATATGTTGTTGTGTTTAAAGTTTTTATTTTAATATATGCCCATTTTATACTTGCACTAAAACACTTTGAACTAAATAGTTGCACTGATTAATCCACACCTCAGACATGCTGGAAACATGAGTTGAAATGCACCCGAGGCGTGCATTAATCAGCGCTACCATACCGTTTGTCCTATCTTGCTGCTTAATTAAATTCCAAACCAAATAGTTTGGGGGACAAGGTTAGGAGGGACTACTTTTTAAAGTGGTTTTTACATGAGCTGTCCACAGCGTATGGAAAAAAAATACAAGATATATTTAGAACAATATTTTAATTTGAGATACTTTACTAGATTAGATGGAAAGAATGTAATGTTTAAAAAAGGAAAATGTGATTAAGAAGCTTAAGTGCACAGTATATTACATGAAAATTCTGATCATAAAGAAAGGTAATATCTACTCAAAATTATAATTTCTGTACTTTTGAAATCATCTCAGCAAGAATTATCTACCCATATCAAATTGTAGCACTTGTCAAAATCAACTGTAAAGCATCTCAAGTGCTCTTCTGAATCAACAAAACAGATGTATAGCGATGTGAGGTTGCACTGAAATGGAAATAAAAGTGAACTAGATGCCAGTCATTGCCCTTAATCTCTTGAACCCGGCACTTAACACAGAGGATACCACAGGTCTTTGGGACACTGTTTAGAGGGGGAAGAAATCAAGACTTGAATCTTAATAATATAGGCAAAAACACTCTATAAAATGATCTTCTTTCTGCCTTACTAGAATACGATCTGCTCAAATATCACCTTGCCTTGTTCATAAACATGAGGCGATGTTTGAAACAGCATCCTATTTCAGCTTTAGATTGGCAGAAAACCTGAAATATGTGAAACTTATAAAAAGGTGTTTAGAGTTTTAAAATAGCAATTAAATATGCTTAGTGGTTCAAGAGTCACCATTCCTCTCCTTTCAATAAAAATGTGAAGTGATGTTTATGGGACAACACTTGCAGCAGAATGAATACGATGAATATAGCTTTAGTTAAGATTACAGTATTGCTGATTTTTATTAGGGGCTTAATAGATGAAAAATGTCTGCAAGTATCAGCCATTAGAAAACAACTACTAACCTCATAGCCTAGGACGTGTTTGGAAGTGAGCTCCTCTGCAAATTTTGTATAAACTACCCTCCCTGGAAATAGGATTAAAATTACTTTTTTTTCCCCTTGGCTTTGTGGTGATGGTGCCTTCCAGGAGTGTGATGCACAAAGGGAGACTGAGGGGAGCACAAAGAGTAAAATGAATGAACACTTCCTCTATCTGTCCCGTGAACTGCTTAAGCCTCTGAATCACAAGTGGAGGGATTTTTGTAGGCTGATGAGGTACTGCAGAATCATACCATTTGTCAACACCTTACTTGCTTCCTTGTTTTCAATTGCATTTAGATTTGAAGAATTTTTAGTAACTGATACAGTGTTGAAAATGACTGAATTCTCTGCCACATATAATATAGCCATCCCAGCATAAGCTATACGTAAAGGAGCCCATTTTCATCAGCAACAGTAAAGGGCACATATGGACTGATGAATGGGGAACCCTTCTGATCCCATACTGAGCGCAGGTCCAGATGGATGGAAACGTCTCTCCAGGACAGACAAAGTTGCTCAAGCCCGGGTCTGGATGCCTGAGGATTAGACTCCTGGACTCATACAACCTGCTCCTGTGGCTCAGTCCAGACAAAGGTGCCCCCCTTGCTCTGGTTTTGCTGCCAAGGCTCAGAGGGAAACATGCTCATCTGTCTAGCTGCAGAAAGCAACCAGCTACAAATATTTCAGTCTAATTTAAACATATTTTCGCAAAGCTAATTCAGCCCTTTCTGGATTTCATCCATCATTGTCTCCTATACAGGATTTAGCCCCTTGTCTATAGCATGCAGAAATAGCAGACCATCACTTCTAGCTCTTAAGACACAGATAAGAGTCTTTGAGACCCTTTGAATTTAGCACGTGTCAATTTACAAAGATGCTGAGCATCACTTCTGCACGATATGTGCTGCAAGCAGGATTGATTCATGCAAGAAAGGACAAAAGCGGGATCTATTTTTAATTCAGTTATGATCAATATCATCAATTTTTTGATACAAGCTGGTTAACCAAAAGAGCAATTTCTGAGCAAGAGCAAAGGAACTGAGCACAAGGTCTCAAGTTCTAGTTTCCAACTCTGTCAGTGATTCATTCTATAACCTCAGGTAAGACAGGTAACTTCTATGTCTAGTGTTTTATTGACATTGTAAAGACTAAGTACACTGAGGATTTCTCCAAATTTTCTAAATGTGGGAGTGGTTTTGCTAGGTGCCAGAGGTCAAAAGGCTATTATCAAACTAACAACAGAAAAAAGAGGAAAATTAAGGCTTTGAACAACATAAATATACAGAAAACTGTAATAGCTGTTCAATTCAATATAAAACCCAGCCCAAGCAGGCAGGAATGGTAGCAGCTGGAAAGTTAGGCTGAAACAGAAGCAGGACAAAATGTTTCTTCTCACACCAAGGTTCAGAGTGGACCCAGCCATGGCCACGCACACAGAAGCATGGGATACCTGAATGGTCCTTCCATCCTTCCACTTCTGCTCTGTTTTCCATCCTTTCACCAGCAGTGCTGCAGCAGTATTAGCTAAGACAGAACATCTGACTTTCTTTCCTCTACTTCCCTTTTGAAAATGCAAGATTTGGGCTTTGGGAGGCATTTGGTGCTTTGGTTTGTTTAGGGTTTGGGGGATTTTTTTTTTTTTTTGTGGGTTTTTTTGGGTGTTTTTTAAAGCCATTCTTGTTTTGTTTGCCATAAAAGTCAAAAATTGGAGGTTCTGTTGTTGTTTTCTAACATTCTAGGAGGCACTGAGTACATACCAGTGAAGTGTTTCCTGTCAGTACTTAAAGCCCCAAGAGAGACATTTCAAGAGTGCTACATGCTTTTACAAGATGAAGACCCAAGGTCTGTTCCAGGGGCAGTTCCAGGCACCCCAGTGTGCCCAGTCCACCCAGTGCTGATGAAGAGTCACTGAGCAGATGCCCCATCTGGTGAAGACTGCTTTGCAGCAGGACTCAAAGCACAGCATGGTGCACAGAATATTTGCATCCTGTCCACAGGAAGGGCCACTGTTCCCCTCTCTCTGACATCCAGAGGAAGTCCTGCCATAGTAGAAGAAGCTTGCCCTGATCCATATGCAGTGCATAGCTGCACCACAGCATCAGTAACTCACACTCTGTGCCAGGCCATGTAGAGAGCATGATGGAAATGTGCCTCCAGGTTTCTATTCTCTCCTGGTGGCAGGTCCCAGCTGGTCACCAGCTTATGTTCAGGCTATGGAGAAGGTGATGGACTACATTACAGAGACTTCCATAGTGAATAGTAATTCCACTAACTCCATAAGGTTTTGAGTCATTTTTCAGCATATTTTTTTATTTGGGCTGACATTCAAAATTCCTTCCCTGCACTGTATACGATGACACTTTTGTATATATACTATTCTTTTCACCTGGCCACACTTCCTTTCCAAACCGAACACATAACAGAAATCATTTCAGCTTTTGAGATTATTGCCTGACAAAACTGCAGTGGCTGTGAAAGGCAAATCGACATTACAGCTGCTCTCTGTTTTGGATCTTTTTTTTTTTTTTTTTTTTTTTTTAATTTGGTTTGGATGCTCTCTGAGTTGCTGAGCAAAGCTGCATTATCTGTTGCACCACAGTACATATATTGTTGTTCCCAAAGGTTTACTTATAACGTTCACAGCACCATTTTTTTTTTCCCTTTACCCCCATTGTCATTTCTGTACAGATTTAATACAACAGAAACATGGCTTCCACTGGGAGCTACAGGTAGAGTAGTTCCAAAGTTCTCTATAATTGGTGTCTGCCATGGCTGCTCACAGTAAGTTATGTAAATCACAGCAAGGACCCACAACCCCTAAAGGCATGAATATTTTTTTCATTCAGTGCAGAGGATAACTACAGAATCTTAGTAATAGTCCCCTCCACATCAGGGATCTCCTTACTAGGCAAAGTCAAGGTCTAGAAACTGGCCATGTGAATTCTGCAATTTAAATCCTACTGTTAAAGATGGTTTGGTCGGCATTACAGTAGGTCAAGGCAATATTACTTTTTAGGATACATTTTCCCTTCATAGCCCTTGCAAATCTCTCTGCTCCAGTTTGCCTTCACTGCGGTAATTCGAGCAAACCACAGATTTGTATATTTATTTATTGTTTTCTGTAACAATTCTTTCATTTAAAATGAAATGAGAGGCTGTCAGAGTTTCATTCTGAAAATGGAGAACTATTCCACTGATTTTCTAGTGATGTATTTTAGTTAAAATCACACCTTTCAAGTGATAAAATGTGAGGTTACTATTAAAACTGTTTCCTTTAAAATAGTACTGCAAGTGTGAGAAATTTTAGCCTAAACTCAATAAGACAACTTCAGTCTTATAATTTTTTTTCTCCCACAAATCTTGCATTTATGGGTCATATACACCAGTTTATGCACTATCTATTAGGTAATTGAATGGATCCTTAAAACTTAGTAATTTTCTACTTCTACTACTGGGAAAAGAAGATTTCTTGAAATAAAATCCTTTTTTTTAAAAAAAAAGAAGATAAATGTTTTTAAAAGCCAGTTAAATCTGATTCTTCTGCTGCAGTTACCAGCTAGAATTCTGACCAAAAAAAAAAAAATCAATCACGTTTCACTTTGCATATAACACCCCCACAAGTGAATCTCAGGCTAATGTAATAAATTCTCTTATTTTACCTCCACCCTTTTCTACTTAGGAAAGCTAAGCTCAGAATCTGTATCAGGTTTTCACTGAGCACCTGTTTTTCTTCAATTTATTGTTTTAATTTTTAAGAATATCAAGTAAATGCATACTACACACACGCAATATAATATTACATGTCATCATGGCTTGGCTTCACGGACGAAGATTTGGGAAGGGCTTTGCCCACGCTTATTGCAAGCGCGCTGATGGCTGAAAAGGCCAATGCGGGATAGGCAAGACCGGTTGCAAAGAGCACACCGGAGGGTCTTCTTGGGTGGTATTGCCGTTTCATCCCTTGCCTGTCGCTACAGGGCTTTGCAAACGTGAGTACACCCTTCAAGCCTGCGCGGTGGATTTTTTAGGTGAGGCGCAGCGTGCGCGAGACTGGCCCCACCCTTTACACCTGAGGTTCATCTGCCAGGGCCTAGCGAGCTTGGACGGTGACAGCGAAGTCCTCAGGTCGTAGGTTTGGTTAGAGTATCCTTCTCTTAGATGGATGGCCTTACAGGGCTAAACGAGCTCCATCTGCCCGGGTTTGGAGTTAGAGTTGTCCTTCTCCTAGGATGGTTGCCCAAAGGCTAGTGAGCCCATCCTGCCCGTGGACACACTTTGTCTGACCCTTCAGTTGAGACCTGTCAGGCTTGGGAGACCCTACCGGAGGCATATGCCACCACCAGCATAGCTCTCAACTTCACAAGGGCACGCAAGCTCTTTCCCCACGGCAAGGGGGTGCCCGTGAAAGAGAATATTACATGTACACACACTGCATATAGACACACCGTCACTTTCAGGAACACAAGTGGGCTCTTTAAAGAAATTAGGTGTTTCTTAACAACGTGGTGTTAGATGAGGACGTGTCTCTTAAGCCTGTTTTCCAATGCACCTATTTTGCTTTGGGCTGCAACACCTGTGCCACGATGCTTGCTGGTGCCCACAGTATAAATTGGGATATAAGGACACAGCTGAAGCACCCCATCCTGGGACTGCCGTCAGCTCACAGTGCCCCTCAAGGCTTTGAGGAAGTAGAAATAAAATAGACAAACACACTCCCAGGAGAATCATGGTGAGGAAATAGAGGGGACTTAAAGACTCTGCCTCTGGATGTCTCGGGGCCCTGCACTCCAAGCTCCAAGTGTACGGAAGAGTACCAGCCACTGATGCAGCCCAGGCTCAGTAAATTATTTTTCCATCAACTACAAAAGGCACCTACTTGGCCCTGTTTTTCATCGCCCTACCAACTAGACAGGTCGAAGAACAGAAAAGTTAGTGGCTGGTGTGATTGACTAGTACCAATTCAGTGGTTCAGCGGTTCAAATGTCTCTGTTCTTTATCATCTCAGAGGGAAACGTGAGCTTTAATCATCCATGTGTCAGGCTCAGCTAAGCTGGCTATTGGCAGGAGCAGCATGCAATTGAAATTTTGCCCAGGCTTAATCAATGGACTGTGTCCTCATGGAATGAAAGATAGCAGCTTTTGGCAGAGGCAACTGCAGAAATCTCCTTCCTGTAGAACATATGCTAAAATATTTCTATATTACAACTCTTACATAAAATGACACAAATAAACTGTATTTTCCCTTGAAAAATGTCTGGAAAGGACAGCAAAATATAGTCAGGCCGTGACGGACGCGTGCAGCTCCTGCCCTTCACAGATTTCAGGTATTGCAAAAATTTACAATTCATTTGTTTATTATTGATAAAACTTGTTTAAGACTCCTGCAGTACCTCAAATTTTCAAAAAAATATGAAAACTATGATTATTTTACTTTGGTCAGCCAAAATAGCTGTTCTGGTGCAATTTTTACTCTCCCCTGAGGCCCCTGAACTCCAAATGTGCAGGGTCTGGAATACTCACTCCCTACTGTAACATGAACCCCAAGGTAGAGTAAAGAGTACCTATTTTTTTCCAAGTGATTCAAGACTCCTAATTGCAGGTTAAGTTTTGCCTAGTTAGGACAGAGTCCAAGGGCTTTCTGCAGGCTGAAGTAGTTTTTGTCTGGAAAAAATTATTGGGGAATGGACGAAAAAAGAAATAAGCATTATAAATATGTTGCATCACTCTGGGTTATGTCAGATGAGTTATGATAAGTAGCACTCTGTCTGACATGAAGAATCACATAAAGTTAAAAATAAAATACAAAGTAAAATGGGTTTGGTTGTGGGTTGGGTTTTTTCCCCCTATGAACTCTGCTATGCTTAATTTCAGTTACTGGAACTGTGTTTTCTACCTTCTTTTTATGGCCTTTTTTATAAAAGGTAGCTGGTACTCACAAAAAAATTTTGGGACCTTCAAAACTTTTCACAGTTAATTAGTAATGCATGCAGCAAAACACCCGCCCTACCTCTGGGCCTTGGGGGTTGCCCTGGTTCACTTGTAACTGATTTATTTTTTAAGGTTGTCTGGCACATCTCTACCCCAGCTGCTTCCAAGAAATTTCAGCCCAGCGTCAGCTGGGAAAGATCAACTTCACATGCTGACATACAGAGGCGGCCTTAGGAATATTGGGGCCTCCGATGGGAGGCGTCAATGGGAATCGTTTCTCTTTTTGCTGATCCAGGGATACAGTATCTGCCACCATACAGGACTTTTTGTTAGTGTTTTCCTTGAAAGAACGCTCATGTGATTACTGCACTATGTTTTTCTCAATCAGAAACAGAAGTGTTATCTTTACCAGATTGTGACTCATTATGTAGGGCCGAATGGTGGATGGCTTTTGCAGGCATCCAAAACCATTGGTAATGACTTACGAGTTGCCAAAAAAACCATGCTATTTTATAGACTGCTTAAATTTTACAGAATACAGCTTTCTTGTGTTCTAGAAAATAATTCTGACATCTTCCGTCATGTCTGAGTAATGGTTTACTCTGTAAGTCTTCTGCTGAAACTGGTGGCCACAAATCCTAACCCTTTTCCTGGGGTTACAAGGTTTATTTTGTGGGGAATGTTTTTATTTAGAACTTCTCTGAAGAAAATTTTCTACCATGTTCCCTCCTTCATTTTTCTTCCTCTTAAGCTGCAAATTTTGTCACTAGCCCTCTTCCCTATGCTTCCATCTTGGTGCCCTTCTATTCATTTCCAAGAGCATCTGAATCAAGAGTATGTTATCATTTACACAAAATACTGTTTTTAAGAAATTGTAATATCTAACTGAGTCAATTAGCAGAGGAAGAAATAATCTCTAATTTTAACATACAGCACTTGATTCTGCTTAAATTTGGACACAGTACTCAAAGACACTCGCTGTAAGATAGACTGGCAGTGAATTTTACCTCTGGGTTCACCTTTTCCTATTTGTGTGGGGAGCTGAATGTTTGAAAGGTTTTCATCTGTTAATCACGGGTTTGGTTTGATCCAAAGTTGAGAGGATCCAGTGGGAAATTCCATGGTTCTTTCTTTTTTTTCCAAATTCCAACAACCTTTTTCTTCACATACATAGTTTTGGAAAGCAACATGGAACTTAATTTTTTTCCGAAGTGGAGGCAATAGTAAAAAAAAAAAAGCAGAACCACAACTTCAGCACAATGAAGAAAACTGGCCCTTGATAGATATCAGACCTTTGATTAAAACAATATTCTTAGAATATTTTTCCCCAGCTAGATTAGCTCAACAAGATCCCTGCAGTTTAGCCATGCAACATTACTCAGTTTAACTGTTAAATGATTTGCCTGTGTTCAGATGTTTATAGTGAGAGAGCATTCCCAACCCACACAGAGACAGAGACTATATTTTGCTGTATTTCATTCAGCTCAGCCACCATTAAGCTTCTGGGTCTAGCTTTTGCTGTCTGCCACCAGGATTAATACCTTAGTATTTTATTCCTAGTCTGTAGTTACATTTCAATAATTAAATGATCATTCAGAAAGTTGGCTTCAGTTTATGAGCTGTTAAAATTAGGAGTGATACCGTACATCAAAACGAAATAGTTGAAGATATAATCATTAGCATTAACTTTGTCCTTAGAGTCTTCATCACTTAGCACATAATGTGGACCCATTCCTGTTAACAATAGTTTCACTTATATCTAAAAAGATTATTTTTCTATGGAGGATGTGGGGGATACCTTTGTATTGTTTTGTACTTTGTGGACAGAGAAGTCTGGAGACGGAAATCTTGCATTGACACCCCCAGCACTGACAAATTGAAGTGAAACAGTCCCTACACTACCCCATTAGCAGACTCAAGGCTGGATTTGGAGGTTGAGTGACAGCTCAGCTCTTGTGCACTTTAAATTTTTTTCCTCGTCATTAAAGACCATCAAGACAGGAGACTGATAGGATCAAATGAAAGGCTGGTTGGGCCATATAGACATCCATTCTCTGAGATCTGGCAGGAGCCAGTACTTCCCTTCACACTCCTAAAGAAATATCTGATGTGAGCAGAAATTCCCAAGCAGCTTCAGGCTAGACCTGGCTAGGTGAGCCTATTGGAAAGTTCTTTCTCAAACACGACTTTTTCTTTGCAAAAATAATTCCTTACACAGGAATTTTATATAAGAATTTAATTTGCTATAACAAGCTTTCCTGTGTATCTTCAGAAAAGCTCACATCCATGTTTATTTTTCCTGAATTTAAAAAAAAAAATAATAATTGTCTAATACTAATGCTAATAAGTGTCACTATGAGCGTTGCTTCTTATTGCGCTGTCACTCCCTCTCTCTTTACATTATCTGTAAATTTTTTTTCCAATCATTTTAATTTTTATTCACCTAGTGCTTGGCATACAGGTCCAAAGTTCAGGCAAATATAACAATCACTTGAGAAATACTCACCAGACAAGTATTCATGCACTCTTGTATCACCTGACATATGGTGAACAAGCTGATGAATGACTCAGGTTTTAAATGGTAATTACCATTCATCATTATAATAGACTTACTAATTCATAAATTCTTGGTAACCCAATTTTCTATAAAAAGGTTAATAATAAGAGTGGAAAAGAGAAAAAATAGCCCTAGCGTGATAAAAAATGTAAAAGCTAGAATATCTTCACTGCCAGATATCCCTTCTAATGATTGAGTAGTTTTGCACCGAAGTGATTATTGACGCAATACCACTTGCTGTATTGGGTCTCTGATGGAAGTGAGGGTAGACAGAAAATTCCAAGACTTAACTGCTCAAGGAGGAGGCTGAAGTGTGTCAGACAAAGACGAAGGAACTAAGACAGTCACACATGGCAAAGGCAGGCAGGATCCCTGTCACACATTTCCTAATTTTGTAATACTTGTTCACTCATGTTCTCAGAATTGCTCACAAAATACAGGATAGGGAAAACTATCCTGCGAAAGAATGTTCCTGGAACTCCTAAGTGGTGCTATGAGAAACGTAGAGTAAGTCGTCATATCTGATCTAAAGTCAGCTATCTCACCACCAATAGCCTCAATGACTGTTCTGTAAGTTCCTCTGAGCAAAAGAAACGTTACTGTCTCCGTTTTTGTTGAAATAATAACAATCAAAACAAAAACACGGAAAAAAAGAAAAAATAGAAAAGATTTGCTCATTTTATGATCCTTATCTGTAAGAGCACTGTGAACATTTACAAACCCTCTGGAAAAAGGCAATATAAATTAGCAAGAACACATACAGGCAACACTGAAATTCTGTATATCTAGTACTCAATACAGCACATATCACCTCATTAGATAATGTACATTAATGTGCACAAATGCAAATACTCGTTCCACCTCTAATCCTCATGTAGCCACATCTTTTTATCATCAGAGGCCAATATGAGAAAGATAATTGTCCCATCAAGGCACACAGTTTCTCTGTCCACCTACATCTTCCTACTCCTTGCCTGAGCACAACAAGTGTAGAAGCTACCCTGGATTACATAGTGGACATTCTTTTTATTTCAGATGAGTAAGACTAAGGAGGCCAGGGATGGGAAAAAGATGCATCTGTTTGCAAAAGACTGAGGGACAAGAGAAACAGTGAATAATAGAAGTGATGCATTGAAGCTCAGAACCCTGTCCCGTCACACCCCAATACTGTTGTGATTGTGCAGGGGAAATTAAAGAGATATCCACGTTCAAGAGAACGAAGTACTCAAGTTTAAGTCGATGTTTTCATCATTTTAGCCAGCCCTGGAACCATGCAGGGAAATTTGCCCTTTCAATCTGTTGTACATTATGTATCAGTGTGATTAGACAGATATTGGGTATTCAGAAATACAGCTTTTGGAAGGGAAAAAAAATCAACCCAAGTCTAATGTGGACTATGTAACACTGTATTGGAATGAATAGTACTAAAATTTACTACAATATACTCTATGTTCAGAAAAGTTTATAATGTCGGTAATCTTGCCGACTGCTTTCCTGCAAAAAAATTTCTTCTAGCAACAGAATATGAAATTCCTGCCAAGCCAGATGCATTTTTGCATGCATTTTCTCTCTCTCTCTCTCTTTCTTTGTCTCCCTTGCACACACACATTTTAAAGTTGAAGAACTGATTTAAATTTTAAAAAGGATGTTAAACCACAACCTTTACCTCAAATTCAGGGGACTTCTTTGAACCCAACAAAAGTTTAAAGTTATGTTTAGAGCTCCAGAACTTTGTCCAGATCCTTAACAATGGAAACAAATGTAAAGCATTAAAATGTGGTCTGCATGAGGACTATTTTTCAGAGTGTGTTTATATTTGGAACTTTGGATAATTTGCAAAAAATCATTTCAGCTGCACTGATTATAACAAATAGGTAGTACGGAGATTATAAATAACATAATAAGAAGGTATCGATGCCTTTTTTCTTCTTATTTGCTTGACAGTATATAAGAGTAAATGTGTATAAAGCAAAACTTAAAGCATATGATATAACTTCAAAACACAAGTAGAGCTCAAATACAGAAGTAGGCCAATCAGGGCATCATTCTAAAGACCATGGGTACACAACTAATATTAAGATGCAACTACATTTCAAGCTACACTACCAAGCTAAATACAAAGTCCTAGAATAAAGTGCATGTTTTCCTTATTACAAAAATGATCAAATTAATTTACAGTGGCAGTAAAATAATTTTAACACTGGATTTCAGAAAGAGAATATATCAAGCCTTTATAAATTTGCATGACTTTTGTTCTAGTTTTTGTGTATGCTAAGCCAAAAACTTAAAGCTTGTAGAATGAAATGCCATGATTAACAAGTATCACTGCATTTTTATTTTCCTGGGGATACATAGCATAAAAGAAGGTCAGTTTTTGGGTCAGCTGCAATAGGGAGTTAAACTGGAATAGATTGAATGAAAATGTTTTGGCTCAGCCAACTACGCAATCAAAGGATAAAGGTTCCACTGAACAATTTAGTATCCAACTTCCCTAACTAACCCTTTTGTCATAAATCATAATATTTCATTTTATAGTTAAAATTTAGTCTTAGCATTGTGGATAAAAAGGAAGAGAACAGCACAGACAGCCATGAGCTATATCTACTAGCAGGGTCACACATCTAGAGACTCTGATATCACAGTAAAGCTCTGGTGGATTGTGAATACTCTGGGAGGACAGGGAGTTATCTTTCGGCTCAGTTTGTTTGCACCATGTTTTTTGTACCTGATTATTACACACAAAACCTTCTTTATGATTGCTAGGAAAGATACTTTCCCTTGCTGATATGTATATTTATATCTTGGAAAGCTCGGTTGATTGAAGATTTTCTATTACTGAATGAGAGTGTTACAGGGTTTTAGCCTCACATCACAGTTGCAGGGTGGAGCTGGTGTTGTTGAACGGTGGGATATAGAAATGATGAATTGAAATTAGTACATAGCCCCACATGGTTGCCATTAGATGCTTGAAAATCTGTTTTGAAGTGACTCATTCACTAGCTTTACTGTTTTCAGGGTTTGATTCTAAAAGTGGCCAAATTTTTCCATAAGTTGAACTCTCATGAATTTAGTGCTAAACATCAGTTATCGAAGTTGATGGAAGATGAATGTAAAGATTTGGCCTCAAAGTCAGAGTTGCTTTTATGGAACTTTTGAGAAATGAACTTGAAGTTGTATGATTTTGGGAATATTTGAGGTTTTATATCACAGGTTTTCCTATTATTTCACTGTAGAATTGTATATTGCTTTTGATGACTACCTTTTTAAACAGATATGTAATGATATATTCTTCTTTGTAATAAGGTTTTCTACTTACTGATATTTTGGAAGGAGAGATTATCAGGAATATTTCTAACTGTAGAAATATTTCTTCTCTACTCCACAGTGGCTAAACCAATCTTTTGCCTCTTTTCATGACCTTCAGAAAACTTTCTCTTTATGCCGCTGTATAAATCTCTAGTTATTTCACCTACTGTGTGTGTACAGCCCGGCCCCAAAAAGACTAAAATAGAATGAGAAAAGTTACATGCAAGGTGACAATGGTGACCATAAGTATGGAAGAATTTCATGTGAGAGAGATGGGCCAGAGTAGGAGAAGAGAGATTGCAGAGGAAGAGGGTACTCCACGTCAAAAATGACGTGGTGAAATGCAATACAGACGGCATTACAGAACAACTGATGGCTATGATTTGTATCATAAGAAGTGAAGAGATAAAGTAGAGATTTAAAAGACCAAAGGAAATGCTCTTTTATTTAATGCATAATTAAATCTGGGAATTCATTGGCACAAGATATCGTAAACACTAAAACTCTAACAAATCCACAAAAAAGTCTCATAGATTCTTGAAACGAAGAACCATGGGGTCTCTTAATCACAGTAATGTACCTACTTACTCCTGCTCAGGAAATCCCCCAATCATGAGTTGTAAGTCAAGGAAAGGTTTAAAAACCATTATGACTCTGTCCGTTCCCTGGTCATGAATGTTTTTTCATAAGACCCTGTCTACTTATTTTCAGAGGACAAATCCTGGATTCGATGTCTATTTATTCAGATGCATAGTAAATTGTATGTTCTTATATTCTCAAAGCTAGAAATTTTTTGATAGAAAACAAGAATACTTTTCTATTAAGATAGGGTGTGACTCTTTCTACTCAATACCCCACATGTAGCCAAAGTAACCCTCTAGAGCCTCAGTATACTACTGATATAGGAGAGATCAGTAAAGAATTTCTGTAATATTCACCTTTTTTGCCCCATCTGATACTTTTTTTTCTTAACCTAGCTCTGATCGGTACTTGCAGAGCCAATGGACTACTGCATGATTGGTATGAATTTGTCTTACAGCAAATATTATCTAGAAATCAGTGAACTTAACATTAATATATATCTGAATAAGCATTCCATATATATACATATTTATATACACACACACATGTTTCTGTTGAACCTTACCAGTCACTATCCCAAGATAAACATGATGGAAGTTGAAACCAAAATATTCACTCAAGCTTTAGAGTTTTCCTTGCATAATAAGAGACATCATTCGCCCAAAACTCCCATTTATGCTCAAACTGTTTCTATAAAAAACCCAAACTTTAAAGTTTCTCATAAAACATTTGTTCTGCTTTGTACCTAATACGACACAGCCCATCTCATTGCACCCATGCTTGTAAGATAAGCAGGGCTGCAGCATAGGGCAGAGTGCTGGACCATTACTGGCCAGGCTGCTCACACACTCAGTGGCCCACCATCACCTTCAGACAATGCACAGGTTCAGGAGGTCATCTTTCAGAAGCAGTATCCGCCACGTGTCATGTGGGCACCCTGTTTTGGGAGGAAGAAGATTGAGGTACATGGACATGACATCCACTTTGCCTTCAGAGACCAAGAAAACTTATTATGCTTAACAGTTCAGGCACAGCTCTGACTACTGTAGGGAGGTATCATTCCAGGTGCTAATTACTTTAAAATTATTTATGTCTCTTTATTTTTTGCAATTATACATTGACACCATACAAATAGCCTTGGGAAAATTCCTTGTTTTGTGTGGGCTGATTATCATAAATGACTGTGGTGTTTTCTCCCAACTTTAACATCTGTTAGTCTCTGGTACTCCTAACCGGCTTCTTTTTCACTGGCGGAGTCTTCTGGCTCTTTAAAGCGTCATTGGCACAAGGGAAAGAGAGCCATGTGGAATATTTTTGGGCAGTGCAAGCATATGGTGTGGTGCAAGCTGCAGAATACAGTACTGGCATTCTTCCTAATGTAGGTCTTTTAGTCGGATGTGGCTGTTTAATGCTGATGTGTACATTTCTTGGAGAACTGTGATGAAACATTTTCCAAAAAACTGCCAGCCCCATACCTTGTTCAATCCACTGTGAAAGAAAGTAGTTTTGGCTTTGACATTTTTGGGTTAAGTGTGCATGTTCTTTCTCTGGTTGTAAATAAGCATCCATTTTCAGGCTCTTGATGCTTTCTGAGATGGCAGTCTTCGTGTGGGGTTTTCTTCTTGTTCAAGGTCAGATATCTTCCACAGTACTCACACCATCTACAAGATTTACTATCAGTTATAAAAATAACTGTGAAATATAGGTTTATTCTTGATGTCTGGAAGTGGGCTTGGTGTTATAACTGGTCTATAAATAATAAAAGTAAATATCCATGCATGAGTAGTTTAAGGCATAATGCATGTACTAAACACACAGTATATGTACCATCAAGTATTTCAGAAATACCTAATATGTTCTGAAATATATATTCTGCTTTTTTCCCTCACCCCATAAACTGAGCAAATGTCTCTGGAGCCATGTGTCTGCACTCATGGTTTAGTCATGTGCTACCAAATCATCTGCATGAGGAAACACAAAGGCATCCATTGCATAAGCCACCTGCTCCGTGTGTCTATAGCCACAGACAGCAGCATTTGTGGCTGGTTTACCATTACCTTCCTGTCCCTCTTCTTTCCTCCCATGCAGATTTGTGAGGGACTAACACAGGCTCCTCCAGTTTATTTAATATGTCAGCCAGGAAAGTTGAGCCGACATGGAAAAGGAAGAGGGAACAAACCACACTGAGCAAAAGGCTGGCCAAGCTTAGTTTTCCCGTGGATTAAGGAGGGCGCAGCCAAGCTAACCAAAGCTGTCAATGCAGATCATAATGAGAAAGGATGCAGATGAAGGGAATGAACCCTCAAATGTCAGCTGAGTTCTCTCAGCACCAGAGTTTAGAGAAATGCTAGATGCACATGAACATTTCAAGAGAGAAGACATTTTTGAGACATGTTTATCTTGGAAGTCTGTAGATATCATTTTGGTTAGAAAATTACACAGCAATGAACTCACTTCAATACAGAAATATTCTTATTACATTTTTTCTTTTTCTGTGGTGATCTGAAGTACACAATGGTGATTCCCTTGTGGTGTAAATCTGTAATGTATATAACCCGGGTTTGGCTGACAACAATGCTTCAGTAAATATTTCTTCCCATTCCTGCACTGTTTGTCTCGATTTTGAGCATTGAGTTTATAGTCCACATTAAATGACCAACCTTGAGCTTAATTCACCCACAAGTAAAGAGAAATTTCAATGTGGGGCTTAAGCAGAGAAGCAGTACTTTTTGAAGTAGCTACACATTTCTGCACATGTTTGCAGGAAGGTCTCTTCTCAACCAAATTAGAACAGGTAACTGATGTTTCCTGGTTGCATATTCATGTAGATCTCAGAGATCTATATGTAGACTCAGGTTCTGTGAGGACACCATCACTTTGGGGCCTTCAGCCTCATTCCCAAGAGAGATGATTGTGCTTAGTTCCCATTCCTGAAAAATAAAATTGTTATGTTCTGACCCCGAAAAAGGTCACCCTTTCATGCTTCCAATAGCATGGTGAACCTGAAGGGAGGAGGACTTCTTAACTGTTTAGAGAGGAAATACTGCATAAAGCTTTATGCTTTCTTCATAGAACTAATTTGAGTCAAATTCTCCAGCACTTCCTCAGGTGATTCCTCATGTTTGACTCTCATGAGACCTAGGGCATCAAAACTCCTATTCAGCCCAACTAAGTTAGTTCCACTCTGTCTTGTGAAGCTTGAGTGCTTCCCTCTGCCTGTACTTAGCGCTAGACAATGCTTTGTTTCTGAAGCCTACCCAAACAGCCATTTCGACACAGGAAGTATACAGTAACACAGGATCTGAAAATCAATCTGAATACAATTTTAATTCAAAATATCTGGTAATCACAGCAGTTGATAGTTTTTAATTACGAGCCATGGCTCCAATGAAGACTAAGCTTTGAAAGAAGTGTGCATGATTGTCTAGGTTAGTGCAGATGCTGTTATATTGCAGTTCTGGTGATGTTCTCTTTTCTTTTTTTTCTTTTTATGAGCTGCAGATCTTCCCACAAAACGGTGTGTGGGACCTCTGACAACGCAGTTAAATCTTCATTAGTAAAGGTATTGAAAATAATTAAAAAATCATAAATTCTGGAAAAGAAAGGAAAACATAATCGAATAAATATTTCTCAGTTTTCTTCAATCTGGCTCCCAAAGATCTCCAAACACTTTGCAGACATGATTGCAGTGTGACCATATCCCCAGTTCATCATCTGGTGGAAGGTGAATAAACAGTTGAGCAAGTATTTCTTCTCTGAAGTGCAGAACACCTGTAAAATGAAGAAATAAGAACTATAAAAGATCAGTGTCTTTAAATAAAAGCTTGTTATTAGACTATATGACTAATATTATCAAGTACATTAAGTACATAAGCATGTTCAAATTTAAGTTCTGAATAGCTGTAATAGCCCAGATTCTCAAGGTACTGTAGTATCTAACTCCTGTTGGAGGCAAGGCAACTCAGCTTCTGGGAACCTGCTGTTGTTGGAAATATAACAAAGCCCAGTGCCTCGAGATAAGCACAGTCTCTCCTCTTTCATTAATAGCTGGACCAAGCTGTTTACTAGCTAGGACAATAGATGGCTGTTCCACATGCAGTAGATTTGATCCATGGCCAAGCAACACTATAGCTTTCGTAAAGGTCTCAGAATTAGTCACACAGTTGTCAGCAACAAGGAACAGCAGCTGCAAGATGAGAACTGTACATGATAGTCTTGCCCCATAAACTGTCTTGGTCATTTGGCCCAAACCCATCAACAGAAAACACAGAGTATATATGGAAGGAGACGCAAAGGAAGACAAGTTTCTTTACACGTTGCTCCAGGGCACTACAAAGTCTCTCGGGTCTTCTCTTCCCCTTCTGAAAGCAGTAAACTGAGCCAGCTCATGGAGATCTATAACAACTAAGGAAAGCTTCTGGAGCTCCCCAACATAAAACACACAGAAATCCCCAGAAGTTTGCAATGTTATTTCAGAGACTGGAAATAATCTTCCTGTGATGGTGCAGGTATAGGAATAAAATGTTCTGTGTGTATTTTATGTTGCTGTATATTTGGAGAGATATTTGAGGTCACTCTCGAAGGGGGAATATCTCTTACAAGTTGTTAGGCCTGAATGATCGTACTTAAAATTAATAAATAAGAAATGAAAGAGGAGCTTGTTTCTCCAAAATCCAAGCTGTAAAATATATTTGTTTGGTTTTTTTTAAATTTTGTTTATTGCTCTTTTAGTATTTTATATTCTTAGATGACTACGAGGATTTAAACAGAATTTCTAGTTTTGGTTCAATAAGATTTTAAAGAAGAGCTTAGCAATCAGTGCCAATGCAAACTTACTTCCTATAAAGAGCAAACTCAAGGAATGCTTAACTTTTCTGGTTTAAATTCTTCATTAAAAAGCAAGAGTTTAAATTGGCAGAAAAACTGCTCTTTAAGCTGCTAGTACACCAACATCAGAGAAAGCTGAGTTTTAGCCCTTGGTATTGTGCCAGGTACTGTACTGCATTTAACCAAGATAAAGACAGAAATAATGAAAAAAAGATGTCATGAGATAATTTTTATTTAACTTTTGTTGTCCTAATGGATTTAATGCAAGTAAATAAAAGTTTACAAAGTATGTCTTGAAGCCATAACCATTGGACTTCCAAAATCTATTGATTTGCACTGGGCAGCAAGTCCAAAAAATGGTGATTATAACTGCACAATCTTGTTTGGTTCAATGATTGGCATATGTTTCTGAAGAAATAGCCCTTATAACTTACTTTAAGCTCTGCTTATGAGTAATAAGCCTTTTTGCTCATGAGTGAAATAATGATATACAATATTACACCACTTAGCTCTCTTAAAAGGTGTAGTATCAGGGTTCTGATGTTGTAGTTTGGCATTTCAACTCTAAGAACTGAGTTTTCACATTTAATATTGCAGCCACTCTGGATCCTGTCCACCTAAAACTTGGCAGGCTGGTTTGTCTGCCCAGATGATTTTTTAATAGTTTAAAATTAGTTAGGCCTTTTTGAGCTGTAGAATAGCCAAGAATTAGTTTGGAGCTAGTTATAGTTTTGGGGATTTTTTAACTGGCTGCAATTATAAAATTATTCTGTAATAAAAAAAAAAAAAAAAGAACAATCTGCTACTTGTCACCAATTTTTGTAGAATGCTGCACTTTGGATTTTGAAAAAAAAAAAAAAAAAGTGCTTTAAAACACCCCAAAGACAAACCATGAAAATCAAATATTGCGCCTTCGGGCAAGTGACTTCTGTAGCAGACTTTACCAGTTCCACTTTACCTAGGCAACAAAATTGGTCAAAACAAAACGCTTAACAGAAGTTTAAAAATTACGTTCTACTCGTGCACCACAACGTGTCAGTCTTGCCTTTTGCTGTGCCTATGTAGATGACATCTATAGGGAGTGACAACCACTCCCAAAATGGTGTAGCCAGTGAGCCGCTATCAAGCATCAAAATTTCTCACGAGTCACTGTGCACCCTCATGGTCAATCCTTTAAAGACCCTATATAAACCATCTGGTTCTGGGGACTTAATATGTTGGCTTCATAGTCCAGCACTATGCTTCAAACCAGAACCTTGGAGTCAAGAAGAACAAATTTTCCCATGGGCCTCAAGATGGCCATACAAAAAATTTTCTCTATCAGCTGCTTTTGGGACTGAATACTCAGAATGGGCCAACCTGAACTATTTTTAGACGATCACCAATCCCTGGAGTGTCTCATAGTTTGCCAGTAAAATTAAAAAACTGAAAGGCTTCTGCTTTGTTATTCAGCTGGTAAATCATGCAGATTTAGAACATAGGCAGTTTTAATAGATTGGATTAAGAAGAAGATCCTAATCCAACTGAAGCCTATAATAGCACTTACAGTCAGAGATGTGAACATCACTAATTCTTTGAATCACTCTCTGGATGAAAAATTGAGAGAAAATGTATTAATTTTATCCAAAATTGAAACAATATAAGTTTCAATGACTTCTGCAGATAAAAAAAAAAAAAAAGATATTCAATCTAAACCATAAGATATTCAGTTTTGTTTAGAGAATTTTTGAAGTTTGTTTTATTAAACAAAAGTATATTTAGGTATGAAATGTCATTTCAAAATGAACAAATGAAAACACTGCAATTAGAACACGTCTAAGCAAATGTTTTGACTGGAAACATTCTATTTTCCCCCCTCCAATCAAACAGTAAAAATCTAACACGATTGCACAAGTTCTTTTCATTAACTAAAATCTACATTACTTT
The DNA here is from genome assembly GCA_009769605.1 of Bucorvus abyssinicus. Lineage (NCBI taxonomy): Eukaryota > Metazoa > Chordata > Aves > Bucerotiformes > Bucorvidae > Bucorvus > Bucorvus abyssinicus. The sequence goes on from CM020025.1 coordinate 27,588,480, forward strand.
ATGATTAAAAAGAATATTAAAAAATAAATCAGAATTTATTCCTGCTTTCACAGATTTCCAGGCTTTTCACTGAATTTCATGGTTAGGCACTAGCAAAGTGCACCTTTCTGAAGAGCCCGTTACACTGCTAATTCATTGTACCAAGTGTACAACAATACTCTCTCCTTACATATATGTTCACACTGTCTAAAAATACATGCCCGTTTTCTCTTTCTTTCTTCAACTATATTTTACTCTGAGGTGTTTATGGTAAAAAACACTTGACTAGAAGAAAATAGTTTGAATGATCAGTGTAGCAGTTTGTCATCAAGGCTTCTTACTAAAGGGTCATATTTCTTATTAGTTAAAAGAACATCTCTTTATCATCAGGCAGAGGCAGTCCTCTGGGCTGTACGATGCTGCTGCCACGCTGCTGCTGCAGCTTTCGCTATGAACAGAATTAAAGCCAATACTGAAGTTTTATGCACTATTATGGTAGTATCAATGTCACCTCTTCCCACGTGCATGACTCCCAAGCAATGTATTTAGTAACAGTATTGCAGACGTCAGAGTTGGAGTCCCTCTTACTTTCCTATCTTGGATTTAAAAGCCTTCTATTAAGAAAAGAAGATCCCAACTGGCATGAGATTATAATGCAGTCATCCGGTTCAGAATATTATGCCATGATTTTAGCAGCATGCTAGAAACTCCCTCTGCTCCAGGGCTTAATGAAATTTGAACTTATTATGTGGTTCAGCACAGTTTTTGGAAGACAACCAATAAGTATGGGAGGTTTGCAGTTGAGGCAAGGAGCTTGTTTGCCAGGGTCTGACTCTCTCGAGGAAAGCTAGCTGCAGGGCCAGATCTTTTCTTTCATTGGATATAAAACAGCTATGCTCACAACAGTATTTACTGGTGATGGCAGCCTGTGAGAGAGTTGTATCTTTCCAGCAATACTTTAACCAGAGACTGTCCAGTAATGAGTGCAACTATGCACCCACTCAACGGTGCTTTGCCACTACATAATGCCATATTTGAGAAGGGGCACTTGACTGCAGCAGTGCATTTAAATTTGGAAATCCACCTATTGAGTAAAAATCACGTACTACTCCTTTCTAGGTGTTACTTTATGTGAAATTATAATATGAAGATATACTGGAATGAAAAAAGAAAAGCTGTGTACCTGCACACAACTGCTTGTTCTATTTTTCAGGCTAACAGCTTAGCTGTAACATTTGTGCATTAGCTAAATAACATCTCAAGGGGAGCTGGAGATTGAACCTTGATGTCTCCTGATTGTACGTATGTGAGTTTGTGCTCTCAAAGGATGGTCCTTAAAAAACTCCCTGCTGGAAGCTATTGTGCATATTGTAAAAGGACCATTGCTAAGTGCCAATTGAGCTAGTACTGTATACTTGCCATTTTAAAAGAAGATTTCATACCACTTGATTATGTTAAATAGAAATGTTTGAAATTTAAACTGAATTGCATCAAAATGGCACAGTAGTTATATGTCTAAAGAGCTGCTGCTACTCTCTCTCCTAACTAATGTCAATCCCTTCTAGTAGACGTGTTTATGTGAAACTGTGGCAGTATATTGCAGGTGGAGTTTAGAGATCCTTAATATAAAGAAGTTATAAATAAATACCACTGTAAAAACAGACCTGTGATTGTATTAACAAGCAAGAACTCCTTTAGAGTAAAGTACTGTCCTTAGCCAAAAATATGTACCATTTTTTAACGTCAGAACTTCATCTTTAGCTTTTAGGTTGTGCTAAGGTGTCAGAACTTCATCTTTAGCCTTTAGGTTGCCCTAAGGTTTTAGAGGTTTTTCTGTACAGATGATAACTATTTAGGGGAACTCAGTGAAATCCAGTTATAAAATCTAGATAATATATTTCGTAGAAATAATGCAGAAGTTACCTCAAGATCAATTCACCAAGAACAAAAAGAAATAATAATATTAACAACAGCTAGTTTGCATCAGAGTCTGACAGTAATCAGAAAACCAAGATCACTATCAGGTAGATGGAAGAGGAGTGAATGATATAGCACAAACAATTGAAAAAGGTATTTAAAAAAGAATGGGAAAAGACATGAGTGTCTACTCTACACATACAAACCTGGTATTTTTATGATCAGTAACTGATGACATTATACACAGGGACGGGCAAAAATAATGAATTATTTTTAAAAAGCTACTTCAGGATTTATGAATTTGAGAGAAATTTGGTAAGTACTTCTGGGGGAGGAAACAAAGGAAAAACTCAGATACATTTAAGCTAATTTTTCTATTTCTAAAACGTATTCTTCTAAGTTTTCATTTTGAATTTTTGTTGTTGTTTTTTTCTAAAATAGAAAAAATTCAGGTAAATTAAATACTTTTTAAAAACGGATTCAATAAATACCAGATAAATCTGAGGGGAAAGGGTTGTCTGGGTTGTTTTTTTTTTTTCAAGGACTTTATATTTCAAGTGGTCTTGAAATTCTAAAATGCAATTTTTCATTTAGGGAGTGAAGAGAAAAATAAATCATTTAAACAGCTCAGAAAACATGCCAGGGGCACTGTGATGAAATGCTCGGTTGACCACTCCTCCCCCACCCCCCTGCCATAGTCAATCTCTTTTTAACCTCGGAAGGCAACAGAACAAGAGGGTTAATGGGTTGCGATGGAAATGACAACCTGCCCACCAGTTTCCTCAGTGGCAGGTCCTCATATGGATACCAGGCTGGATGCTGTGGTCAACAAAATGTAGACAAACCCTTACCTTCTAGTGCTCATTTTCAACTTTCTAGAGGCTGGGATCACACTTTGATTTGTCTCTTCATCTGATGCTTATACCCCTGAGCTCAATTTTGGTTTCCAGTGACGGTACATGTCCTACTGTCATATTCTAAGATAAGATCAAGACCTCAGACTGCCCATTTTGTTACAAAACTAAAATCTACTGTGCTTCACACAGCTGAATATCATCTCCTTTTAGAAGGTATTGCCATGGTATTCTTATTTATTTGTTATCTGTAGGCTCAATACCCTCAAGACTTCACTGTTAGGACATTGCTGCAGTTTTAGTCTGAAACACAACTTGAAATTTACCTCTTACTTGGCTTCTGTTAAAGCATAAAAATACATACTTTGAGTTAAATGTTGCTTTTGACTGGAGCCTGGTATCGTCAGCTCACCTGTGGGGTGAAGAAAGGACCGTAGTATCTTTCTGTGTTGATACTGTTGGAGCTAGTATTGTGGTGGTGACGCAGCAGCCAGAGTTGCAATAACTCACTCCTCAATCAGTTAGTCCTGATATCTTGTTTTGTAGCAAGATCCTTCTTATTCAAGCTGCCACTATAAGCAGCACATGGAAGTGCTTGCACAATCTCTTGTGAAAAACACCAACTGAAAGATCAAATTGATCCTCTGAGGCACTAATTCTGTCCTGGATGCAGTGAATGACACCTGGCACAAGAACTAACATGGCCACTAACATGGCCAGCAGGTCAAGGAAAGTTGTCCTCCCCCTCTACTCTGCCCTAGTGAGGCCACATGTGGAGTACTGTGTCCAGTTCTGGGCTCCCCAGTTCAGGAGAGACAAGGAACTACTGGAGAGAGTCCAGCAAAGGGCTACAGAGATGATTAGGGGACTGGAGCATCTCGCTTAGGAAGAAAGGCTGAGAGACCTGGGTCTGTTTAGCCTGGAGAAGAGATATAAATATCTCTTATTATGTTTATAAATATCTAAAGGGCGGGTGTCAAGAGGATGGCGGCAGACTCGTCTCAGCGGTGCCCAGCAACAGGACAAGGGTCAATGAGCACAAACTAGAACACGAGAAGATCCATCTAAACATGAGGATAAAATTCTTTACTTTGAGGATGACAGAGCACTGGAAGAGACTGCCCAGGGAGATTGTGGATTCTCCTTCTCCAGAGATACTCAAAACCAGCCTGGACATGATCCTGTGCAACCTGCTCTAGGTGAATCTGTTTTAGTGGAGGGGTTGGGCTAGATGATCCCCAGAGGTCCCTTCCAACTCCTACCATTCTGTGATTCTGTGATGCCAGGATCAGACCAATGCCTAATTTCCTCCTTAGTTTTTCTTCTGTTTAATAGAAGAAATTTTTCTCATACCAGGAACAAATCTAAATATCCAGGGTCTAGCTTTTTAGAGCATCACTCTTGATTACCAAGTAATCAAGAATTATTAATAGCTTCGATATTCTATGTGTCATTCCTAGGCTGTTCTTTTTGTTTCTTCTTTTCCGTAGTTTGTTTACTTAGTTCATTTCTATTTCTCATTCAATTGACAGTGTTGCTGACGTGATGAGAAGTAAGCAAACTTGTCTTTCACTAGCAGTTCAGATCCTTCATTTTTTAACTCCTTCAAAGCTTTTTATTTTCCAATTTTCAAGCCATTCTTTTTTGAATGCCTGATCCCTAGTTGCTTTTTGTTTGATTTTATTTTAAACTGAACAAGAAAAAAAATAGCTTCCTGCAGTTTTCTTTCTCATGTTACTATGAGTTTGCGGAAAGAGTGGTTATTATGATAATAATTGCGCCCAGGAAAAATCAGTTGCAGTATATTTACTAGTCATGTCACAAAAGCACAGTTATGCAATTATGACTGCAAATAAAGCTCTTCCAGGGTTGCAGCTATATATGCCCCCAAAACTAATGCCCTTGACTAAGAGGGTTTGCAAAGCACTAAGTCATAACTTTCACTACCACAACTTCCTTTTCGCTTATGTTAATGTTTACAGTGTAAATCCTGTATCTATCATAGTAAAGAAGTACATAGTGTGTAAGTATGGACTGATGAATCATCGTATAAGTGAATGAGAGAGTGCTAGAAACTGAGTATGTAGTATATGTGATGTACTTTCTATTACAACATTCATTTGTTCCCTGAAATATTTTTAAATGTGTAGATTTAATATAATAAAGAAAATCTTCTTTTTACATTTTGCTTTGAATTTTTATGCTGAATTTTATTGAAACATACTTTTTAAAATCAGTCATTTTAGTATCCATTTTTATCAAATTATAATCTTTTACCACTTAATAATAGAGGAGTAGAAGCTTTTTAAGCACATAACAACTGTGACAATTTGATGGAATTCAGCTTGAGTAATAATTTTATCAAATAATATATTTCTTTTTAAAAATACCATTTATTAAAACATTATCCACAATTTAGGCAGAATGGTAAAGCAAATGTCATTTTTAAACACACGACCCACCTTTGCTGAAAGTGCAGCACAATCACAACATGTTGTAGGAAGTGTTGCCATGCTTTGGAACACAGGGTGAATTTATCAATAGAGTATTAAGCCTACCTATGAAATTCCAGCATTTCTGAGCTAAATACTACTTATTTACTTCTCCTTATGCATCTCCACTGATTGTAGTAAGTTTTCATGGGTTTAACTCAAGGCAGGGTGTGATTCTCAGCACCTTGTGCATGAAGACACACTTGTATGACATAGACTAAAGCATCTCTAGGCTCTCAAAAAACAATTTTGATCCCTTTGAACATCTTCATATCAGGTGCCCCAGGGAAAGTGAAGTCCTTGGGAACAGGATCTGGCAGGCACCAACATAAAAGCAACCTCAGCATGGATACTTTTAGGAAAGATCAGGGCAAATAATCAGAGGCATTCTTTTGGCAATCACAGATCTTCAGGTGAAGGATGGAAATAACTTTCCTTAAATTGAAGCTGTTGTATGGAAATGAGACCCAGGCAAAAGATGGAAAACATACTGAAATACAATAAACTATCGAGTATAATAACTAAAAGGGATTGAAAGCAAAGGTAAAGGTCTACATATGTAATTTCAGAAATGGAAACTGTTGCTCTTAGTAAGGGAGCCAGAAATATTTCTTCTCATACTTCATCTCACCCACAAAACTCCCCAAAAAAGTTTCATTCTTCCAAGACACCTGAACTGTCTTGGTCAAGCATCAAGCTTATGACATTTCTTCTATTGTAGTTATTTTTTATCTCTATAGAATATTTTAAATGTTGTTCTAAGAATTAAAGCTTTTACCTGGGAAGAAGATGAGCTGCTTCCTCTATCTGCAGAAGTCTCGAAAACTCAGCAGTTTGGGTTGTAGATTCAGCTAAGCGAGCAAATGTCTACACCTGCTGATGTTCCAGCTACCCTCGGAGAGGTTGTTCAGACTGAATGGGACTGGCCTGGAGCAGGAACAACACAACAGTGGCCAGGAGTCTGTTTTCATTTAGTCAATGAAAGAATAGAGTATTATGCATACAAAGTGGAAGACTGTCAATCAGAAAGAGTGCTCCAGCCCTTGTGTCTCACAGACTGCAAGCAAGGGTATGTAGCGGAAAGGCAGATGTAGTGGCCCCAGAGTTCCCTAGGCAGAGGTCAGAGCTGAAGCACTGCTTATAGTATCCTTTGCCTGCTCTACATGTGAAAATGTCTGAAACAAAAGGAAAGTTTGGAGTCATATTAAACAACTGGTTTTTTTCTTTCTTAATTTAGTGAGAGTTTTAAATGGTAAATTTGATTTGAAGCCATTAAATATTTTTCATCAGCTTTTCACTTCAGAAATCAGTTTTCATAAAGACTTTTAGAAAGAAACTATTATTCTGACTGGTCTGTCTTCTCCCATCAAAGCCAACATGTCAATAAGTATTTTTGTTATGAAATTTGATTCTTCATGCCTGGAAAAAAAAATATCAAGTTTGAAAAAATCTTCAGCCTTGGAATACAGTCCCGTGAGATGCCGAGAGATGAGTTAATGTCTGTGCATTGCTAGAAAACAAAGCTCCTGCCTTCTACCAACAACTGCAAAGTCCTGGTCTTTACAAAACTCTGCGTGCTCTGGAGCCATCCAGACTTCACTGTAGGCAACTTGAATTCCTTAAAATGGCAGAAGCAAAGACTTCAGATCAGCTGAGTGGTTTTCTGATGTGCTAATGAGAAGGAAATAGAAAAAAAGCTGAATGCAGCATCAGAGCTGCCGCAAGGGAGGAACAACTGTCTTGCTCGGAGGAGCAGGGGGAAAGAAGGAAAATTAGGAAGACAGGTGAAGAAGAAGGAGAGGCAGCTCTCCCTTCCTTTCAACAACAGGTAAGCTACCTGGTAGCAGGTAAGCTACCATCAACATCTGGTTTTAGGTGTCTCAATGCTACATTATCTCTATTTTTAAGATGTTTATTAATGAAAGAACTTAGAAAAGGCCATTTTCATTTCTTCAGGGAATACTCTGAACACGAGAAGTCTCACACTTCAGATGAAAGTCAGTCCTCCAAACCAATTAATTTTCTGAGTATCTGCTTTGGTTAGTATACCTGCCATTGGAACAAGTCCATTTCTTGCTAGGGTGAGATTAGGCCTTTTTATATGTGTGTGCTGACTTGTCAGAAAGCACTGGAAAGCACGTTATTTTACAAAGAAAGAATTCTGCAGTTTACTTAGTCATAAAGGAAGGGACACATATAGGTGTAAAATATTTCACATTTTTAAGTATCCTTAGCGAATAAAAATTGTGTTTAGCTTGGTTTCCTAGTTTCTTTTGCAAAGTTTGTATATGCCTTTTCTGCTCAGTCTTACCTGACCAGCACGAATACCCCTGCATGTAAGAGGAACATACCCATTGTCCGGTTACCTTGAAGAATCCCAGCTTTTCTAAGACTTGAGATGAATTCCTGTATTTTGTTTGACTCTAAAAGATGTGATCCATAACAGTGTTACCACAGTTCCATATACGTCTCCCGAACCATTCTCCTACAAGAATTTTGTTGCGGATGACCTTAATATTTCACAAGTGTTCCATAAACTACTCCTGTCTCTTTAGAATTTACCATGTTCTTTTCCTGTCTGTAACGGCAGACTGAATATAATTCTTTTAGTGGTCTGTATGAATATTCATGAGTGACAAGTACTCTGAGTTCTAAAATATCGGATCGGGAGGTTTTGCAATTATTAGATCAGGGCTTCTCTCAGTTGTACCCTGGGATTAAAATGTCTTTATTTCAGTGCAATAACAGAGGAAGAACATGAGATTACAATAGCTTTTAACAAAAAGGAGATAACTTTGCATTATTTTTCATTCTTCTTTCAGTCTCCGTCACGAGGATGAAGTCATGCTGTGACATTCTTCTCTGGGTATTGGAACATAAGAATGATATACTCGACTTTGAATGTCTCGAGTTTTGTAATGTACAATAGTTGAGTTTTACTTCTTTCACCCCAGTATTTTGCATTTTGATAGGCAAGTGCCACTTCACCACTAAGGCCCTTCTACTGACCTTTAACACAGCGGGTAGCTTTAGCAGTGCAATTATCAGGATGGGTTGTGGTGTCCTGGAGGAAGTCAGCGTGTGCACGTGTATAAACTGGAATATCAAGGATGTAAAAAGCAGAGGAGCGCATACCAGGCAAGTGAAGTCATTTGATCATGACAACCCCATCAAGCCGAAGTCAGAGTGGCGGTTATGTCAGAAATTCTTAGCCTTCCTCACGCATTCAAGTGAAAACATGAGAGTACAGGTTATTGTGACCCCATTTTCTTTTTATTAAACTACTACAGTTTTCAACTCAGAAAGTTTTGTCTACCAGTTGAGTAACAGGAAATCAAAATACAGGAATCTGATTTACGCACTTGATGTATATTGTTTGTAAACCAAGTTGATCTCTGGTTTCCAGTTTCACCGCTGCCACTGGTCCTTACACAGTTCTTAGGTCATTGTTTCCAAATGTTGGTGCCTAAAGCATAAATATATATCAGGGTGTTCATCCTTAATATATAGAACTACCTTGGATGAGAAACAAACCCAGGATTTGGCCTTCAATAACATGAGGATGTCAACAATACAAGTCTCAGTGGGCTGTTACTATAACATGTTCAGCAAAGAACAATTAATGTACACTACTATAAGTAGAAGACAGCCCACCCATCAAACATAAAGAACAACAGATATAAATGTTCCACCCACCATAGCTTTTGATATTGCACTTGTAGTTACGACTACTGGTATTGCAGAACTGCTCTCAGATTTTACTTGAACAAAAAATGTTTCCATGACAGAACCATTTGCGCTTTGTGTTAATTTGCAAACATAATTAAAGAAGTTTGGAGCGAGTTTCTTTTCTTTTAATGAGTAGCATCCTTTAGAGGCACACTTGATATACCCTTTTTTCTCTTGCCTCTCTTACCTTCAATGTTTCTCTTTTCTATAAATGCATTAACAGCAAAAGAAGGGCTAAGGAGAATCTCCATTGTCTTCTGGATGCAGGGGGGAAACATAGTGACCAAGGATGAGGAAAAGATACTGAAGAGGTACTGAATACTTTCTTTGTCTCAGTCTTCAACAGTAAGACCAGTTGCTCTCTGAATGCCCAGCCCCCTGAGCTGCAAGACAAGGACAGGAAGTGGAATGAAACCCCCATAATCCATGAGGAAATGCTGAGTGACCTATTGCACCACTTAGACACACACAAGTCTATGAGGCCAGAAGGGTACTGAGGGAGCTGGCAGAAGTGCTCACCAAGACACTTTCCATTAGTTATCGGCAGACCTGGCTAACCAGGGAGATATCAGTCAACTGGAGGGTAGCAAATGTGATGCTCATCTACAAGAAAAGCCAGAAGGAGGATCCAGGGAACTACAGGCCTGCCAGTCCGATCTCAGTGCCAGGGATGGTTATGGAGCAGGTCATTTTGAGTGCCATCATGTGGCACCTACAGGACAATAAGGTGATGAAGCCCAGTCAGCATGTGTTTATGAAAGGCAGGTCCTGCTTGACTAATCTGATCTCCTTCTATGACAAGGTGACCAGCTTAGTGGATGAAGGAAAGGCTGTGGATGCTGTCTACCTAGACCTTAGTAAATCTTTGACACTGTTTCCCGCAGCATTCTCCTGGAGAAAGAGGGTGCTCATGGCTTGGATGGTTGTATTCTTCGCTAGATAAAAAACTGTCTGGATTGTTGGGCCCATAGAGTAACGGTGAATGGAGTTCAATCCCATTGGTGGCTGGTGACAAGTGGTGTTCCCCCAGGCTCAATGTTGGGGCCTGTTCTCTTTAATATTTTTAATCAACAATCTGGATGAGGGGATCGAGTGGACCCTCAGTAAGTTTGCAGATGACACCAGCTTGGGAGGGAGTATTGATCTGCTTGAAGGAAGAGAGGCTCTACAGAGGGATCTGGACAGGCTGGATCAATGGAAACAGGTCAGTTGTATGAGGCTGAACAAGGCCAGGTGCCGAGTCCTGCACTTGGGTCACAACAACTCCCTGCAATGCTACAGCCTTGAATATGAGCCAGCAGTGTGCCCAGGTGGCCAAGAAGACCAATAGCATCCTGGCTTGTATCAGAAATAGTGTGGCCAGCAGGAGAAAGGGAGTGCTTGTCCCCCTGTTCTTAGCACTGGTGAGGCTGAACCTCGAGTACTGGTTTCAGTTTTGGGCCTCTCACTTCAAGAAGGACATTGAGATGATGGAGCATTTCCAAAGAGAGTAACAAGCTGGTGAAGGGTCTAGAGAACAAGTCCTATGAGGAGCATCTGAGGGAACTGGGGTTGTTTAGCCTGGAAAAATGGAAGATCGGGGAGATCTTATCACACTCTACAACTGCCTTAAAGGAGATTGTAGTGACGTGGGGGTCAGTTTGTTCTCCTAAGTAGCAAGGGATAGGACAAGAGGAAATGGGCTCAGGTTGCTCCAGGGGAGATTTAGGTGGGGTATTAGGCAAAATTTCTTCACCAAAAAGGTTGTGAAGCACTGGAACAGGCTGCTCAGGGAAGTGGCTGCATTCCCATCCCTGGGTGTATTTAAAGCACGTGTACTCATGGTGCTAAGGGACATGATTTAGTGGTGACTTGGCAGTACTGGGTTAATGGTTGGACTTGATGATCTTAAAGGTCTCTTCCAACCCAAACAATTCTGTGATTCACTTGATGGCTGTTGTCACACAGTTTGCCTTCCCAATCTCCAGCCCTGCTCCATCTTCTTCCTATTCTCCCTCCAAACAAAATAAACAAAACAAAACAAAGCTCTGTTCATTATTTTTATTTCCCCAGACAAGTTCATGTTTTTTCAACGTACTGCATGAGGATAGTGTATGCTGATTTTGCTGCTTAAATATTATTTTTCATCGTTTCTCTGTTTATTTTTCCAAATGTGCTAAGAGACCTCCCAATGAGATCCCTTCTTCCCTCTCCACAGTATTCCCTTTAGGAATCTGAATGTTGCTAATATCTCTTGGGTAAGATCCAGCCACTGTGTCCACATCAAGTCAAGCTGAATTTACTCCATGCCCTGCAGCTGTTCCATTGTCTCCTTATTACAACACACGTTTCTGTTTATTTTATTTATTTATCATTTCTAAGTACCAGGCTTTCTAGCAAAATGTTGCCAGCTGGAAGATGCATGGAAAATGTTTAGCACAGCTTTAACACATGCTCCAGTGTATGGGTACATGCATTTCATTCTTGGTAAATCAGCATTTAGGGAGCATAGGGAAATAGGCTGTGAAATGTGATCAGCTTGTCCTGAGCTACGGTGCTATTTAATGAAATCTCTAGCAAATTCAAATAGCAGAAGCTCATCCAAGTCCTTAGTGCATGCATTTGCTCCTCCCTGAACTATCAATATCAAAACAGTTCTCTTAGGCAAGTAGTATGTCAATGAAAAATGAAGAAAAAGAAATGGGAAAAAATGAATAGGTATTTTTGATGAATAACCATCATCCCTGACTGTGATAAATCACATTTCTAATCTCTTTATTTTGAGCATTTATTA
>CM020025.1:27605223-27615223 GCA_009769605.1 Bucorvus abyssinicus
TAGCATTCGGTATATTTCAATAAATAATTATTTCCTGTTTCTCAGAACAGCTTTTTGAGTGTATTTGTACAATTTTCTAGTGAAAGCTGCAAACAATAATAAGTGCAGTAAATGGCACATTTCTGAAAAGATCATTAAACTAGATTTTCAGTTTTATAACAGTCAGCTAATAAGCAATTGCAGAATATACTCTTCTTATAAATACTAAAAACTTTATTTCCTTATTCCTCTAAAAGGTGTTAGAATTAATATTAAGCACTCATTTAAAAGCACATACTACCAAAATTGATGTTAAATGAAAGGAATTCCTTGCATTAGACATTAAGCTTTAATGATAATTTAAGGGGGAAAAACAAACACTTTTTGATTATGTTATTCATTAGAGAATTATTTCATTTTGCACAGAATTGTAACTATTGCCAATTAGACTGCTTGCATTAAAAGACACTCTAATCGGGATGTTCTCTGAATTACATAGTTCACCATATCCTTACTAATGAAAAGTTTAGATGACTGAAAACATGATGCAAAAGTTCAAGCTTTATATCTGCTCTCTTTTATTCATTCACACATACAATATATATTTTATTATGTTAACCAAAAAGCATCATGGTCTATTTTTCTGACTAATGTCATACAATGCAATTTCACTTTGACAGAGTACTGCAAGCAATTGCATCTATTTTGTCCATAGAAACTCATGCCTTTCTCTGTCTCTGCCTCTTTCTTTATGTTTGTAAATGCTGTGTTGACTTATGGTATGTGATCTCTTAAAGTCATGCAGACTGACAAAGATCTTCATTTACAAGCAGACGCTGAAGCAGAAAACTTCTGACTTTTTAAATCTTTGCTATTTAAATTGCTTTTTCCTATGTATAGAAATCGTTCAGTAACACCATTTAATGTAATTCTTTAGTTCAACCTTTGTCTTTCTAGTCTAAACATTTTTTCTTATATTTCTCCAAAGTTTATCTGGACTTTTTCAAAATGATGTATGTCAAGGAATCAGCCTAAGTGATAAAAGCAGGAAGGGAAAGTCTGCATCAGTGAGTATTTATATTGGCAAGAGCTGACAATTTTATAAAACAAAAACAAACACAGAGGCTGTTCATTTCTGAAATGAAATCAGGTTCACTTCATTTCTCTCAGGAAAACATCATCGCATGAAATGATATAAATCAGTATTGATATCACTGAGCTTCAAACTAGAAGAGACAAATGCACTCTGCAGCAGAGTAATTCAATGGCTCCGAGTCAAGTTTACTGTTGTCTCATTTCTACTAATCATCGTAAAAATTCCCTGTGAAATAATTATCCCTAAAACAATCAAGACAGTATATCTCTATAAAGGAGAGGATCGATTTAACAACAAACTCTAGATTTATCTGTATTGATTAGAGGGCATTCAGTGTAATTTTAGTGAATTATGTTTGGCTTTCATTTCCCAGTAGAAATTTTTCTTGTGATGATCAAAAGGTAAATTACAAACTACTACACGGTCTTTTGTGCGCTACCTACATAATATCCAACTATCACTTTTCAAAGAAACATTGATGTAAGAAAGGACAAAACATTGGGGGTTTTTACGCGTGATATCTTACTATAAAAATCATATGACTGAGTTTATAGCACTTACCTAAGAGCCTGATGTCATCTTCTCAATTCATTAATACAGAAATCAGGACTGCACTAAAGAGTCTGTGCTAAAGGAACAAATCCAAGATCATCTTATGAGAATAGAATTAGAAAGATTAAGAAAGTAATATGATTTTTCTTCTTAAATAGGAGTAATTTCAAAGGAGCTGTTAACACTTTCATGTCTGAAACTTTCTTACTGGCAAGAGGGAGAACGAAAGGAATCACACAGATTCAAAGACAATTTAGTGTAGCTGTAAGTCTGACACCACTGATGATACAATTTAATTGAGGACTAAGTGGAACTAAGAAGGCTAGTTATTTTGTCAACTGCATGTATATTAGTTCCAGTCATTTTTAATCCGATGTAACGGTGATAAAGGGTCTAACTTACTTTGTTTAGTTAATAACATTAGGCCAGAAAGGATCACCTAGTCATTTCATGTTACCCAATACACCGCTAATATAAACAATGTCTAATTACACTGACTACATACACCCATGAAATGACCAATTAGAACATTTGATGATTCTAAATGTGCAGTGTTAGAGACACTTCCACAGGCTTTCTGTGGGTCGTATTCAGAAATCTCACCCCATCGGGTAGGAAGCATAAAGGCAGAATACATGAGGGAAAAGTTGGTTTTAAGCAAGAAAAAGAACATTTAAATACTCAAACACTGTGTTCCACCCACACACACAAAAAAAATATATATATACAAAACTAAAATGTATTTTTTGTATTCCCTAGGAGTATGTAATATTGCACATTTATATATTCTTCTTGCTGAATCAAGCAGATCACACAGCATATTCAAGACTCATAAGATAAAGGAAGCACGTGTTAGCATTTTAACATTTAGATCAACAAATTCAGAGTGGTTTGTATTAGCTTTCAAAGCTGATTTATTGACTGTGATCTGTAGCTGGTATGAATAATACCAGAACTGTCTTTTATTTATTTTGTTGCTTTACTGATGAGTCAATAAGTGCCCCCTGAAAACATCAGCCCAGCATGTACCATTTTATAAAGTGACATAATCTGACAATGATATTGACAGCAAATGTGTTAAACTCAAAATCAAAACAGAAAAATACAATAAATGAAAACAATCTCTTCCTTGTCTAAAGAAAGATTGCTGACACTAAAAATTGCATTTTTAATAATTGAATTATTATTCCTTAAGTAATCATGCTGAAAAATTTGCTGGTTAAGTTAAAGTAAATAACAGTACATCAGTATGTGCATTACCAGACCTAATTAACACAAAGTATTAGAAATACTGGAAACAGTGAGACACAGTTATCCGACAACTTAAATAAATACATTTACCGTGATATGCAACCAAGGCATATAATACAGCCAAATGAAAGTTTGATACTGCAAAAGTATCTGAAAGTATTGATGTTAACAATTACTCTGCAGGTGTCTAAAATGCCTGGCTGCTACACATGTCTGTACTGTGCAAGGTCTCAGTCCTTCTCCCACTTACTTAAATGAGTTCAAATATTGCCACTCAGATCAGCGGGCTAGTGTCAGGTGCTTTTCCTATCCTCCTTAGACAATGCCCTAAACATTACTAATCTACTTATATGTAAGTTTTTTCTTGGAATAAAAGGCAGCATGACAATCCACAGATCTGACAACTAGGATTGTTTCAGAGAATTAAAATATAACTTGAAAACCACATCATGTAAATAATTATAATTTGCTAACAGCAAAATTAACAAATGTTCTTTTAAATTAATTGGTATATGCTGAATGCATGCTACATTGTCTTATCCAGGATATTTAAAAATTAAATATATGATAAACTTTGTCTTATTGTAATTAGATTAACAAAAGAGAGTAATTAAAAGACTCTTACATTTTTTCTAAGAGCTAGAAATTATTGGACTGTCCAGAGAAGAATCAAAGCTTTTATATAAAAAAATCATTCTTTGAGCTGTATCGCAATAAATCAATAAGAATGTTATTGTTCAATAGGTAATAATTGTCTTCATATAAACGGAAAATATTGTTTGGGATGATTAATATACAATGCTGCATTATGCATTTGGGAGTGTCAATGCATAATTTTTAGTTCTAACATTATTATGTAATTGAGAGAACATGTTCATTTACCCTAATAACTACTAAGATGCACTTAATAAAATTAAATGTAATAATACTTGTAATTTAATCTATTCATGGAAGTAATTTTAAAAGTCTACCATTCTCCTTAATGTGGATAACATTCATAATTTATAAAGTGTTGTGATGCAGAATTGACAATGCCATTGTTTTTTACACTTTGAGATGATTCTGCAGCCTTCATTATCTGCATACCAACCTCAGGATTATCAAGGGCAAACAAAAGATAATTAACACCAGAAACAGGCAAATGCAGGAGCTACTGAGTGAGGCTTTTCATTTAATGCAGAACCTTTGAAAAGTGGGAAATGGAATAACTATTAAAAACCTTTTTCCCCCATTTCAGAAAACTATTTCAATGTCTTCTTTTCTACATTTTAAATGTCATTTTTTGCTATAAAACTATATTGACATGTTCAACCTCAGATGCAATCAGTAAATGAATGTGTTAAGACAAGTATTTTTTCAAAGTACTGAGTGTTAATTTTCTGCAGTGTTGCTTTTTTTTTTCTAGAACAGCAGACAGGTCACTATGGTGTACATGTTCAAATTCTATAATTTCACTTGCCCATAGTACATCTGTAAATAAGTAATTTAACTTCTCCATGCTTTATTGTACAATGGCCTAAGATAGGGATGAAAACTTCTACTACATGGATGTGATTAACAAATAAGGTCTATTTTTATATGTTAACACCTTGGGGGAAAAAAGCATGTGAGATATGCACTTACAGCAGAACAATAAAGGTTAAATGCTGATAAAGGTCCAAGACAGTGTATTCCAATCAGTGGGATATCATTGAAACTTTTTTTTCTTCCACAAGGAATACTGACGATGATTCTGCATTGCGCTCTAAAAGGTTTGCCATATAACTAATCGTTTTGGAAATCAGTCAGTGAAGATCCTCCACAAAGAGAACCTTTCAAATGCAAATCAAAGAAGCTTTGTATCATTAGATTCTTACCTGTGAATAAACATCCTTCTATAAATGGTCCGGGCAAAGTCACGTTACGAATGGAAATACAGGACAGTGACATTCAGAGTTTCACACAATTTACAGACGTTGATGAATCCCCGCCCCTTACTTACATAAGGAATTCTTATTAGAGGGGAATGTGGTTACTAGCCTGTGACCTATCCATGAAAGATTCACCTTTTGTGTTTAAATGGCATGATATATTACTGTACCTTCACTTTTTATATTTTAGAACTGAAAATACTTGATAAGTAACTGATACAAAAATTATATGCGAACAGTAGGAGCTCGCTTTCAGTACAGCACAATGGACTCCCAGCACTCTACACAGGCAATGAGGGTTAACACATCAAGATTCAAGCTGCAAGACATCTCTGTGAGTCTTGTCCTCTTGCAGAAGATAAGACACCAGTTATAGCAATACATTCACTATCAGGGTTGTCCCTCTTTTCTACTGCCCTAACCTTTTTCATCTGGTCCTGACCCACACTGGGCAGCGGAAGTCATCAGGAGGTGAACATGACAGGGAACCCTGTGTGAGCTGGACCATGCGCTGAGCACACCGCCTCTCGTTCAGACCCCAGCAACAGGGAGAGGCTGAGGCCAAGGCCCAATGATCTCTCCATGTCTTCAATTCAGTTCTTACTGCCAGACAAGCCGAAGTATTTACGTGTCTAAAACAATGGTGTGGTTGATGGTAAGCTCAATATGAGTCAGCAATGTGCCCTGGAGGCCAAAAGGGCCTGCGATATCCCCAGGTGAGTTAAAAACAGTATAGCTAAACAATTGAAAGAAGGGATTGTCACACTACGCTCAGCATGGTGAGGCCTCTCCTTGAGTACCGTATGCAGTTTTGGGCTCCACAATAAAAGAAGGTTATAAAAATAATGTGTCCAAAGGAGGGCAACTAAAGTGGTGAAAGGACTAGAGGGCATAACTTACGAGAAACAGCTGAGGATACTTTGTTTATTCAGCTTCGGGAAGAGGAGGCTGAAGGGTGGTCTTATTGCTGTCTACAACTTCCTCATGACCGGGAGTGGAGCGGGAGGAGTTGATCTTTCTGGTGTCCGGTGAGGGAATGGCTTAAAGCTGCATCAGGGGAATTTCAGATTGGATATTAGGAAAAAGTTCTTCACTGAGAAGGTGTCAAGCACTGGAACAAGCTCTCAACGGAAGCGGTCATGGCCCCAAGCCTGCTGGTATTCAAGTGTTTGAACAATGCTCAACCTTATGGTATAACTTTTTTTTTAATATATGGTTTAACTTTTAGGTTGCCCCATGTGGAGTCAGGGGTTGGACTTAATGATCCTCATGGGTCCCTTCCACTCAGGATACCCAATGAATCTAAGATTCTAAGTTTCAGAAGTCTCAGGCCAACTCTGACTTTCATTCCTTGCATCTTTAGTTTCTAGATGCTTCTGAAAAATAGGGCTTCAAACTTTTCCAACTCTTCTAAACTTGGGAAGACTGGGAATTTGGGAAAACTTAAGAATCAAGATGCTAAAACTCCTAAGTGCTATGGGCCCTTAATTTTTTATTTTAATTTTTTAATAAAAAATCCCTTTTTTTAAGGACATTGGCCTCAGTCCTGCAAATATTTGAATAAAAGCTTTTTAACCTGAGGTCTTTAAAAAGAAAGGTATCATGGCTGGACAAGATACCATGTCCCTTTGATCTAATAGAGAATATTAATGTCTTCAAGTAATTTTATTTATTTAAAAGCCTCTGTCCTTTCATTGAATTCATCTTCTATTTAAGTCCCCTTCCTCTGAAGGAAAACAAGGCATACTGTCTATTATCTGCCAGCTTACTATAAGTACGTTTTATAGAGTACAGTACCTTTTTATTTACACCCAGGAAGAAACAATCAAAGCACATGCAGCTTGATAACCAGATAATCAAAAGAGTAAACCAAGTCAGGCTGTTGTATTAGACAGCTATATCCTCTATAACAACCACCACTCCCCATGAACACACATGAGTGTCCTGAAATAAGAGAGGCAACCTCTGTTTAGAAAATCCAGAGAACATACACAAATATAAAAGATAATGTAGAGTTTCTCCATTACAGAGACACTTCGGTAAAGCCTTGTTTCCACACCTTGTCCTCTGAATTGCTAATAATAATAATAACAACAATAATGAAACCTATTTCTTAATCTTCACATGTATTGTGAGACTTTTTTTCTCAAATGTTTTCTCTAGAGCTATCCTGCACAATTTTCTGAACATCTTGTAAGTGTCTGTGGTGTTCATGGTTTCATAAGAGCTTACTGTAGACTAGGACTTTCAGAAATCTGTAGCAAATAAGGAGAAATACTTAATGCTTAGCAGCCGCAGTGACCCAAAATAGCATACGCTCTTATTCACATATTTTTATACTTTACACTGTATTTAACATTATTAGTCACATTTTCTACACATTTATTTTACCATTTTGGAAATGTATGTTGTTCTCTCTGGAATGGTGCAGTAGATAAGACACAGCCATATCTGGTCCTTGGTCTCTGTGCAAAACTTCCATCTGTGTTAACACGAGTTTTGTGATGAGTGAGAACCACAGCTAATTATATAACAAAATGCAGATATTGAAAGATGTGTTAACAGCAGAACACTAATGTGATAGTATGTGTGCATGTGCATGTGCACATGCCTGAGCCAAAATTTGTCAGAACTTGAAAAATTTATAGATGAGATTGCTAGAACTGAGTGACTACTTTTGTTTTGCCTGTTAACCCTTATAAAAGAATACAAGGCTGTTACATAAGAGAATA
This sequence comes from Bucorvus abyssinicus, assembly GCA_009769605.1. NCBI lineage: Eukaryota > Metazoa > Chordata > Aves > Bucerotiformes > Bucorvidae > Bucorvus > Bucorvus abyssinicus. The sequence goes on from CM020025.1 coordinate 27,612,744, forward strand.
TAGACTATTTTTTCAGCTGCTGAGTCCCTGTCATTTAAAGTAACCTACCAAAATGGTGAACTGCTTGAGCTATATATAGAGGCTTACACGCTATGATCTATGCTGTAATTTGAAGTGGGTTACCTTCATTCCTGCAAATAAACACATATTCAGAGTTTTAGGAGGACCTATAAGCATCCTGCTGTGAAAACTGGCCAGTTCCAAAGCTGTAGACCCTGCACGGACAAAGACCTCAGAGCAACAAAGCTTCATCAGAACAAAAGGAGCTTCTGCAAGTAGACAGGATCCCTGTGGAAAGGAATAATTTCAGATGGTACGTGAGGGACAATAAGCTCTGCTTAAGCCTATGCCTGTAGTAAATTCTCCTGAACTCTGGGAAGAAAGCAGAGAAAGTTTGAGAAGATTGGCAATAAGTCCCTAAAATTTAAAATAAACAAAGTATATCAAATGGACTAGACATTTAATAAATTGGATGCGTGTTGATTTTTCTCCCTTGCAGGTGTGTTTATGAAAACACATGCCCCACAAGCACATGCACCCACAAATTTGTTGCCCAAGGGTGAAATAATAGTAGATGATAACTCTTTCAGAAAAACTGACTTTGTGCTATATTGAAACTCAGTAGACACCTTCTAGCATTGAACCGAGAAAGAATTTTTTATTTCAAGGTGAGCTATGTGTGATATGGAAGCACCAAATCCCAACATTACCTCCTAAGATTCACCTTCTGTTTACAGAAGAAAGATGAATAGCATCAAGGTTTTTCAGCACCTCAGAAGTCCAGTCTGACCCCTGCAGAATCCTGACAACATGGAGATGGTTGGAGGTTTTGTGTCTTTGTGCCCTAGAGATGCCATGAGTGCTTTACTGGCCAGACACTTGTTGCATGCTTTGTTGTGGCTCCTTCAGACACCCTTTACATTCTCGTTTCTGTCTTGAGCTTGAAGATCTCTCCTAGAACCCGTCTGAAGTATGGAATCAACTTCAATAAAGGGTCCTCTTTGTGCTGCAGTTTACAGCTTATGAGAATCAGAAAAAAAGGTGCTTTTCCTTGGATTTTTCTGGATGAAGTTAAGCTTCTTGTTCTTTAAAGGTAGGACTTATTGCTTGAATGATTGCAACATGTGCCAGATTCCCAAAACTGCCTACCCAATGACCATAACTGCCAATATATGCAGAAACTGCAGGAAGAAAGAAGAGGGTAGGTAATCTGCCTGTGTGTGCAATTACAGTAGCAGATGTTCGTACACATTGCATGAATGTAGTTTTACATATGCAATTATGGAAATCAAAGCCTAAGCTTGTACTGAGAAATGTAGATACCTCCCTAACTGAAAGTGATGCCAGCTCTACTCTCTACTTCCAACTGACTGAAGAGCTTTTAAACCTCTTTTACTACATTGAGTCTTCTAGCTGTCCATGCACACTGTGTCTTATAACATTATTCAATTGATCTACAGTTGCAAGGGCCAAAGTGGATCTCCAGAGAGAGGGAGAATAATTGCCCAAATTTATCAGTCATGTCAGATAAATGTCTACAACTCAGAGCGAACTCTTGTGAGTGCAGTTGGAGAAAGGAGTAATCTGGAACTCTTTTGAGTGTCTCATTGATGTAAGAATAGACAGAAGAAGCCCTTGTTTGGTGGTCCAATTGTTCAGTGAACGCACACTGTCGAAGTTACCGAAGAATATCCATTAATCTGTGTGCTACATGCTGAATAAAGGGATGAAAAATGCTTGATTCAAACCACAAAATGATTTAGTTGAGTTACAGCTGGGGGTTTTTTGAACCAGCGGAGGTTTGCTAGAACATATTTTGTGTCCAGAAATTCTCAATCAACACTTTTGTGGAATTCGTTCTTTTGTGTGCATTTAGGCTGCAATCTGAAAGTGAATTTCAAGTCTGAATAATGTAGCTACTAGTTCTGCTCTCAGTCTGTCAAGTAAGGAAATCTATACTGTAGCATTAACTGTGCCTATGGACTTACAACGAAGTTTGACCATGGAAGAATAGGGTTTGCTTCTGCCAGACATAAAGTCCATATATCTTAGAATTAGAGAAGCTAATTCTGCCACTTGTATTTGTGAACTCATTTCAAAAAGAATGGATAACACTAAGTCATCTCTCAAGGAAACAGGGAGGAATATCGACTTCTATACTGCTAAGTATTTAATTACACTGTTTGCTTCAGGGGCAAAAAGGCAAAAAAGCCCTATAGGTCAAATGTCACTTTAGTTTAATAATTCCCGGTTTCTTTAAGAAACATCTATTTCTGATAGATAAGCAATGGTGGAAGTTACACTTCAAACTTAGCTGTGTTAACTGTAGTGCCAACGCCTCAAAGGTGATTTGGCAGTGAGCTTCCTTAAAGACTCTGGGCTGAGCATCTCATGTTTAAGTATTTATCTCTAAGTAGTGTAACAGACCTGAGGATGAAGATATCCACCAATGCTAAGAGGATTGAGAAGGACAACAATTT
>CM020025.1:27620223-27930223 GCA_009769605.1 Bucorvus abyssinicus
ATTTAGATACATATGCTTTCCTTAGGAAGGGTAAACAGTTCTTTAATTTAATATAGCTGACACTTGAAGATGTGTTTTTCTCTTTTACAAAGATAATTTTTGCATTGAACAAGTAAATGAGAATCCAAGTAGAAAACATCTTGTTAATGGCGACTAATAAAAACTAATATTGCATGCAATATAATGATATTAAACCTTGTAACTGGTACATAAAGCAAGATCATTCCTATTGTTGCTCTGTCAATGAACATCAAATATGCTCGCATATTAAATATATACTGTCCGACCGGGGATATTGTTAACCCTGCGCGCGGCCAGCTGAACGGTTACCAAGTACCGGGAAGGGACGGGAGAGGGAGGCACGAACGTGACACACTTTAAGCAGCCAGAACGGGCAAACGCCCCTCTCGGCCCTCCGATGGAAGGCGAGAACCCGGGGACGTCCCCCGCTGGCCGGCAGCCTGGACCGCCCCGGCGGAGGCGGTGGCTGGCGCGCCGCCGCGCTCCCGCCCCGCGCCCGCCGCACAGCCGGGAGGCGCTCGGGCCGCCGCCGGGCGGGCGGGCGGCGGTGGCGCCTTCCCCGGCAGCGCCCCGCCGCCCCCTGGCCTCTGCAAACGCCCCGGCCCGGCCCGGCCACTGAGCGGCCATCCCGCCCCGCCCTCCCCCACCGCCGCACCTTCCCCCGGCAAATGCTGCAGCGAGTCCCGCAAGCCCGAAGTTTGCGACGCGGACGTGTGCGTGCGAGGGAACGGAGGAGGGGAGGGAGGGGAGCTCTGCTCGTTAAGCCTTTTTGCGGAAGGGGCGAGCAACACTGAGCTATCCACCCCCGGGAGAGCTCGTCTCCTGGGTTTTGTCTCTCTCTGGGGGTGATCTGAAGAATAAGCAGCTACGGTTCCACAAAGCCTCTTAAGACAAAACTTCGTACCAGCCCTGACATCCTCTCCTGAGCCTTTTATCACCGGTGCTACTCACTTGCATAAAACCAGCAGAGTTTGCCCCTGACTTTTCCTTCTATTTTATCGACTCGGTTTCCCAGCGCCATGAACAAACTTCAGGGTCTCTGCAGGAATCAGCTGAAGCTTCCCAGAGTTAACCTGGTTGCAAATTTAGCAGTCCTAAGCACATCACTTACAGTTGTATCTGGAAGTAGGTGGAAATATTTGCAAGTCCTGAGCATCTTAGACACATTCAGTGGCTAAGTGGGCTGAACACAACAAGGCTAAAGTGTAGAGCACTGATCGGAATTTTAATCACACCGTAGTTAATATTTTTCACTCTTTAGAGGTTTTGTTTTGTTTTGTTTTTTTTCTTTTGTCGGGGGGAGCAGGTTAATTAAAAACTCCCCAGTATTTCAAAATATAGATAGTTTATCCCTGGAACCAGTATATAGTTAAGCCTTCTCCTTTTTTTCCACTCGGGATGTAATCAGTGTGTTCAGACTTTGTATAAGAATCCAGTTGCTGATTTCACTGGAAACAGAGGTTTGGTTGTTGGGGTAATGCATTTTTCACTGTTGGCTGGGTATATTTTACTTTACAAGACTTCTGCTCCTGTTGTTGCTAAGTTCTTCCAAATTTAAATCATATTTGGAAATAGGTTCTCTGACTTACTTATTCATGTTCCATGATAAAAGAATTGTCATGTTCATTCTCTGAAATTAATCAGAACAATGAAGATGCCTGTGTATTTTTGTGCAGAATTTAATGCAGAATTTAAGCACAATTTTTACATGAGATTTCAGTGGAAGTGCCAGTGTGTCTTCAGTCATTTATGGCAAAGCCATAGTTCAGATTTTTGGAAGTAAGCAAAGTCCTGAGGCCCCAATATCAGAAAAGTGCTTTTCCACTTTACAGAACATGGGGTTAGGATACGTAATGAACACTGGTAAACAGTTGCAGCAAAGCCGTGTTGTATTTTCGGTTATACTAACAGTGTTTGGCCATATTAGGCTGATGTTCCTGAAAGCAGCGTTTGTTCCTGAATCATTACGTACTCATGCAGATTTTTTTGGTCTTTATTGTCCAAGTGCCATTTCAGTACTGTGATTCATATACTCTTTCTGCTTGTAAAGCAGTAAAAATTAACCAGAGCTTTCTAAGCAGGATTTTCCATTGCCATCACTGGAGAATCTGCTTAAAAACTGATGGTATCATATGGCCAATGGAAAGTAGGCTATGCATGAAGGGAAGTATCTGGATAAAGTATAACATCTACTTTAAAAAAAAAGAACAAGCAAGAAATGGTTTTGCTCTAGCTAAGTGCTAGTCGAACAGTTCCTTGCAAATAACATAATAAAAATACTTCAGCATTTTTCTTCAGAAAATAGTCAATAGCAAGTTTTTCTGTTTGTTGTTTTTTAATCAATAAAACAGTTTCATTTTTGGTCAACAATATTCTGGGAATTTCTCCACCAGCTGTCAAGCAGTTTGCTGAAATGATTTCTGTTTCGTTATTCAACCAACTTGAGGGTTTTCACTCTTGTGGTATTTGGCAGGGCAAATATTTTCAGTATCTGCAGCTGACCATCTTATTAACTGCGAAAAATTTCACTTGAACAATAAACAGTGTTCTGCCAAAGAATCACAGCAACTTATTCCAAAGTACGTTACTCAATCAAAAATCTTGGGCAACGTTCATATGACCTTTGCCTGCTTTCAAAAGGCAACATTAATGCTTTTTTTTTTTTCCTCCAGAATTCTCCATTGAGTAATATGGGCTGGTTTTTTAAAGATAACCCAAGACTTTCCACAAAACAGTTATTATACTTGGGATAATGATATTCAAAGGGACTCACCTTGCAACCTTTACACGCATGAGCGGTTAACTCTTCCTTATATAAGGACAACAAGGACTACTTGTATGTATAAAGGTTGCGGGGTCAGACTCAAAGGCCCCTAATAGGACAAAACATTTAAGATAGGAATTACTTTGGCCTTTTGCTGTATAGAGCTGGACAGCTGAGTAGAGGCCATAACTGATGTGGTGGCTGATGTTCCTGGAGTTACATGGTTTTGTAAGAGTTCTACTTTATGTTTTCAATACAAAATTAGGAGAAATTTGGAAAAAAGGGTGATATGTGAGAAACAAGGAGATACAAATATATTAAAATGTGAATACAGGGTGGTAATAAGGACATCACTTCCAGATTTTTCAGGTAGACTTCTCCAGGATCAAGGAAAGTTAGTTAAGAGGCTAAGCTTCTTGTACAGCTCATATATGCTGGGTTTTCTTACAATGACATTTTTGCCATCGACACAAAAATTTTTCATGGAAACTCAACGTATTTGTTTGTCAGCTTTCAGAACTCAGAAGAGTGCATCATCATAACATCTGATACAGGCAAACCGGGGCACAGTCTGATCCACAGGTGGAAGCTGAACTTTGATCTATCACATTTGAGATAGGTGCCCTAATGACCATTGACTAGCTTGTGCTGGACTCTCTCTTTTTTTTTTTTTTCCTTTTTTTTTCTTTTCTTTTTTTTTTTTTTTAAATGGGAAACAATCCTATTTTCATGTGAAGTGAAAAAAGGTTTCAAAAACTTTTAAATATTTCATGCAGATGAATTTTTACTTTCCTGCCAGTCCTTCCTATAGGACTTGATAATCTGAAGGAGCTTCATACTTACACAAAAGATTCTCAGGAGAGCAAGATTTGGCCCCTGTGAAACAGGCAAAAGATTCTGCAAATGCTTTCCATTTGAGTTGCTCAAAGTTTAATAACTTTGGATATAGCTTTTACCAAATGAAAAAAAAAAAAAGACAGGGACATTAATTTGTGCTATATTACAGAAACACAGTTTGCACCATTAGGCCAATATTTCCACTCCAAATCTGTTATCCAAGGATGTATAACTTAGCCATAAACATTCATTCAGAACTGCAATGAGGCATAGGAATGTATCAAACTTGAATGTAGCCTTGGATAATTTTTACATGACAGAAAGGCTAGCAAAAAAAAAAAAGGCAATTCATTTTTCTACTCTTTCAGTTCAAAAAGTTAACTCCCCCTGTTTAAGCAGATAGCCTACGTTATTGAAGAACGTGCTTGTGGCACCTAGGTAGAAAACCAAATATGAAATAATTTTTTCATCTCCTACAGAGACTCAGACTGATGTATACTTACTGTGTTAAAAAAGCAAATATTTATACAGTCATTTTTAGCACAGATTTTGGAGAAAATTCAGTTGTGGTGAAAGTTACTGCATCCCCTGATGATGTCAATAGAGAGACAATTCTGCTCACTGTGCAGCTTTTATATCTGTGTTTAGGAGCTAAATAAACACAATGTAATAGTGTTAGGGACATGATTATAAACAACTAGGGGATAAGAAACTCTCGGGAGCTGGGATTATTTTGCTATTGCTGCATGGAGAAAACCCAGTGTGTGCCCTGCTAGCTCAAAGCATGTCTTTAATCATGCATCGGAACACAGAAAGAAACTTCTTCCTGGAACACTTGTTTGGAAACACGGTAAAGAGCACCAGCTATTGCCATTGTTTCCAAAATACAGGACAGCGAGTGGGAGAGTGGCTCAGCCTTAGGAAGCTCAGTAGCATCTTCTTGGCATTGGAAGCTCTCCCTTATTACGTTAAGGGCAGAGTTTCTGAGACTCTGGAGAGCTGCCCTGCAAGGTTCCTCCTGGGCATCCCTCCACGCTGGGGAAGGTGAAATGCAATCCCCAAGGATGACAGCATTCCTCCAAGTGGATTACAAAAGCTGCCCTGCCTGCTTAGGCTATGAAATGGCTGGAAGCCTTGACAGGAATGCAAACCAGGGAGTAATAGAAGTCTAACTAAGCTTCTCATCTGGGCTGTTGGGTAGAAGGGGACCCTCTGGAACTCTCAGAAGAAAGAAAAGACAGGGGATGACTGAGTTTTTCCTCTCTTTAGTGTGATGACGTTGCCAGTGGATCCTGTCTTTCTTGAAGTCAGTTGCAGTTGCAGCCATAATGTAGGGTTTGGATTTTTTTTTCACATTTACTGTCTCCTAGTTTTCTGAAACATCAACACCATTTCCTTCTGTTCCGCTATTCATTTCTTATTGAGCTAGGCCAATGCTGGAAATCATGTATATGCAGATTTTCCTTCTTCTCTGATACCATCATTCAAAGTTCCGCTCTGATGAAATGCTAATAACCAAACAGGCCTTCCACCAAAGACATGCATTCGTATGCATTTTGAGACATAATTCATGGCACTATATGATATTATCCTTACCACAAAGATTATTCACTGCTATGCGAAATAAATACCAGTGTTTAAAAAAGTCTTTCCTAACTTGCCGAGAAATAACTCCAGGCCCTGAAATTCCCTCGCATCACACTGCACAAAAAAGTCATTATGTTAATGCTATGAGGTCCAGGTGAGAGGAGAAAAAAGACATGTAGTTGGAAAAAGGGTCTGTTTAACGTATAACACCTGCCCACGAGCAAGTCCCTCACCTACTAGCACAGAGGTGGGTGACTAGGAGAGGAGCAGGTAATTAGGCAGTGCAGATAGAAGTTGGGGAAAAGTGATCAGTGTGCAGCAGGTTCCATGGCAAAGCAAGATACTGATATCAATATTATTACCAATTAATGCACTGTCAGCTCCTCTGCAGATTCCAGGAAATTTCAATGGCACTGTTGTAAGGTCATAGGTCCAAGATGTTCGCAGAAACAGTGGTGCAATGAGACCCACTATTCTGAGCCCATCAAAACTGCTTCTCACAGATATTATTTATTTTGCTGTTTCAACCTTTTCTCTGCTTTTCCACTGTTAAAATTGAAAAAACGAAAAAAAAAGAGAAAAAGGAGAAGAACTCAAGAAGTGCAGAAAGAAAGGAGGGAAGGAAGAAGGTAACCATCTGCACTTTTTATTTTGTCATTGCTTTTGAAAACAAGAACATTTGGCATCACACAGAACTTTTCAGTCGTTATGTGATTCACTATACTTGAAGTCTGCTTCAGTAACATGTTTCAGATTAAAATGTCAATGTTTATGCTCAACTGGCCCCAGCTCTTTGGGTTTAGAAGTATTTTTCCATGGGTTCCTGATCTCCACACATTCTTCATTCTGCATGGCTGCAAGCCATGCCTCATAAAGGTGAGAATGTGGCATAACTGCACAGGCTTAAAACCACAGTTCTTTGTGGTATGCTTTTCAGTTTTGTGTAAGGCCAAACATATGGACAAATTCTAATTACTTTAGTTGGGTTCCACGGGCTGGCACAACCCGCGTAAGGGAAATACACAGGATTTTACTTCAAATGATAATATACATGTTTTTCAAGCACAGTTTATGTTCACAAAAGCTGTAATAATATGTTTCATCCATTCAGGTGACATCAGCAGAAACTCTATATTAAAAAAAAAAAAACAAAAAACAAAAACCAAAAGTTTCAAGCTATTTCAAAGTCCAGTCAGAGAATAACGTATTATAATGGGTTTACAGTTGGTAGTGATTTCTGTAGTTTAGCACCTCATGTAATCGTACAGTATTTGATGAAGTAAACTACTGCTCCTTATATTGCAGAGTACTGCTGCAGCTATTGTGGCAAGAAAAGTGAGATGCTATCAGAGCTACAGAATAAAAGCTTTAATTACTCTTCAGTATTTCTGTTGACATATGAACAGCAGCCATTTCTGTGAAGAGAAACAAAAGAAAAAGATGCAGTATTTTTAAAGTGTACCCAATGAGTTTTTAAAACTTAGTAATCTGTTACAATTTTGCAATGCTACATTATTTTATAGCCTTTTAAAATGCTCATTTTATTAGCAACACCTTAAACTTCATCCTTTGCGAATGAATGGAATCAGTATCAAACAAAATGAGATTTCATATGACACTTTAATTTCTCTTTTTATGTTTGAGTCTCAATTGCTTTTTCCTTTTCAAATTTCTAATCAATTTCCCCAATACTTTCCTCAACTTTAGGAATGTAACATTAAAATAATTTCATATTTAATTAAGTTATAAAGCCCCAGCTAGAACTTAACACCCAGTAAATATAATTTAAATAAAGCAATTATTGCTCAGAAGTAATTTTTATGTATTTCTTCCAAAATAGATTCTGGCATATTTACTCTGGCTTTTAGTGAAAATCCTTTGCGTAATCACAAAACAAAACAATATCTCTAGGATTAATTTGTGGTACAAATTGTTGTTTTGATTTGGTTTTAATTTGTACTTTTTTGAACAACTTTGCTGCAACTAGATGCCACTGCTTGTCCCAGTGAAAGTATCAAAGAACTGGTAAGTGCAAAACAGATGGAGGGGTTTGCTATTATACCTTCTCATCACCTACATATTGCTCATTTGTACTTTCCAATTAAACTCGATCCCGTGTCTTCTCTGTGAGAACTCTTCATTCACGCTGAACTCATCTTCACTAGCCACACCAACGGCCCTTGGCTCAGCTCCCTTCACTGCTCAGTGTGCTACCTGAAAATGAGTGCTATTCTTTTCCATTTCTTCCCATGCCACATACGTCACTTCACAAACCCACTGATCTTCCTTCTTGTTTCTTTTGTCAAGACACAGATTTTCCAATCTTTCTTTCACAGTTCACAGGATATTGAGCTTCTTCACCAAAACACTTCTCTGAAATACCTTGTCACAAACAGAGAATGACCAGCTTCTCTCTCACTCTGCCTCCTGCCTCTCTTCTCCCCTTCAACTGTGGCCCCTGAAGCAATGGCTGAGATGGATGTGGAGATTTACATAGAGGATGAGCATTTACTGCCATTCTTTATTAAAAACTGCTTTTAACCCAATGGATTTGTACCTCAGGACCTCTCTTTTTGCACTAGCTCCCATGAGTCCCAGGCCTCTTGTGGGGGTAGGATCTCACATCAAGACTACAATGCACCTGCCTTTTCCTCTGAGAAGTGGATGAACCTGATTACCTTTACATTCATTTTGCTCAGCTTTCACACTGCTCACTTCATAACACTGCCAAAGAAAAGAGAGAGGAAGGGACTGCCAGGAGAAGCTTCTTCATGTTTATTTTCTCTCCAATTTTAGCTGGCCTTGAATGATGAGAGGTGAATACCTTCTCATGGTCCAAAGTAGTCACTATAGAGCATCACGGATGCTCTCCTTGGGGAAAACGTGAGGCAATTTCTTCTAATGATGCCTATATTATATCTCTTCTGTAGAAAAAGACAGCTTTGCTGTGTGACACTGCATAACAGCCCCTTCAATAAAATATAAAAATCTGCAAAGTTCCTAATCCTTGCACAAGCATTTAGCCATGAGGTTTTTACTGCTACTAATAGGAGTCCTTCAACTAAATCTCTACTCCTTTCTGTAATAATCCACAGACGAAGTAATGTTCTGTAATACCATTCAATCTCTATTTTTATCTCATGCCACAGTCTAATATTCCTCAGTCCATAGCAAATATACATTCAGAAAATAGCCTGAGATGGGACAGAGGAAGATCCATGATCAAATGAGACTCACTCACTGAAACAGAATCCTTTCTAGCGAGTTGATAAGCCAGACCACAAGGATATAAAAAGTTCAGGGATGGTTTGTGCCAGGTACAATCTGTAGTTGGAAGATTTGGCTCTAAAAATCCATAAAGAAAAGAACTCATTCTATCCACTGAGTGGAAAAAGAAAAGCCAAGATATTTGAAAGAAAATATGTTATTTGCGATCAAGACCACCATTGGATGGCTGTAGAACAAGCCCAAAAAGGCTTGTTCCAAAACATTTCACCAAGAAGGTGAAATGTTCAGCCAAAATCAGAGGACAAGTTTATAGGAAAGAAAAGGCACTGATCTGCCATATTCCTTCAGTGTCAGAGAAGCTGTCTACATGGTAAGGGACATTAGAGTGAGCTTCGAAATCATCCCAGAGAGCAGGTTTTTTAATGCCAAGGTCTCCACAATTTTCCCTGCTTCATCTGGGATACGAAGCAAGATGAGATATGTTCTGAAGTATAAATTGAGCTTCTGAGAGGAAAATAAGAGATATTCAGTGTAATGCTGCTGACCAACACAGGGAACGAAAAAGGCTGTCATAGGGAGATGCACAGGTTTGGTACACATTCTGCTGAAGTGAAACATAACAGCAGCCACCATCAAGCCTATCTAGGAGTTCAGTGACCCATTAACACTGTCAGGTGGCAGATGTGGAGTGACTGTTTTTATCATGTGCCATTGCTGATGCCACAGAGCTGGGAAGTCCTTGCCATCCATTGCCCACTGACAATGGGGCTGCCTATGACTGGGTAAAACACGGGTTAAAAAAAATTGGCTTTTGCTGTAAGTTGAATGACCTAGAGGCAACTCATTCTCAGGAGGTAGAGTCTCCACTTTGTACCAATTCATGGAAAAGAAGATGTGGAATTAGTGTAATAAAATTAAACATATATTAAAATAGAGTAAACGCTAATCAACGAACTGTTGTGGAAAACAGATCTTGGCAAACTGATTTTATATAATTTTGGTTGAGAACTAATAATTTCAATATATGCAAGCTCCAATAAGATATTTGACTAATCTCCAGAGTGTCCTAACACTTTCTAAAGTTACAAGCAAAGGCCTAGATTTCAAAAAATAATACTACTAAAACATAATGAAGAGTAATCATTGCATAGAATAGGTCACTCATACAAATTAGCAAAATACATTGCTTAATTGTTCAGATAATAAAATTCTTCAGATAAAAGCATGTTTGGAAATGGCTAAATATGAAGTCATACACATGACAGAAATGCAGATCATACTTAGACAATGTGCAAACTCTTCAAGAGAAAAAAGACTATGAAGATTCGCCTCATTGGATCTGCATTCTTCAGCACTCAGGTTGCTTTGTTTTCTTTTGCAGGGTTAATAAAATCCTCTTTTACATATGTTGTAACTTAAGAAGAAGAGGAAAGAATGTTGGTATTTTTATCATAATGCAACTGTTTAAATATTTGTCCAGTTCAGCTTTCTAAAATTAAGGATACCCATTGAAAAGTTATAGAGGTTTTAGGGAAAAGCCTGGAAAGTAAGTCTGAAAAATGTATTTTCCAATGCAAGATTCATGAGATTTGGTCTACTTAATTTATCAAGAGATAACTTAATCACAGTCCTTAAATACCTACATGGGAAACCGAAATTTCACAATAAGATGGCTCCTCAATCAAGCTAAAAAAGTGTAATAAAATCCAATATCTGGAAATTGAACCTGACAAAATTAGGCTAAAAATCAGGTGCATTTTTTGACAGTGAGGGTAACGAGCCACTAAAACAATGTACCAAAGACTTCTATGGATTCTTTGAGGAATTTTTCAATAATGTTGTATTTTTTTTTTAAGGTTTTACTGTATTTCAAACAGGTTTTATTTCAGAAAAAGTGATCAGCCTTTTTTAAACAGAAGGTCAGCCTGAGTGTTCAAACCATTCACCATGAGCTCTACACTCTATAGAATTCATGATAAAGCACTTAGTGCCCAAATGTTTGGAAATTTAAAAACAAATTAGTTTTCCAGGACTGGCAATGAAAGCTGCTGATTGTACAGGGACTTTTTGACTCAGGTATGTTCAAACGAAATAGTTCAATAGGTAGTTATGACGTAGCTGCCCCAAACCACTTGATATAAAACAAAACAGCAAAATGCAGGTTTTCATTATCTGAGTGCCATGAGGAATGGATATACAAAAATCAGACAAATAACTTGAATAAATATTTCTTTATTGACAGCAAAATCTAGTGTGGAAGTTCTACTGATGAATATCTCTGTGATTTTGATCTGAGAATAGGGGCTACTCTCAGACGTTTCTAACTAAAGGACTCTCCAAGATGATACAGGAGCCTAGGCTGTTTAAAAGAAGCATATTATGAAGTATCAAGAGAATTGGGATATTTTGCCTAGTATTAAAACCTGGATTTCTACTGGCAAAGCCAGGTGAGCTCCAACATAGACTTAGATGCTCAAAACCACAATTTGAGCAAATTCAGGCAATTAAGAGAGTGACCTCCAAAACATCTCCACCTAACTGGCATCAGATCTCAGAGGCTGCAGATGCCCACAGTTTTATTAAAGAAACAGTCACTAAGTATGCTAGATTCAAGATCACTGCCGTCCTTGGATGGTATCTGTCCCATATTTAAGACCATTTGGGTTGAAAAATCTTCTCCAAAGTTTATACTGTGTTTTGCAGGAGTTGTGGATTTAGTTGCCTTGAAACAGAGAACATCTCAGGTTACCCATCTCTTAGAGGGTTGCTCTAACAAGACTGTTTATTTCTGCAAACAATTGAATCTGTCTGTCACTTATAGCTGAAGGGCTGACTTGGTTACAAAAGTACAATATGCACATCCAGCATGTGAATCCCAGCCATACAGAAACTCCTTATTCTTGGAGACCATCCTGAGCATTGCTTTGTTTGATATTTCATATTCAGGAGCTAATAAACATTTCCTGTTGATTCCCACATACCCACATACCCACACCTCCTCTACCCTAATTGGATGTGCAGAATTTCCTGCAACCCAGAGTTAAGTACCAAACTCCTTATTTAACGTAAGGAACCTCTCAATATCACATGTCCTATGTCCCAGTTGGGCTTTGGCATGCAGCAATCATACGTGATGAGACATGTATGAAGGCAAGCTGGCCAGTAAGGACTGCCTAAAGAGAATGAGGAATGAAAGAGAAAACACTTTTTGGAATGTGTTACAAATGTGCCCTACATCAAAACAAAACAAAACAAAACAAAACAAAAAACAAAACAAAACAAAACACAAAACAAAACAAGAAAAAACCTCCCACCTATTTTTTTTTCTTTTTGCTAGGTTATTTTTATTCTGGGTCTTCTATTCCCTATCCAGTTTACCACATCAGGAGTAACGGAGGTTGAGGGTTGCCTAAACTGGCCTTCTAGCATGAAATAGAAGCACACAAAACTATTCTTTAAGAGGAAGCTCAGTTTATCAGCAGTCTTCATTCTGGTTTAAAAAGTCTGTTTTAAAAAACTTTATTAGATCAAAAGAATAATGGTGAAGTAATTTTTCTTAATCATGTCAAGTCAAGAGCAAGATTCTAGCAATAACTACAGAAATCAGATGTCATACTGACAAAAAAAGAAAAAAAAAAAAGGAAAAGGCAGAGTAAATTAGGCCAGAAAAAGGATATGATTTATAGGGAATCATGGGAAATTCTGCACATTGTTATAAATCTAACCTAAGACATAATAGAAGAAATAACCACAACTTTAAATTTCCCATGAGGACAGGAAAAAATCACATCTGAGGGAAAATACACGACTCAAGAACAAAGCAAACCATAAGTTGTCTTCACCTACTACTTTGGCAGTTCCATTGAGAAACTGTAGTTCCAAGTGAGTTCTGAACAATTTTGACTTTTCTTCTTGTCATAGCTTCCTACTTCATTGTAACTACAAATATACAAAAGATCAACAGTGAACTAAAACATTTTCATATGAGTTACTCAGTTTTTAACATTTCTGTTCATAACAGCTCTTTTCCTTGCTATACACTGTTCTAGAGCAGAAAATTATCAAGGAGCTGTGGAATTTTTCGTGACATGGAAAGCTTGCATCTCAATCAAACATAACTGTTACCAATTTGCCATGTTTAGGGGATTTGGAGTGTGCCAGTTTACTAGGGATAAGTGATCCATTTGGGGTTTTGGTGTTCTAACTTGACGAGATAATGTGCGCATATGATCTCTTTTTACCTTGAGTGGATATGGTAAGAACAAGGGGGAAGTCACAGCGAGGTAATTCCAGTTACTAGACTGCTGTGGAGGTACACCACTGGGTATGTCGGTATCGCACATGGCAGTGGAACAGAGAGAAATCCAGCCCGGCTCTGAACAACCTGCTGCGCACAAATGGGGATCCAGGAGCCGTGTCAGTGCAGTGCTCCGTAAGGGCTAATAAAGGGCTGATTAGTCCAGGCAGAACAAATTAACATGGTCACACTGTTTCTGGTGTTTGAACTAGCTCTGTGAACAGCCCTGTTGTGCCCAGTTCTCTTCAGATTTGTGTGAGCTGTCCAGTAATGCCTAAAGCAGCATTGCTAAGAACAGTCATAAGAGGTTTCTTCTGTATTTTTGGGGATGCTGGAGAACTCACAGTTCTATTAGTGAAGGTTGAAAAACCGTGTCTTCCCCCTGGGCTGTAAGTGTCTGAAATGGTCTTAGTGCTAAAAAAATCACTCTGTGCCAAACAAAAAAGCCTCATTTTAACAACACAGCACTTATTCATACCTAGGAAAAGCAGTATTTGAAATTGCTGGAGATCCTGAAATATAGATAATCACCTTCAGGATCTATAGCCCTCAAATTAAGCCTGGCAGATAAGTGTGAAATCTTTATGCAATACTCAATGGGTAAACAGCATGGTAATCAGAGGACAAGGCTGCCACACAAAGCATCCCGATCTGATGAAAATGTCTATTGCTGTGCTCTGTACTAACTGTAATTTCCTAAAGACTGGAATTTTCATGCCAGATAGATCATGTTGTTATAGTCCAGTTGGAAGGCAATAAAGTCCCAAGTTGCCAGAGCCACGTCATCGTCCAATTGCTTTGCCATCTGCTAATAGCTTAGTGTCGATGACAAACCCAGGTGCATTCCTAAATATAGTGGTGATCTAACAACTTGTGGCAATGTCTCTTCAACTAGAGAAGACTGAACCAAAACATTTTGCTAAAGAACGTCATAAATATGAATAAGTAATGAAAATAATAGTGATAACACTAACTGTGTGACCTTATCTCCCAAATAATCTGAGTGCAATTTAAAAATGTTGAAAACTAGATGCAAGAATTATTTTACTTGCTGGCCTGTTGTAGAATGTGGCATTTTTAATAGTGTGGAACAGTGATATTGCTGTCTTAAAGAGAGGAAATATAGAATGATATGTACAGCTACTCGAAGGGCTTGAACATGCAGGAAGAAAATGACGATGTCTCCTCTCACAAACCAAAGAGCAGAATTTGTCTCCTAATGGTTGTGAAAAGTGCAACTGCCTCATTTAATTACTTAAAAATAGTCAAGTCTGGAGCTATAAGAAGCAGCCTTCATCTAACACCACAACCAAAAAATTGCTTTATAGCAATTGCTTCTATTGTCTCCAGACCCTTCCTCTGAACAGAGGAGGTGGTCCCCACATTCCTGCCACAAGAGAATGTCCTCTTCAGCTCCCCTGTCCTTTGTGGACACATATAGAGGGGGTCACACACAGGACAACTTCCCAAAGTGAGGGTTGCAGCTCACTTTGGGAAGAGAGGAGATGGCATGAAGCAGCAAGCCTGCCAGCTACATAACCTCCCTGTCAGCAGTTTCATTAATCATTGTGAGCCTAGCCGGAAGCCTGCTGAAGCCAATGGAAACCCTCTTCATGACATCATGGTGGTTTGGACTTGTATTACTGAATCTCTCTAATGTCCCAAGCTGTCCTTGGAAGAAGTTTGATGCTGTTTTATCAGATTATCTGTTTCACTTTTTCTTGGAAAAAATTAAATGTGCCCTTTACTGTGTTCCATAAGCTTCTTATATGAAATATAATTCAAACGATTTAATTCTTCAGCAAAGGAAATGTGATTATGAAAAAACACAAAACAGCTTTGGAGTGCTTTTTAAAAATATTATTTATAACATTTTTATACTTACTTCAAGTTTGCTTCCCAAAATTACACTTACTTTCCTCTAAAAATTGCCATTATTCTTTGGCTATTCTTTTATTGCAAAATTATTCACTCAGATTCTGGTTAGAAAAGTTTTGCTGGAATGAAATGATCTTTCAGAACAGTGTACCTTTTTATGTTTCCAATATTAACTAACCACTCAGGGTGTGATCTTGTTGAAATCGGAGGATTTTCTATTATACAGGAGTGGAAATATTTAGCTTCTCTCTCCCCTCTCAGAAAACAAGCCACATCCTGGAAAAAGAAATGTTTTACACAGAATTTATACATGATAAGAAATCCATTCCACAAGTGGAGTAAGACCTTTAAAAGACCTTTATCTACCTCACAGAATAAATTTGATATGCCTTACAAACCATTATGTGAACTCTTCCTCTCGGTGTACGCAGATGCAAACTCTCTCTTAAGTGCTAGCACTATAATTTCCATCCCAGCGATGAAATTGGGTGTGGATGGGGACAAGTTTATTGTAATGCATTTGTATATGATTACATACTAGACTGTAAAAATTTAACATTTATTTAGCTTCTTCTGATAAGCTTTTCAAAACCTAATAAAGCTGAGTAGCTTAAAACATCATGTTTGCTCTGGAAGATCATTCAGTAGGGTTGGGCATCCTGCTGTGAGGCTGCTGAGACTCTAAAGAGCCTGGTTGGTATTTGCAGTGCATGTTACGAGAGGGCTATTCTTTAGGAAAGTTTGGGTTTGCATAGTTTGCAAACATGGGATATTTCTTGGTCAAAATCAGTGCTGCAGAATTTGTTAAATCCGTAAGGTTAAACAAAGAGTTTTACCACATACTTGCATTATAGAGCACTCTTTCTGTGTGTTTTTAATACATAACAATAATATTTTGATGATTTCACTAAGAGATTTGGGGCCTCCTTAATTTCACAGTAGCTTGGTGGTTTTTAGTTATTAAATGCTTGGTCTGAGAAACCTTCATGTGACTTTTACAAATTTCTGAGTTAAAGGACAACTTAGTATGTCTGAAGATTGAAGGTAGTAATTAAAACACATGTAAAGAGTTTGGGAAACATAGGTTTGGATCATAGCATTAGAAAGTTTAAACGATGCAATAAATTAATTAATAACAAATTACCCCATTTTGCTAAGCATACCAAGACAAAACTTGTGACATAGGGAAAGGATATGTTACCAGGACAACATACTGGAGGTCTGATAGACCCTGACTTCGCTACTTCTTCACTGTGGCAGTGGGAGTTAAAGTGGGTTTGGAGCTGCCCTAGGTTCTACCAGGGCCAATCAAACAAGACAGAAACCTGCAACTTCCTCTGTATTTCCTTATTTTCCCAGGGCAATTGGGAGATAGTGAAAGGTGGCGTTTGAAATAATGGTGGGGACAAAAGAACTTAATCATTCGCATAACAGTGGGAAGAGATTTAATGGATTTGCCCAGCAGAATGGGTGCAAATACCTCCCCGAAAATTTCTTGCTTTTTATCTGGACTCTTTGTTGAAGCAGTGACAAGAGAAAGGTAAATGGATACAAATAAAGCCAATCAATATTTCAGTATTTTCAAAAATGTACATCCTAAATCAGTTCCGCAGTGTCAGTAGTAAAACAAAAATAACTCCTTTTCAAAGTCAATAGGGTGGTAGGAGTTCGCTTCCCAAACTAGAGTGACTCTCAAGATGTTTTTATCAATTTAATTCCAGTAATGAATGTGGTTGATATGATTTTCCTCACTGGTTTATATTGGTGGATACCTTGAATGTATATATTTGAGAAATTCCCTTTCCTTAAGGTACTGCAAGCTTGTTGCTTTTCTCTTATACCAAGTGGATCAATAATTGCACTGAATAAAGCTTGTGTGAGAAGAGCATCAACCCTGATTTCAACAATACTCATAGCTTTAGATGCACTGCCTCTCTGGCTCTTGAGTTCTAGCCTCTAATACACTCTCCCTGCTGACATCATGATGGTTTTCTGAAGTAGACCCCCTGAGACCTTAGGTCATGAGGCTTATTTCACTTTGTATAATTTTTCTTTGATGTGAATTCAGGTTGTTTCTCGGGTGTACCACCTACTCCTCCAGAGGAACAGTGAGCCACCAGGGCAGCTGAATCACTTCCCACCCCAGTGAAACCCACCAAAAAGTCTCCCCCTGACGTGTGTCCTCCTATTTAAGCAATCAGGGAATGTTGTGAGGAACAAGCTTTCTTAGATTATTTCTGTTTGGGAATAAAGTGATAGAGCATTTTTTCCTTGTGCTATTTCCAATTGGAAATACCATGAGGAAGCATGTTTCTCATTATATTTCCTATTTATTCAAGTGTGTTCCCATGCCAAGGGAGCAGCTGAATCAAAAGGCAGAGGCAATGTTCCAGAGTTTTGATGCAAGCAAATGGCAAGAGAGACCAAATTACTTCTTTCTTTTCTTATTTAACTTTTTCCCCCCAAAATTGTTGAAAAGTTTTGATGCAAAATGAAAACAGAGTTATGCATTGGGAAGCCTCCACAAACTCTTACTCATCTTTTCTGACAATGAACTGCTGGCTAATCTATGTAAATAGGAACCCAGTATGCTTTGGTGTTAGCTAACAGAATTCAGAGAAATGGAGAGCCCCGGCTCTGCTCGAGGCTGATTGTCACTTGCCCTGCCCTCATGCATTTGTTGTAAGACTGAATACAATGCTATGCTATTTCACTTTTTCTTTATTCTTATCTTAAACAAAACTTTTTCATTGTGTAATGAGTATGTGTAGGGCAAAGCTCTTTTACCTTGCACCAAGGGAAGGTCTATTCTGCAAGTAAGATTTTACCACAGGGCAGGGAAGGGAAAAGGAAAGGGAGCATCTCTGCTCCCTGTGATAGGTACAGCCTGGGCTCCCTCCTCATCATAAGTCCTTCTCACCCTTCTGGAACTGCAGCTGTTTGGCATCATTATTTCTGTTAGTTGCTTGGTTCTCAGGCAATGAAGCTCACTGCAATGAACATCATACTGCTCACCAGGCAGTCCTATGTATATTATCTATACTTCATTGAAATCTAAAAAAAAAAAAGGATTTACATGAGATGTACGCAGTTCATTGGCCTCTCTTTGTTCAGCTGACCTTTTCTAACTTAGATGAGCCAAATTCATAACAACATGGTTCACATCACAACAGGACCACTGCAGGAGGCCACCCCTACCCCATTTCTTCTCAGCCATTTTCCAAGGTGTAGAGCAAGAGGCACTTGCTGGTGTGAAGGGCCAGTGGTCTCAGCCAGCACTGAAGATAACAGACACAAAGATCTCTGCAGGAAAGGTAGTGCTTCTGCGTGTGGACAGCCTCAGTGTGTTTTTCTCAGCACTTGTGCCTCTGCAGGGTTCTCACACTGTCCAGCAGAAAAAATGTCATCCTAACACTTGGCCATGAATGCAGCAAACTGACATATCATGCACTCCCTAAGCATTAAAGTGTATTTTTTTTCAGGGAAAGATTTCTAACTAAAAATGTCAATATTGATGTCAGTTCTGAGCCTTTGTGTCTACAGTTAGGGGAGAGTATGCTTTTTCACTCTAGGTCATCTCTGGATTAACTTCAAAAATTAAAAAAAAAGGCTTACACTGAGACAAAAGTGAAGTTTTGAGTTGTGTTTAACCAGGATTTGTTTTGGGGGCTGGTGGAGGGGAGAGGGGAAGAATGCTTTGTTTTATGAAGGTCATTAAATTATTGCTATGTCATAGGACTTTAATTCCATGTCTTTTTATACTAATGATAAAGTTTGTTGCTTGTAATTGGCTTTCTTCCAAATTTTTTCCTCACATTTCCTAGTGATGGAAAGGGTAAAGTTGTTAAACAGAGAGAATGAAGAGTTCTTATCCACATTTTATTTTCAGTAGTTAGACAGCAATTTTTTGTTACCAGGATGGTTTGTCTGTGTTTTAACATGGACAACTTTTTCCTGCATCAAGGCTGTGGTTTAAAAAAACAGGTTTACAAAACCTTACAAAAGGGGAAACTGAGGCAGAAGGAGATGCCTCATTTGTAATTAATTCAGCTCAGTGACAAAATCTTAAATTCTTTTTGACTTAATCAGGGTTCAGAAGTGAATTTGTTACAGAGAAACCAGCAGACACCAGGTTTCTCTGTACTCTGCTCTAAGTAATTTTTTAATTAAGAAGGAATGTGAAAATATTCAATGATGAAGTGCCAGGAATAATTATGATTGCAATAACAATCTATGCAAGGTTTGCAATAACAATCTATGCAAGGTTTACAATAACAGAGCACTGAATACTTTGTCTCTTTTATGTATTTTTATGGTTAAAATAATGTGTGTACCAATAATACTTTTTATTGCATTTTAGGATTCTGGTATGGGAAAAAAAAAAAAGTAAAAAGTAAAAGTAACATGTCACTTAGTAATTCCTGTGAAAAGAGACCTAGGCTACAAGAGGACATTGTCAGCTGAATGAAAGAGATTAAATTGATAAGAAAGAATAGAGGTCTGCTTTCTTCATTGTCTTGGAAAATACATTTGTTAGGCAGCTTTCCAACACAGAAAAGAGAATAAGACACTTCCTAGGACACAAAGATTAGTAGTTGGAATAGCAGTCTTTCATGATAAACAAACCAGGTCTCTTTACCCTTTTAGGATTTGAGAATTGCTCTCCAATTATACTTCCCTTTTATGAAGATGTGAACATGACTGCCACAGTAACTTAAAAAAGACCTAAGCTTTAACACAAGGTTTTTAATTTAGTTGCTTTAATATCTGTTAGCCACACTCAGGTTTTCTTGGAGATGTTTAGCTCTCACTCAGTGACAAATGTGCTTTCTTAGGCTGTCCCATATTTCTGTGACAAGTTGTCGGTAACGCTCTGCTCCATACAAAACCATGATGTAAGCAGCTACTGCTGAGGACGTGACACAAAATTAATTGGCTAGTTTTTTTCGACTTAAAGGAGATGAGCTCAATTCCTTAATCAAGACTCCAAACATCATCTACTCAATGGACTTTCAATTGTGTAAGGGTTAGCAGTTTGTGAAAAGCAGTTTTCCGTACAGACCTTAGTATAAAAGCAACACGTGGTTAGCAATAATTATATACATAGAGAAAGGATCACTATAAAACAAGCCATTTTTTCTTCAAATAAATTGTTTAATGGAAAAGCCTGTTATCAGTTAAATAACTCTGTGATAATATGACAGTGGGTCCATGTGAATTTGCAGCTGTTCTGTGTTCCCATAGATTTTCTCCAGTCTAAAAGCTTGAACAAAAGGCAATTTTTTCTATTGACTGTAACGGGCTTCAAATAAAGTCTTATATATTCAAACAATGCATTTTATATACTAATCCATCTCAAGGTACTTCCTGAATTACAGCAATGCAAATACCTGTATATACACATGGTAAGATAGCTGTAAGTCTTCAACTCATACACTAGCATGTGGTAACCACTCAGTTCTGACCTTACTTCTAACAGAAATGACTCAGTCATATCTGATATTGCTTCCCCTACCTCTTGTGTGGTTGAGCATCTTCATTAAGGCTTTCAAAGGCCTGTTAATTACTCACGGAATTGATAATACTCAGAAATGCAGATGTGAAATTTTGTAGACACAACTGTAACTTTGTTTTTAAAATCTCCTTCAAAATTTGACTGTACATATCAGTAAAACAGCTTGTAAAATATCTTCAGTGGAGGTACCTTAGTGACAGTCATTTTAAAGCAAGCAAGGATTAGCTAATTAACCACAGTTTTGTGCTGAGAAAAAAAAATACAGTATCAGTTTACCTCAGATTTGTAAAGCAACCGATGTCTCATACATTTCCTTGTAGTTGGAGGAAAGAGTAGTACAGTTCTGCTTCTAAGCATCTTGAACAGACAAAATCGTATTCGCTTTGGAGGAATATATCAGCTTACACTGGTATCCTTTCTCCTCGTTCCTGATGGCATTGTGGAATATAAATTATTGTCAAACATATTCCAAAGAATTCCTGTAGGCAATGGGGTTTCTACCCCACACATCTTGTACTCTTAGAATAATCCAAGCTGAGGTGGTAAAATTCCAGTGCCTTTTGGAAGGATGAGGCCCAATTCCAAAAAGGAGCTGAATTTCTTGCACAGCTGGCAAAGTCAGGTCCATTATCCAGATGTTGTTCCCAGATACAAAAAATTAAGGTCTTACACTTACCAATTCTCATCTCTGCTCGTTTTTCTCTAAAATTACAGCAGATTCAAAGGCTGTAAAATTGGCAAACTCTAATTCCAATAAAAGGCATGATTCTGCCACTGTTATTCTGCCTGTGTCCCTGAAGACAATTAGATGTCTAACATAGAATTCAATTTGATCTTAATAGCATATCTGGTACATTTTCTATTAAAATATTGTGTTAAAATATGGCTTGTTTATTATGTTTACTTAAATTATATATTTTTGACCAAAAAAATGTGTCTTGTTAAAAAATTTAGTCACCTCTGGCAAACAGTATGCATTACCCTGATCACGTATTCCTGAAAATGATAGATTAAAACACATTACTCCTAAATGTTTCTGTAAAATAAAATTATAAAATATGACAGTTGCATCCCATACTTACTGTAAAGCTGTCATCTTTCCCCCAATTGCTCTCCCAGTTGTATACATTGTACTTATTATCTGTGCTCTAAATTTATATTTTGTTTGCTGGTTTTTTTACAGAATCTTAATATTTAATTTAGTGACACTTCACCAAAATGTTGTGCTTACAGTACTAGAGCTGATATTGCATCTGTAAGGCACTGATATTCCAAACATTCGTGATTCATTAACAGTACAGTTAAACTACTCTTATTGATGGTATCAAAATAATTATAATCACTTTCTTGATGTGTGAGACAATATTAGCAGGGCTGTTGACCTTTGAAAGTCTGCCGGTAAGGATAGTTGAAAGCTTTATAGAAAAAAAAAAAAAAGAAAAAAAAAAAAGGATAGCTGCTTACTGAGTTTCAGAAAGCTACCAAAATCCAGGGACCTTGACCTTCCTGATGCATGTCATGGCCAAAATTACTTCCCATGGTATCCTAAGGATGCTTTGTGTAGCAAAAATCAACGCAGCATCAGGAATATTAGAGTTCACTTTGTTAATAGTTGAGCATCAGGTTTGAACAAGATTACCAAAGACTAGGGTATATCTACGCATGCTACAGCGTACCTAGGTAATTTAATCATTATTACTGAAAGAATGAGGTATAAACTGGTCAACGACACATTTAGGTTGCAGAAAAGAACTTTTCTCATTACCAGAGGTGTGAATCCTAGAAGGAGCCACAGCGGCAGGCAATGGTAGGGATTTCTCAGTTTGATAAAATTGTGGGAGGGATTACAAGACCTGGCTGTGTGCAACAGCAGTGGGTTAGATTTAGGGCTCTAGGCATTGTTCCTTTCTGGATTAGCAGTGGCAGTTTGAAGCCTTGATCTTTGCCCTGAGCTGCTCACTTTGCCCATCTTCCCAGCAGTGACAGAAGGAGCTAAATGTCTGCTCCATGCTGACCCCGACTGAGAGCCCACTGTATTTGCTTAAACTACCTTTCATTTACATCTCTCTTAATCCTCTGGGCAAAACCCAAGGTATATAAATGTTGTTCTGCCACCCTGGTTAGAGAGTGGTCTCCTGTAGACTGCTGGTGAACATAGCTTGAGATCCTTCAAATCCTGCCGTACAAGGAAAAGCGCCAGGTGCTGAAGAGTCTACTGCAGCGGGGATGGTCTATGCATTTTCTGATGAATGCAAGTAAATCTGGTGTTGCTGTAGTATCAAACATGTACATTCAATAAAGTATACTACCCGAACATGCCACCATTTACAACGTGAGCTGCAGGACTGCTCTTCCAGTGACACCAACCTCCCTCAGCAGTCTTCGTGCCTGGTTGCTGCTGAAATCCATGCTAATCAAAGAAAGATGACCAAGTTTATCCTCCTAGGTGTCTCTTTGGTGTAGCCCCCGGTACGGCCAGGTCCTGTGAAAGCTGCCTGGCCTCCCTGGGACCCTGACCCACCCTGCCCACATTCCCAGCAGCTCCTTCTGGTTCAGGCCCCAGCCCTGATGCTCCCAGTCTTGTTGCAAATTGTGCAGTTTAAAAAAAATAATTAAAAAGAAAGAAAGTTTTAGTAAGTTTAAGGGTATTCTTAGTAGGCTTAGATAAGAATGTAAGGATTTGTAGTGCTCTGAAGCTATAAATGACCCTGTCCTTTGTGAAGGAGTTTCCTTGAATTAATTTTAAAGATATGAAGGGCTGATGTCCACATCTGAGTAAGTGACCTCAGGATTTCTTTCTAGTTAATGAAGAGGAATGGGCACTTTTAGAGCACAATTCATCTGTCCTATTTTACACCTCTCTGTGAATCCTATCCTCAGTGTCATACAAGCATAAACTAAAGTGTTTTAAACATTGAGACGGTCACTACCTCTTCCAGTGAGAGCACGCAGGGCATTGCAAAAGCCATTCAGCCCATGGTACATCTCATATTAATCACTCGTTTGTGAGAAAACAGGCAGACCATTTTTGCATGCAATTATTTGCCTGCTTGTTTTGGTTTCTGATTTCCTTTTTTTTTTTTTTTTTTTTTTTATTAGCAAATCTTTTCTTTTAAGCCTATTTGGAGAATGGAAAGACTACTCAAACCAAAGAGATCCAGAATATGGACCTTGGCAGTGTAGGCTTGCAGTATATTTTGCAAGTCAGTTTTTGAGAAAATAGCCGCACATTAAAGTTACAGGTTAATCTTCAGAAGGCCCAAGTGGAACACGAAAATTCTGAATATTGAACAGGTCGTTCAAGGTGCACAGTCAAAAATGGAGGCAATCTGAAAGAGCTTTTTGAAATGTGCTCCACTTCTATATGCTTCAATTTTTCTCTTTTTTTTAAATGCATATAATAATAATACTCAGCTCCCATGGAGTAAATTATGAGCTTGCCAACACACAATAAGTCAGTGGCAAAGATGGAGATAAAATCTTGGACTTCCAACTTGCACTTTAACAGTCGCTGTGCTCCCTTTCCTTTCTAAGTACAAGCTCTAGCTTTAACCATTATTACTTTGGGGTTTATTGTAGTTTTTCTCTACCATTAAAGAGCAGATTGTTTCAAAAGTACCTTTTATTTAAACTAAATTGACTTTCAAAAGGAACTTAAACTTGCTCAATATATTTTGTTTCCTTTTGCTTCAGTCTTTCACTCTTGTCTCAACACACTTCTAGCCATAGTCAGACTTGAAAGAAGCAGACATAACTCCTTTGTCTTCTGTAAAGGTACACATTTACTAATACATCATGATAGTGTCTGGATAGAAGATGGCTCTGATTAAGCTGTTTATAGAAATAGTATGTATCTATTTGATTTGATTTCATAGGCATTCTATGGCATGATTTGCTAATGGAGACTTAGGAAAGGATTCTGTCTTAATTTCTGTTGCCGCCTCTGTTACTAACCTGACAGGTGATCCTGGACGAACCCTTCCAGTTGTCTTGTTAGTTTTTCTGTATTTTGTATCTCTTGATTATTAAGTCCTAAATTCTGCAGAAATGTATGCTCACATTTAGTTTACTCATTAGACTAATTCCATTTTTAAAAGTTTACAATGTGAGCAGGTATTTTTGTAGGGCATGGGTGGGCTCTTCCTAATTGTTTGTATGGAGTATAGCACAGCAGGAGCCTAATCTTGGCAGAAGAATTTACATATTGTCATCACATTGATACTAGACAATTATCAACAGGCATAAATTGCTATAAACTGGATGGAATTTTACTGACTTTCTATCCTCTTATATACCAAAGTTGACTTTTTATGACATAGTAAGGCATGTAATAATAACAAGTTTTCGTGTTAGTTGGTTTTATCCATATTTGCACAGCTAAAAATGAGTGCATAAAGGTGCAAGGTCCTAAATATCCTGGTTTGGGTTTTAAAATTTCATCACTCCCATGGAATTTTTTCATCTCCCAATTTTTCCTTTACAAAATGTGTTTCCTCCTGCTTCTATGGCAACGGTTCTATCACCTTTTTTTTTTGTAGAATTATACTGCTACTATCAATGAAGGACTTAAGCAAGAATATTTTTTCATGATCAAATGTGTGTGTTTACTCTATACTGTGCCAGCTATAATCCCTTGCCAGTGTAAACTCTCTGCAATCATAAATCCTGTCATCAAGAGTTGCTTTAAAGCCTGGTACTAGGAATAAGTCAAGTAAGCAGTTACTTATGGAGAAAGGTAATTGTACTACAAAAATAACTAAAGCTCTGTTGTCTTCTTTGCTAGACTGTAAAGCCTCTCTACCTGTCACCCCCATGGGGAAAGGGATCTAGGAGATGACAAGTGCCCACAGAGTAGACTTTCTCATCAGCAGACACTGCTGTTCCTGACTTCCGCATTCCTTCTGCAACCATATGAGCAACATAGGTTGCTCTCTGGGATGAGTCCTGGCTTAGCAGCTTAGCTCTGTCCCTGCTGTACCATGTTTGAATTGCATGGTCGCAGTCCAGTCCAAGTCCTGAACACCGTAATGGCTTCAAAATTAAGTTTGCCTACTCTACTGAGAAGTTCTGAGATTAAAATTTGAAGCTAATTGGGATTTTTTTGCCACGTAAACTACATGCTGAAATGATACCGATTCTTTAACAAATAAAAATGACAAAACTAGTAAAGAGGAGGCTGTATGAATGCTTTTATTGAAGGGCAAGTTAACAAAGGGAAAAGCAAAAGCTATTTAAAAGATCAGTGTTTTAAAAACTATAGTTGAATCTCATTATATTACCCTTTTTTGGGTATAAGCATTATTATAAATCCCAATATAAAAGAAAAACACTGACTTGTTCTGATACTAAATTCCCAACTTCTATGTTTATTAGTTTCTTTCCGGTATTAGTATTTTGGAAGTTACTTACTTACCCTTGCACACGCTTATGCAGAGCTGACTGATGCTAATAAAAGTCAGATACACATGTGCAGATTAGAACTCAGTTATCTAAAGAGTTCAATTTAAGCATGAAATACAGGCAGAGCAAGTATGGGATACATTAGGGATTTCGAGACTTTGTTAAGAGTAAGGAAATGGTATTGGGATTTTGTTAAATGATAGGCAAGGAGATCTAGCTATCACAAAGTGATGTCAGAATGATATTGCTGTGAACTGGGAACACAGTAGGATTTTCTTACAGGTTGACAGAGGAGGGCAGGGGGAAGGGGGGCTCCCTGTGGTATACATTCATTTATTGACTACAGTCACAGTTATTTGCTTCAGCCAGCATGATCTGAAATGCATGTATAAAAGCATATAGGTATTGGAATTTTCAACCCAAATCAGAATCCTAATTAACTGTAAATCGTAAAGCCAGTAGCCCGAGGTATATAAAAATGAGAACTTTGTACATGAAAGGCTGCTCTTGCCCCAAAATCTAAGCATTTCCTACTTATAAACCACCAAATTCTCTGCATCAGCTTCCATGACTGTAATTCTGCTCCTGAGGGATATACAAGTAGAGTTAGCTGAAAACAAATATGAGTTTGCAACTCACAGAACAAGTCATTTTACGGGCACATTAAAAACCACTGACATAAGGAAAGACAACATAAAATATTTGTACTTAAGGTAAGAATATGACATTAAAGCCAGAAGTGAACTTAGTCCATTGTACTTCATCAAATGCCTCTTTAATCTACAAATGTGTGTGATTATAAAGACATTAATTTCAAGGGGAAGAACGCATCAGTAGAGCACTGCTGACACACCTGTCACAATTGAATTTCACGCAGCAGTAAACGTGAAGGCGAAGAGCCAAAGTTACAAAACACGTTGGAGTTGAACAGAACTGACACGGAGGAAACTGTTCTCTCAGGTACACAAAAGGTATTAGTTATAAGGATCCAGTCCTGCTTAGGGCAACAGGGGTTTTGTTGTCTTTAATAGCAGCCGGATCAGGCTGTAAAGAGATATTTGGACCTTTGGTGTTCAGGCAGCAAACAACAAAACAGAAGCTGCAGAGCCCTGGAGCCTGAGGAACCTCTGCTCCGTGTCACCACTGCTGTCCCGTGGTGCCAAGTAATCCTGTTTTTAATAACGGCTTGTTTTTAATAACAGCTATACCCTTCCTCTTATCACGTGCTGAGTAACTCTATGTCTTCTCAGGCCAGGGTTTGAATAGGAGCTATGATGTTCCATTGTGCTCTGCAAACTGAAAACTGGCTGTACACTGTGCACCTGCGTGTGTACGTGTTTCCTAAGGGGTGTAAATATTTCAGTTAACTGCTCAGGCTGAGCAAGCTTTATCTCTAAATTGTAAATTATATTGAAAGCAGCGGATCTCCTAAAATAATTTTTACTGTAGGCCAACACAACTATGAAGTGCCAATTCTCTTTTGTGGCTTGGTATAATGGGAAGGGATCTGCTACTTCCTCTGTTTTCCTCATGGAACAGAGAGTTTAACAGAAAAGAAAGTCTATTATGGAAATTGCAAAACATACACAATCAGTGCAAAAGAACTCCTGCACTATGAATTAAAGAGGTTACTGGAAGAATCTAGCAATGGATTAATTTTAAGTTGTTGGTGTTCATTAATTCCCCCTACCAAACAATGTGAAAGAAATAATGATTGAAAGAGGGGCAATGAAAAGAAAAACTAACGCGTATTAAGGGAGATATGAATGTTTAAGAGTATCTTGGGAGCACCCTGAAGCCAGATACAGTAAAGATATTGCCAAAGGCAATCCTAATACTACTAATAATCATAGAATATCTCAAGTTAGAAGAGACCCATAAGGATCATCTAGTCCAGCTCCTAATATACTGCCAGATTGGATATTCACATTGCAGACTATTGTAGGCTCCACTGCTGAAGCGACAAAGCTTCACCCAATTTATAGTGACTGTTCGGCAGCTGTGGCAGTTTAATTCTGTTTCCCACTCTCAGAAAAACCCGCTGTCACCTGCGGAAGGGGGAACAAGTACTACCTATGTATTTGCTAACTGGAAGCGTTACCTGAATCTGTCAACTACATCAGAAATCGAGTTGCTAAATGCTGCGTTCAAGAATTTTCTGTGGATTTGTGACATTTCTTGGAAGGCTTTAGATCCATAAAGCAATGAATAAATTATAAGAAGACATAATTATGGTATTTTCATCTCTGACAGATATAATTTTACTCCATAAACACAGAAAAGAAAGCTGCCATTTTTCTCAGACCAACACTCCGATATTTCTAAAAAAATAAAAAGTCTTTTGCTGAAAAATGACATATTTAGTAAATATTTTCCAGGGTAATTGTTCATGTGGGACCGCAACAGAAACACGCTTCAGGTACTGTAACTACTGTATATTCAGAATATATGATCACTGTATATTCAGAGTAGATGATAATCTCTGTAATGTTTGTTATGAAGCTCCTTGTGGACACTCAAATGTAATTTTAATGGTATCCTGAAGAAAAAAAAAAAGGTATAGCACTCAAATTGGATTCCAGAGATAAGGTTAGTTACTGAGGGTACGATTTACGTCAACTGAATTTAGCTGTCTAACATGCATGTGTCTAATTTAGGCTCTGTTTGCAGAGCGTCGAGGGAAGTAGGTACCTCCAGAGAGAGATCAATTCCACTCACTTTGACAACTGTTTTAGGACAGGATGAACCCCCAACGACCAGAGAGGAAAGCCAGATGATTAGACTAGCAATATAACTTCGAGACAGCAAAGACAGGGACACTGTGCTGGATCTAGAATAACACTGCCTGTTTGCACGTGAAATCAGACCTTCGCATCCCGCCCAGTGCACGGAGTGCAACCCTGCAGGTCTCAGCCCGGATAACAGAGCCAACATCCTCCTGCCAGCTGCCACGGAGCCAGAGACACAGGCCAGCCATGATAGCTACCATCTCCTGCTCTCCAGGACACACAATCAGGCTTCTTTCCAGTGGGCCAGGCAGTCTCATGTTTCTCAACCCACAACCACAGTGATCACTTACTCACAGGCAGACAAATAAAATGTGAAGTTTCCAAACTTCTCTAGGGACTCAGATTCCCCCACATCTGCTAGAAATCACTAGGAGATGGGTCCACATCGCATGTTTCAGTCTGAGGCCTCAAGTCATCACTGTATCTTTATTCAGCAAATCACTGCAGCATATATGTAAATCTTCAAGCTTAAATCCCATTAACATCAAAGGGATGTAAGCATGCACTTAAATGTTTTGCTGAACCGGTACTCCTGGCCTCACTCCAGCAAAACATGTAAGCATATGCTTAAGTTTAAGAATGTTTAACCCTGTTATCTTCTATAGAGTTGATTTTCTACAGTTTCCTGAAGTAAAACACAGATTTCAATGCTTTGCCAAGTGACTGCCTTAATGAAGATGCAATGCCCCTATCTCATCAGCATTACAAGCCTCAGCTAAATCAGTCATACTAAGGCACAAAGACTAGAGCTACATATGCTGTGAGGAGAAAAAATCCATTAGAAATGCCTAGCCAAATGGTAAATACTGAAAACTAAGCACTTCTTAAAAAAAATGGATTCCAAAATAATGTAAGCCAAATTAAAGCCTCAGTTCATCCAGGACTCAGGCACTTGATGTGCCTTAAATACGTTGCTCTTTGTGCTTACATTTAGGCATGCGTTTAAGCACCATGATGAACTGGTTCATCAGTGTGCACCTCCCCTTTGCCAAAGCAAAATGCCTTGGCTTTTGTAAATCACACTGCCTTGCCTAAGACATCAGATGAGCTGCACTACTCCGATGCTTATATGTGCACAATAAATCCAGACATAAAAATCAATAGAAACATTTAAACCTGTGAGGTTGTAGAAGTGCTCCTTGGAAAAAGTCAAATGTTAAAAAAATGAATCTCACATAACTATGAAATTGCTGTAACAGGCAAAGAATTGTTCTCGTTCATGTGTATGCAGATCTCTTTCACAGGAAGATGCTTTGGCAAAAGAAGTTGTACATAAGTAATGATGTCTATTTCTAGGTTTTTCACATTTATACATTGTTATGTAAATAAACTTTTATACAATTAACAGCAGTATGCCACACAAGCAAGTAACTATTTGGTCATAGATTTTGAATTTTATGGAAATAGTGTGTTTCACTTAAAAATTAGGTAAATATAATATGTTCAACACAAAGATTAATGATGCATATCTTTACAGAGCAGTCTATGCATAGCAGGGCTATGTATTGTTTATGCAGGATGGCACCCTATATGCTAAATACATCATAGGTTTATGTTACCGTGTCGATGCATCATTTATCAGCTATTAATCTAAACTGCAGAGTATATGTACATCTAATAATCCTCAGAAAGTCTGTAAGAGTTATTTACATCTTCTATACATACTGCAGGTTTAAAGAACTCTTACTACTGGCCAGTAATTCTATACCATCACAATGCTTTAATATAAGTAAAAAAGATTAAACAACAGTACGAGTCGAATGAGTGCTCAAAATGCCAATAAGGACGTTTTGCCCTTAAACCAATGCCATTTTTCAACTTTGAGAATGTAGTGCACTGAAGACATCATATTTAAAGTATCTGAAGAGCTGAATATCATACACAGGATACGTAATGCATTTCTTCCAGTAATCTGAACAGCAAACCATAAGAATAAAGAAAGAGCAAAATGAGCAAACTGGTTATAATAGCAGTCCCTTATAAATAAATTTGGCATTTATCTGAAAAATTAGTTAATAGAAACTTGCAGTATGTAGTGTTAAGTTATTGTTTTCGCTTGTAACATATGCTTAGAAACTGATAAATATTTATCTTTATTTCATTACAAGAATTCATATCTCAGAAGAAAAACTGCAATTGCTTTGATTATATGGTTTTTTTACATCCTTATGGCATGCCATAAGAAACAACATTTGTAAAAAATTAATTTTGTTTATTAACAGGAAACTGCTTGCAAAAACTAAGGAAATTTATAAAAAAGTCTGCAAGAACAAAGCACAGAGATTGTAATATCGTCATTTAGAATCTGTGAACTGAAATGTATTTTTAAAGACAAAGTTAATGCCTCCCTTTGAAATCCTCATGTTAAAATCAAAACCACAACTTTAATAGAAGACAGACATAGGTACTGTATGAAGAATTACAGCTTAGAAAATTAATAAAAATAGTATCTAAAACAGTATTAGTAAGATATGAAGCTCATTCATTAATGGTCTCTGTGATAATATATCACTGAAAATGTTGCATGAAGGACAGTCTTTGATAGGATTATGTACAGTATAATAGCAAGATATTGAAATTAAAATTCACTGAGAAGATACATCTTGTGAACTGAAGGGTAAGAAGATAATAATGGTAACATTAATAATAATAAATAACAAGTATAAAATGATTCACATAAATAGAATTTCCATCAGCAACCATTATTGTAATTATGGGAATGATAAAGTAATAATCTACAGTAAATAGCTAATCTTTATTGATTCACTATTTAATTTCTTTTCTTAAAGAGCTTTAGAATTGCTGTCAATAACAATAATGTGTACATGGGGGAAAGTTATGTGGAGAATAAATGATAAAAACAGTATTGTGTAATCTGTTTCTAAAGAATCTTTTGAAGATATTTGCGTTGTTTCGTGCAGGAAAAGAAAATTCTTACAAGAATTTCCCCACCTATTTAATGGATGCTGTGGATTTCTTCAGCCCATGGTTATGGGGGTTATTGGGAAAATTTAGAAAGTTCAGTACCTGGCTTTTTAATCACGCCTCTCTCTAAGGTAAGAACAGCTCTCCGTCAATGGCAGCTCTGAAGAATAAACAGGACATAAACTCTCTGACCCTACAGCAGCCCTAGAGGCAATTTCACAGCCAACAGCAGAGTTAGTACCAGAGGCAACCAAAAAGCCAAGCAGCTGAATAAGAGAAATTCTAAGGAACTAGCTATGATGCTGAGCAAATATATTCTAGAATTTAGCATATGGATACCAAACAAACCTGCGTGGCAGCAAGCACTACCTCAAAGGTGAGGATGGACAACAGAAAGGCAGGACCTTATAATGGGTTGGACTAGATGACCTTTGAAGGTCCCTTCCAACCCAAACTATTCTATGATTGTATGATTCTATAAGAGCAACTGAAGCGGTGATCATATAGTGCCATTTAAAGTAGGGTCCAATTTCAATTGCTTTTGAATTCATAGAAGAATATGGAATAGCTTATGATATGCCTTAAAAAAATCCCAAAAATGTAGTCCCAAGAGAAAGACTAGATTTTAATTCATAAAGATTTTCTCTTTAGTTTTTTTTTAATATATTCATCATCCTAGCAGTATCTTTTGATAATTAATAATGTAGATAATCATCCATATATGAGTATTTTTATAGTCTGTTTTGCTTCCAATTTGAGAAGGACATTGGATAATATTAACTTCCACTGTACATTGTGATTTTACTTTTGCCTTTCATGTTGTTGTCTAACAGAGGTTTGTAGGCTGCTGGTGGAAAAAACATTTCATATAGGTAAGTAACTCCACTGTGTAAGAGGGTCCTTCTTATCTAAGCAAAATTACAGTCTGCCTTAAACTACTTATGTTGTAATACTGGACAAGATTATTTCCACTGTCTGACGCAGAATGTATTGAATGTATTTCTCATTTTACAAACACTTCTCATGGGATCTTAGAAAGGAAATAGTCACAGGGAAAAAAAAAAAAGAAACAAATGCCAGGTTTACTATGGGAAAATAACAAAAACCCAGCATGGGTCTATCTATCTCCTTCTGACAGTTTAAATTCATGTCCCTCTCATAACGGCACATGGCCATAATGGCATAAAGAAGGGAGCAAACCATAACTGCTGCACTCCAGATGTTCGATATCCAAATGAGCTATGTTGTGCCTCCAAGGTGGTGGACTCAAAAATGGGAGGCCTGGCTAAAAATCTGGCCCTCACGAGTTTGCATTATTGTCTGTACGATAGGAAACACATAAAGAAAGGTTCCTGCTTAAGTGAGAGAAACTGGCAACAATTTGAAATGTTTGATATACTCAGAAGTGCAGCAAAAGGACACCTCACCTTGAGGGCAGATGTCAACGCTATGATATGCATGTGGTAAAAAGCAAAATGTTTTTATTGGCATGAAAAAACAACCAGAAATATGTACCCATAATTTTTGTGGTATTTCCCAACGTGCCAGTTCCCAGGAGGGGCCAGCTGACACATGGTTCAGAGTCCTGAGAGAAGACAGAGAGGATTCTGTGTGCAGAATGAGGGAAAAGACCCAGTTTGCACAGCTAAGGGTACATGGGAGCAATGTTGTGCACACCTATATTTATATGTGCAAGGAAAAATCTGCAAGTCCATTTATCTATGATGTAACAGTAGTAAGAGGGGAACTCTGTGAAATTAACAAGCCATACATTTAAAACAATAAAAAGTTGCTTATTTTTCAAAAATAATCCATGGGTCTTAGTGTCTTGAGGTTTTTTAGAGATGTGCAGGATTCAGATCATTTAGGTGAACAACAAAACACTCCGCAGTAGCATTACAATGAATAACAAGAAACAAAAAACTCCTTGTATGACTCTAAGTGTAAAGCCCAATGCTGTTGAGACCAAAATTTCTCTTCCAGGACTCGTGTCATAGTTGTCTGTAAGGAGCTTTTCGAACCTCCCTCTGAAGCATGGGATGTTTGCCCCTCCTGGAAATAAGATAGCAAAAAAACCTTGACCATATTCTTTAGCTATTAGCAGTTGCTTTGATTCCCTACAGACTTAAAAGAGGATAGAGTAATTTGATTTCAGTTCCTCTTAGCCAGGTTCCTCTTTTAATTTTTATTATAATTTTTTTATCCGCTTCAGTGGACATTTTCCTGAAGTAAGGAGTGTGGGACTATGACCTTTGTAAATATCTCTGCCATGTGACAGTGATTGTTCTGATAATTATTCATTATTCAAGACTATAAGCATAATTACTGCTTTCAAATACCCTGCAAGCCATAAATGCCTGTATTAGGGCTATCCTTAGGCAGGCTTCTGGAACACTATTTCCAACTGGAGAATTTTGACATTTTTGTTTTGTCCTGTTCTGAATTTATTTAGCTTAAAAAGTGCAAGGGTGGTCATTCTTTACTTGAGCAGATCTTACCTTCTTTTCAGGTAGGGCACTCATTTATGAAGTGGGAGGGAGTCCAAGGACTGGGAGTCAGTTGCATCCAAAAGCTAATGGATGGAAAAAAAAAATTAAGTGTGAATAAGTATTCAAGATTATACACACTGTAAATGGGGCATGCAATTTTAAAATAAAGCCCTAAACTTCTGCTGCTCAGGCTATTGTTAATTAGATCATTTAAATCTATTTTAAAAAGCCTACTAAATTCAATCTGTTCCCTTTTCTACGCTTTACTTCTGTTGGTGATTTCTTGTAAAAGTAAAATGATCTCACAGTTATATGATTGCTCTACCCTTTAGTCTAAATGCATTGTATAAAATATAATGCAGTACAGATGTCACCCTAAGAACTAAATAGCTTATATTTCTAAAGAACCATGAAAAAATATTAACACTATAGAAACAATGGCTCAGTAATTACTTTTTGCTGTGGAGTGAGGTTAGACATTTATCCTTATAGATCCCTAATACACTTAAAGTCAGCACTGCCCCTGTGGTCCTTTTACCTTTGTTGATAAATGTATTGTACAGGATACCTTGTATGACCACTACAGTATCTGAGGTCATGCTAGGCTGTTAGCACAAATGGTGTGAACAATAGTTTATATGCCACTTAACTCCTTGGGAGAAACAGTTAACCTTGCCAGAGAGGACAGATCAGTCATGTACAGTTATTAAAGTCTAGAAGGTTTTGTTATGCTCTGAAATACTTTTACAGAACTACAATGCTCTGGTACGAGCTTTACCAAGCAGGAAAGCAAAGAAGTCAACAATTATCTTTGCTATCTTTGAAAGGGATATTCAAAGTTTTCTAAAAAAGAATTTCACAGACTTACTTTACGAAGCACATAGAAACCATTTTTAACATATTTAATCACTAGAATTTCTGAACAATGCTAACCAGATAACACTCTATTAAGCCACTGATTTAAAATAGACCATTTACCAAAAATAATTTCGATTTTGATGGCCTTGAAACAGACAATCAACAATAAAAGACCTGGATCTTCTACATTACAGATTTTAAAATCATGCTGAAACTTCATAAATGACACAGATGTGCATCATAATTGACTTTTATTTAATTAGCAATTAACTAAATACAAAACAACTTCCAAGCAAATATCCTTTTCCAGATTTTCTCATGCATGTAAAGGACAGAGTGAACAAAGAATATAACCCAGTAGGAGATTACTATGGACTTATCAGGTACTCTGCATACAGGCGGCAATGACAGCGCTGTTAACACAGATGACCCTGTCTCATGACATAATATGCTGCTCTTACATTGTTGTTTATTTAAATGAACTCATTGTCAGATCCAACCGATTTTTGGCACTTTTAGAAGACACAAAGCTCAAGGCAGCTCAGGTTCAGGTAACCTTATCCATTTTCAGGTGAGGTGTATAAGCCTGTACCTGCATGTGGTTTTGTACTCATCCAAACATCATTAACCATCACTGAATCTTTACAATTTTAGGGTTAACTCAGAATGCCAGTGCAGCTGTCTTAGTCTAGCCTGCATTTTTAATTCAGCACGCTCAAATTAATCAATTCCTCTCCTGAAGTTCTGATTTAGCATCCCCATATGCAAATGAACAGGTATTACTTCAGCAAAGGGGACTCAAGGTAGGATTTGAGGTTATCAAGGACAGCTCACCTATGTTTGCCAATCAATCATCGGCTGCATGACATTTCACACACCCATGCTACACTCTTTCTACCCCTTCTTCCCACACATATCCTCAAGTGGACCTCTCTCACCCTGCCTGGATTGTGATACCTAGCTCTACATCTGAGGTGGCAAGGACTTAGCCTTGGGGAAGCTCCTTCCATTGGCACACTGACGTCCTGTGCAAGCACCAAAGCCCTCAGCGCCACAGAACCCTTCATGTCCCATCAGGAAACTCTATCATGTTACAGCGTAGGTGGAAACAAACACATTCCAGAATGAGCATTTGGGGAAAAAAACCCACTTCTAGCTGTGGATTCAAGCACATGCCTTCATGGGTAGATTAAGTTGTCCATGTACATACTTTCCTACCAGGAACTATTACCTCATTAAGTAAGAATATTTACTATGTCTTCAAGAGAAGGAAATGGAGAATGGTGAGAACAGGAAGAAATCAGTTTGCTACCACTGCCTTTTAAAATCTCCTAACTAGCAAAATTAAACCACGTCTCTTTATTTATTTATTGCACTTGTAAAAAGATTAATGGGGATGTGATTCCTTCAGGCTTTTACATATAACCCCATCACACAAAGAACAAAATTATACAGTGCAGCAAACGAACTAAATTAGCTACATTTATTTAAATAACTGCTACGGAGGAAACAATAAATCAACAAGAATCCTCACAAAAATGTGTTTACAAAGTGTCTTGTAATTTGTTTTAGCAAGGACACAGACTTCTAGCTCTCAGCTAAGCTTGCTTCTAACAGTCTATTATCATATCAACTGTTAATGAGTGTTTGCTATAGAAAAGCATTTCTAGCAAAAAAGACTATGTGTAACTTCTGCCTTACTGTCCTTTAAGTCATGGCTAGCACTCCTACGTGAAATAGATTTTCCTAACAAACATTTTGTCAAAAGCTTCTAATAACTTGGGAGACAGTCAAAATTAACTGACAGTGCTTTGTTAAATCAGAAAAAGAGGTTATTTGAATGGTCATAATCATGCAATTATCTCATCTTCACTGTATTTCGAAAGGCTGTATCTATATCTAGTCCTATATCAGGAATGAGTAGGGGGAGCTCTAATGCTGAACCTGTGATGTATTCATAAATCAGTACTTTCAGAGCCTGTCATGGGCTCCATAATGAGGGTCATTATTCAGGCAGAGTGTCAAAACTACTATCAAAGGACCTTCTCAGAATCACAATCATTCTGTTTCTTGTTAAATAAGCAATGTAGTACACAAAAATGGCAAACAAGAAGCAGGTCAATTTGATACAGTATGAGGGCACAGAGACCTCTAGAGTAATTTACCCTCTGGGAATTCTGATGGCTTGTGAGATAAATTATATACACCCTCAGAAAAGATTAATGGTAATAAAATCCTAGGAATATTTTCAGAAAAAAAAATGTCCACATGTACATATGGCAACTTCAGTAACAAAGACGACATTTTCTAAAGCGGAACACTTAAAGAAAATTATTATTAGAACTGCAAGTAGCTCTCTGGAAAGCTACTAAATCTTATTACAAAGTTGGCAGCGTTCAGTGGCAATACCTTATTTCGATTTGCTCAAAGAGTTTATTTAAAAAGAAAAAAAAAAAACCCTACAGCTTTTCTGAATTAAAAAGAAAGGGGATAAGGGGGAAAAAAGGAAAGACAAACTGTCAGAAGTGGATTTACTGAGGCAGGCTATTATTGACTTCATTTTATTAGAAGCAATAGGAAATACAAGAATTATTAACAGAACGTCATCTGGACATTTGACCACAATGGCAATAAATGCAAATTATTTGTAAGTGCTTGGAGGCTGTATTCAAATCACATAGCATAGGTGCCTAAATTAGGCACTGTCATTACTTCCCTCGTTCACTTTAGGGAACAAGAATGTAACAGCCCTACATGCGAAGTAGTCTGAATTGCTCATTCTCCCTTGAACTAAAACATTAAATCAGTAATGGGTAAATTAGGCACCAGTGAAGGAAGTCTAAGTTCTGGCTCAAGATGACTTCTAGATAGTACAGTTGCCAATCATTTTGGGATTAATAGTCAACCTCTTCTGACACCACTGAACTTCAGTGTCTTGGAAGATTAGATTTAAGCAAAAGCTCTTTATTTTTCCTTGTTGATTAGGCATCTGTGTTGAGTGTCTGTATGATATAAATTTATAAGATACATATGTATGATACATGTATATCATACCTCCATCATCATGGCTTGGCTTCGCGGACGAAGATTTGGGAAGGGCTTTGCCCACGCTTATTGCAAGCGCGCTGATGGCTGAAAAGGCCAATGCGGGATAGGCAAGACCGGTTGCAAAGAGCACACCGGGGGGTCTCCTTGGGTGGTATTGCCGTTTCGTCCCTTGCCTGTCGCTACAGGGCTTTGCAAACGTGAGTACACCCTTCAAGCCTGCGCGGTGGATTTTTTAGGTGAGGCGCAGCGTGCGCGAGACTGGCCCCACCCTTTACACCTGAGGTTCATCTGCCAGGGCCTAGCGAGCTTGGACGGTGACAGCGAAGTCCTCAGGTCGTAGGTTTGGTTAGAGTATCCTTCTCTTAGATGGATGGCCTTACAGGGCTAAACGAGCTATATCATACCTATATATTATACATATACACATGTATGCATGTATGTAATTCCATGGGTTTGTTCATACACAGCATAACTCTGAAACAGCAAAATACTGTAGGGAAAAAATTTCACTGCAGTTTCTTTATGTAGTTCTTCTTATTTGACTGGTCCGAGGCTCTTCCTAGGGCTTTGCCCAAGAAACAGTAAAATAGACTTCAACAGAATTTAGCATGTACCATGACCTAATGCAGTCATGGTCTTCAGAGATGGATGACCAGAAATCCATTTGTAAGTGCAGATTCAGAAACCAATTGAATAGTACTCATGACGCAGACTTCTGTGCTCACACAGAGCACTGTTGACTTCAATAGGGCTTTTCTGCAAGTGGGAAGTTCCTGGAGAAATGCCACAGTTGCACCTAATACCAATTACAGAGTCTGAGACTTTCAAGTGAGTTTCTAGGTACCTTGAACTTTTGAAACTCAGCTATCTTGTATAGTTGCCCTATCAGTATTTTTGACTCTTCTTCATTAAATTTCTACGATTCGGTCATGTAAATATTTGTATCCACATGCACACTTATATGGCATAACTTCATAATACTTACTGATAACAATTTTTGTATCCCCTTAAAAGCAATACATAAATTTGTGGGTCAGAAGATATAAGTCCAGTACTTCTCTCACATTACACTTATCAAACAGCAAGGTGAAAAGTAGATTAAAAACCAGACCCACTAAGTGCCTCATGAATCCCTCAGCTTCATTTTACCAAACTGAATTTTGTCTGACAATAAATCCTACCTTGTCTACACTTATTGTTTAAGTAAATTTGTATCTGTGGAATAATCAAAAGCAAACCAATTATATTCAGGCATCTTTTTTATCCATCTGTTTGGATATAACTGTCTATTAAATGGTGTTTGCATATGAAGCAATGTTCTATTGTATGCATAGGTACTCAATTATTTAGATTATACATTTGAATAAACTGTGCAGTTAAAGGAGTACCCTTGTAATGTAGGACAATTACATTTTTCTAGCACAGTTTACAGGTTATTAAACTAATATCAATTTGGCCAACACAGCTGGATATAGGATCCTAACCTTCACCTATGAAAGTCCTTTTCTTAGGGGTACATTTTACCCCTACAATTATCAGTCATTGTTAGTCACTTCAAATTATATCAAATTACGTAAAAGGGTTATAGAAAAAGGCTTGTGTGAATAAAGACTACCAAAAAAAAAAAAATTAATTTCACACTGAAAACCGTACATTAAAATGTAGGTTAGTTTAAAGCAACTGTAAGAGTCCTGTCTATATGCATGATGGGTCAGTCTAAAAGGTGCCCTGTACATAAGAAAATCACTCTGTCTGGTCAGCATAAGAAAATAATACTGTATTGTCATACTGTGAAAGAGCAGATCACTGAGTATCTCATCTTCCTATCAATCAGATATGTAATAAAATAACCTCACAGCTTCAGCATTCTGGCCATCTTTGTCTGCCTTGTACCTTGTCGAATGTATACTTTGAACATGTACAAATTGACTTTAAAATGGAATCTGTTCTTTTGCATATGTGAACATACACCTGTATGTTCACAGGGACAGAACAGATATTTATGATGATCATCTATCAGTGAAACCATGTTGAGAATCTGGAGCTGTGTGGCGTTTGTCCAGTTTGCACTTTCAAATACCCTTTCTGTTCTTCCCTTTGACCATCATTATTCTGAAAGTAGTAGGGACCTGGAATTTTTTTCCTGAAATTATTTTCTGAATTAGAAGGAATCTGGAAGCATGAGAATGCACAAAAGATGAGTTTGTCTTACAAGGACTAATCTCCATAGACTCCTCCATGCTCAGCGTTGGTAGATAAGTTCTGCTGAGAACAAGTCAGAG
Source organism: Bucorvus abyssinicus (assembly GCA_009769605.1). Lineage (NCBI taxonomy): Eukaryota > Metazoa > Chordata > Aves > Bucerotiformes > Bucorvidae > Bucorvus > Bucorvus abyssinicus. Next base: position 27,660,142 of record CM020025.1, read on the forward strand.
CATCTAAAAGTGGTTTTCTGCTCTAAATCACTCTCAGGAGAATCTTATCTCCTTTGATTTTCTGGGGACTCAGTGGGTAGTGATGGCCAATACAATTTGGATTTTTCACTGTCTCGAGATCTAAAGAAGTATCAGGATACTGCTAAATATCATGATACTATTCAGTTAAAGGGAATTAATGAACAAAATATCCATGCAGACAGAAACAGTATTTCTGTAAAGAGTGAACATCCTGCTTAACCTCAGAATAATATAGATTTGTGTGTGACCCCATGGTTGTGTAATCTGTCATTTTTCTAAGGTGCCACAGAATGTATCACCTTTTCCACGAAGCTAGTTGCTCTGCCTATAGCTGATGGCCATTTTACTTTGCCTGACAGCAGCTGTTCTCCTTAGCTGTTTTACTCTGAAATGATGGTTTAGTGAATGCTGACTGTTCACTTCAGCTGGATTGCACAGGGGAAACTGGAAAACCTAGCAAAAAATTTGCTCTTACATTGGATGTCTAGAATAACAGGACTAGTATGATGATTTAGAAGTTACACAGTGACTCCAGGCCGAGATAGATTTTTTTCTGATACCTGTACTATTGCCTGCATGGAGCTGACAAACATTGTGAGAAAACAGATCCACAGCTACCTAGGGAAAGCCTGCTACAGTATTTGTCTAGCAAGTTAGCAAGTAATGTCTGATCACCTCCTCTTTTCCTCCAGCTAAAAGTTGCTCAGGTCCCTCTGGGATTTGCTATGGGTCTGCACAAAACTGTTTTCTTTTCCTCCAGCTGGCTCCACAGAGGACAGGACCCGCAGTTGCCCCATGCTCTATGCAGTGATGACTGGCTGGCAGCAGAGCACAGCTCAGGAAAGGCAAGGTGTTGCTTGGCCAGGGTTGAGAATACTGCAGGGAAAAGACACATTGCCGATTCCAGGCCGAGGTCTGGCTAAACCCACAGCAGTACGCAGAGGCAGATTTTTGCTAGCTCACTTTGGCTTTCTGCTGTCCAGTGTGAAATCAGAGCTGCTTCTGATCAAGACTCTGATCTTGAACCTTGTATACTCGTTTATCCATACAGTCATGCCAGGGGACAATGAATCCCAGAGGTATCTACCCAGCTGCAAAGTGGAACTGCACAGAACCAACAGGACCCTCAGGAGTGAGGGAAAACTATTTTTTATAATATTAAAACACATTCACCGGGTCCTGTAAAGTTATCATGGTTCCCTTTGAGTTACTAGTGCAGAGTTCACGTTCTGAGATACCTGACGTGAAACTAAAAGTGCTGAGCAAAGGGACCAAAGCTTCCGCAATGGCTCCCTGTCTGTGGCTGTAGGAAAGCTGCTGGTGAGGAAACTCGTCACCAAATTCTGTCTGTCATGCAGAACCACTGCCGAGATGGTCTGGCCCCCTGAGACTGCTTTGCAAATGTAGGAAAGTCATGTGAAGAAGTTACAGCACAATTATTATGACTCATTGTAGTTTTATTACCGATCAAGTAACTAACCAAGTAATGCTAAATAGCATTTTGATAATTTTTCCTATCAGAAAGAACTATAAGTGGTGTGAAATAGCATGCAATATATGTTTTTGAATAGAACAATGAACACACATATATGAATTGCTGAAAATCTTTTCAAAGTTAGAAGTTTTAATGTTCTAAATGAGACTGAAAATTCAATAATCACTGGCTGGCCACATTTGGCTTATATATGCTTCTATTTTCCCTAATAATACTTTGAAATGTCCCTTGGTAAATGGTGCAATGTATTTTAAAAATTTTGTGCCTACAGCTATCTTTTTTTTCTTCTTCTTTTTTCCTCCCAACTTTTAGTGTACAGAATGGATATAATGATGTAAAACTTGAAGGCTTTCTTTCACAAGTACATTTTAAGTTGCAGGTCCTATCTGAACCAGATCCATGCCCGGCAAACCTTCCAATCTCCGCTTCGTCTCTCCTGCAATTGAATAATAAGATAAAAATAAATATGTGCACACTATAATGAGCTAGGTGTGTCTGTTTGGTTAAATTCCACTATGTATAATTTTTTCACTTCGATAGAAGCCTTTAGAGTTTCAGTACAAAATTACTCTTGACTCCTGCCAGCCATTCCACCATAACCCTTCAGTCGCACATGTACTTTGCTCCCTCCGGGTCACTTGTAATTGGCCTCTTTTCCTTTGTGTTCGGTAACCTTCCAGTTTTCTGCAGGCCTGTTCGCAACCGAATTGACACTAAAGAAAGAGTAGATAAAGGCAGACCTGAAGTCTGTGCAGGGCATAGGTAGGGAATTGTGTTCCTGAATACAAGTGGGTCAAAAAATACATTCTCAGAAGCTGCTGAGAGACCTGGTCCAGGGTATTATACTACTCTCAAGGAGCTGCACTTTTTGAAATATGTCAGAAACTACTACTGTGAAGAGAATCTGGAAATACTCTGTAAACCAGCTGTGACAAACCACTGCTTAGTAGATACTTCAGACATATATGGGCAAAGATTTTACAGGCAGGAGCCCTGTTGTTTCTAAGACCTCTTCTGTGAGAGCTGTTGGCAACACCCCCAGCCATCACAGTACGATGACGGCCTTTTTTGCCAAAAAGCCCACGTGACAGCTTGGGCATAGCTTAAAAGCTGCAGATCTTCTGAGATGAACCTCCCCCTCTGTATTAGCCACTGTTGTCCCCCACCCCGCTCCCGACACATAGTGAGCATTTTTTTTTAACATGCAAATGGAGGATATGGGCCTTAGGGATCTATCCATGAATAACTTACACAATGTTTACATGAGGACTTTTAGGTAGTTTGCTCAGAATTGTTTTGAATTGGATGCGTGAAATTGATATTTAAAGTAATGAGCTTTTCTGAGCAAAACAGGACACTGCAACATATAGGGGTCTGCAATAAGAAGGAACAAGCAAGAAGCAACAATCGAACCCGAGTGGGAACATCACCAGGCAGGCAAAAGGAAAACATTAGAAGGGATTTGAGGCAGCATGGGAAGCTTGCACAAAGTGGAATATACTTTAAATCACTGTTAATTGTCCAATGCCTTGGGTGTTTCTGGTAATTTCCTCTGACTTCAGCATGAGGTGATTAAAAAGTCAATCAGCAAAGACTGAAAAAAGTGCAGACCCAAATGCTACAAAAATAATAAATCAGAAAACATACTTAATCACACATGGCTGAACCTCATCTTTTCTTTCTGTCAGTCAACTTCCAGGTACATTGGTAGTGTTCCCATTGTTTTTTCTTACCTATGTTCTTCCCCATGCTCCCCAGAAGGCACCAAATTCAAAAAGGCAACATCAGGTATCAATTAACTCTCTTTTCCTTGTCCTTACTTTTTCCGGACTACAATATTTTTTCTATTTCACTTTCCACAATTTTCATTCTATCCAGCACAAAACGTGAGGTGAGAAGAGAGGGGCCAGCTGTGGGTGAGATTTTGGTAGCTGGAATGCATACCATTACAATTGCTGTGTCAGGAGTTTTGCCATGGGAGGCAGTAAGGTACTTTTTGAATATGAGCTCCACCTACGATCTGCTGGAGTAGAGATCGCTTCAGAGGTCAAAAAGAAGATGAGCTGCAAGAGACTGGTGTTCACAGAACCTTTTTGCAAATAGAAATCAAAAAGGTTCCAGAAAGCAACCTTTTCTTGTCTTCTTTTAGCCACCCACCCTATAATATCATGAAATGGACCTAAACAAATCTGCCCCACAAATCCCCCCTCCCAAAAGTAGCCATAATGAGAAAACCACTTTTCATCCTGTTGCTCTGATTTGGTTTCATGGTTTTTTTAATTATGAGGTCAAAATGAAGCACTGCTCCTTAACTTGCAGCCCTGGTTGCTCTAAACAAGACGTGATTTACAGTGCCATATGACAGACTCCCATTTCAACACACATGGGCTAGCGATTTGCATTCATATAGCTAAACCATTGCTGTAAATGAGAAAGATCCCACCGTTTGGCCAGACTTTCAGTAACTGTAATGACAGCTTAGAGAACTGCTATGCACTCCAGAAATCTTGGGTAATCAATATCATGTCAATTTTGGTAGATGTACTCTCCACACATTTAAATTTCTGATACATCAGTGAACACAATGTTCTCAAATACCATCTTGCATTTTGGTTCAAAAAATATAATTTGCAACCTGTATTTTATATATTATGTCATTGCTTAAAAAGAAAGAAAAAAAAAGAAAAGCAGTGGGGTAAAAACCATGAATGGTCTAAATATCCTGTGTATCCCTATACTTCTGGGGAGCAGGGAGGATAAACCTTGTTAAAAGAGCTCAGAAAATTCCGGAATTTGAAATGCTCAGTGGCCTTGTTAGTAAATTAAAAAAAAAAAAAAAAAAAAAATTATTGAAAATAAGATTCCTTGCTGATTACTGCGTTCAGTTGGCTTTGAGCGCTGAGCCAATCCGAGGTCCAAGCAGAAAGTCTATAGATTCATACAAGAATTAAAAACAGCTCTTTGGACTCTGCAGAGAATTGAAACAAGACCAAGACATGTGTCTGCTATGAATACCTGTGCCCTGTTGGAAGCAATCTTAACATTTACTATTTGGCCAGAAGCTGAAAAGACTAGTCAACTATTTACTTGAAGGATGGAATGCTGCTAACTATAAATATCTATCTCCAGACTTTTGTTTGCCAACACGCCTCTGAAATTGTGCCACTTGCTGCAGCTCTCAAAACTCCAGTGTCACACACGTGAGTATATTGTAGCACTGCTAGAGAAATGGAGAAGCTGTCTGAAAGCAAATCACAAGGGGAACTCCTCACATCTGTGTTTTAAAATACAAAGCATATTAACACTTTTCATTTATTTACTTACATGATAATTGGCAACAAAACTAAGAAAGCTGGTATAAAGAACATTATAGATTTGCTACATGATTTTGCTTTGTTTTATTCAAAAACCCATTTAAAAATATAGCAGATGCGCATGGAGTTCTGTACATTAAAAAATATTTGTTACAAATGGCATAGTGTTCTACTTCGACACCGTTGCAAACACATTACCAACATTTATCACTAAAACGGTACCTATGGAATTTAGCTTTTATAACTCCTTTATACAGCCTATTAGTTACTAAACCTAATATTCATCAACAACCCTTGCTACTACAACAGCAGAAAAGTTGAGAAAAAATATTCTGAAGTGAATTGCAGTGTTTTATAGATGGGAACAAACCTCTGTCACTACAGCAAAACTTCTGTTCGATTTTAGATGTTTATTAATGCCTCTGAGTAAAGTATTATAATAATACACTATAACAATTGCCCAGAAATAGAAAATAAAAACTCTAGAAACCAGATTCCTTTCCCTTGTTCTGATGTAGATTTCTTATAAGGGAAGGGAAGTCTTTCTTTAAGTAATCTTTATCTGAGCACGGCCAATTTCAAATTAACACTGAAGCAATCTGTAACCTGAAGAGTGGCTGTGAAAAGGCTAGTTAAGTAGTCTGTATTCTCCTGAGGAGTCCTACTACCATGCAGATACATTTTTACCTAAACTTAAACAATAAAAAATCTTGGTAAGCAGCAAGGCTGGCAGATTTTTAAAAAGTGGCCAATGTTTATTAAGAGCAAAAAGAGAAGCAAAGTGACAACAACAACAATAACAATAATGGTGAGAAGAAGAATAAGAACCAGGTCACATATTCAGCATCGAATCTCTGATTCAAAACTCACATTTTGAGATATTCTTGCTTATTTCCTGACAAAGTTTCATCACAAACAAAATAAAGTGGCTGGCTCCTGTGAAAGTCGCAAAGTCTAAGACAGCAGTGAAATTCAGAACTTCTTGTTTGCTTTGTAATGTTGCAGTTCAGGAGGAAAGAGAAATGCCAAACCTGCTGTCAGCAGCCACCCATAAGGCAAAGGAGAACTAGAATCCCCCAAATCCCTTTAAACAGCTTACCAAGTGCTATTTTTAATGTAGAGGTGAAGGGTGCACTCTGAAAGAAACATTCGCTTCTTCATCAGACACAGGGCTGCTAACAAAGCTGTCACCTCCACCCCTCCCACAACCACCAGTGTCACCATTTGCAGCTCCAGTGCCAGCACCTTCAGCGCCTCAATCATCTCTGATACTGCCCCCTCCATCATCAGCACCGATGAATTTCTCACTATGACTGCTCCCGATACAAGTCTCGCCAGCAGCCTTTTTAAACACCTTTGAGCCTCTCCTTCTCTCTCTCTCACATCGAAACATTTCAGCTGACAGTCTATTTTTTAAACACTCAGGTGCTGGCTTTTAAAGCATTTGATGTCTCTAGCATTTCAGCTCCTTCCTTCACACCTGCTCATAGGGCCAAGCGATATGTAAGGAATTTCTTTCGGTTTCCAAAAAAAATATCCTTTGTTTTCTTTTCGCAAGAATTCACCTCATTCCCATGTTTAGCTGAAGCACAACGAAAGGAAAATAAACTTTGTACAGTATTATCAGAAAATATCAACACAGCGCATGCACCGAAATGCTGAATGACAAAGGATTTATCAGTATAAAAATGTCTTTAATTTGTGAAAACTGGAAATTTGCCAGAATGGCTTGCTTGTTAATTTAACCACTGAACACAGACCTTAAATTGCTGTTCATGAGACTTCTACAAACATCAGAACTGTTTTTTCTCTTACTTATCTGCATGTGTTTTCAGGTCAGAGAGTCATTAGAAAAAGTAATTATTGTTTTTCAGCTCAAAAATATGTACATTGCCCTTCTTGCTGAATATTAAGTCTGCTGTATAGCTTTTCCTCAGAATCCATGAAACTGTAGACTAACAGAGTGAAACAAGGCTAAAATTAAAAAGGAAGAACTAAATATAGATTCCGCTTCAGCAGCTGTTTACATAAAGTGGACATTTCTTTCCTGTTTGTAAAAGCTGATCACAAACACTAGTACCTCAATCCATGCACATCTTTAGGATGAATTATGCATTTCCCTAATGGGCATAAGAACTAGGAAAACAAGGTGCCATCATTAATTTGGAATACAGTAAGTTCAGGGAAACTCATTTGTATTAGTAAACTGAGTATCCTTGCAAACCCTGTATTAAATGTCAAAATCTGCAAGATAGCCCATCTTTGACTACAAGGTAAGGTGGATATGTGTGTGTCTCAGCTTTGTTCTCTGTGCTTCGCAGATTTTACTTTGGTGTATTTAACACTTTTTTTAGCAATTGAAATATTTTTCTTGTTCAGCACTTTGTTGGAGTCCATGCCACTTTGCAAGAAGACATGCTATCTGTTAGAACATTTCCCTGGAGCTTAATTCTGCTATCTAGATCCCTGTGTAATTACTGGGAAGCATCAGAGCTCCTGTTTCAGGCTCTCTCTAGATTCAGGAATCTGCATTTATGATCTTTAGTCAGACCAGACTTGGAAGAATTTGGAGGTGTATTTCAAGCCTGTGGAGAAGATAATTGATTACTCTTTGAGGAAAAGACTAACCAAAAGTCCTCAGAATATTTGGTACTATAAGATACCTTCAGAAGAACTGATTTCCATAGATTGGACACTCATCTGTTTTTAAAATCAGGCAATTTTAAGCTATTTCAATCTGGGCCACCAGAATAATTAGTAGTTTCCAAATGTCTTTGACACTGAATTGAGTAAGTTATTCGTCCTGGTAAATACATGAAGTAGGCCAAGAATTTGACCCTACTATTTAGGTAGAAAGGAACTCCAAGGGAAAGAAGAGGCAAAAATATCATCTGTCTTCCTCACTCCTTCACTGGAGTCAGCTGTTCCCACCAACAGAGATAGCACAAGTTCTTATTTCTGCAAAAGCAGATTATGATCAAGTCCAATGTCACCATGCATACAAACATATATTCCTGGCCTCTTAGAAATATAGAGGTTTTCTAACTATGCCTTGAACTCTTATTTATTTATTTATAAAATTTATTTATTTTTTATTAGCATGAGTAATTTGATTTTGTCCATCTTTTTATTAGGACTTTGCTACACTTGCCATTTGGGTTGTTCTGATTAAAAATGATTGCTTTAATCTCATATCAATATTCGATGGCAAAAATCTTACAGTGAGAAAATACCAAGTTTGAAATCTGAGGTCTCATATCTCTTTGACTAGTAGAGGTGCAAGAAAGGAAGAAAGATCAAATGACTGGAGGAGCATAGGAGAAGCAAACCAAGGAGGAGAGTGGGTGATGATGACCTAAAGAAAATGACAAATTCTTGAGACAAATTGGTTTGACAGTTCAATAGAACACTGGAAATACTAGGCTAATTCTATGTACAATTTTTATGAGGCACAGCTAATGCCATCACTTTGTAAAAGCAAATGCAAAACTTGCTTAGAACCTGACATTGTGAGTTACTCACAGACATTGCTGATTGTCAGCAAATAGAGCCTCAGAACAACACTATCACTCACAGTGCTGCTCGTCTGCAGCATTTCAGTTTGACCTGTTGTTCCTAAAAAGGATAATGTGCAAGACAGCACTGTGGATTGTAAGGCTTTTCTGTCTAACTGCTGTGACATGACCGTCTCATGAGTTCTTAAAATTTACCACATTTTCCAGTTGAATGAGGGTGACCAACCACTTCTGAAACTTTGGATATCTGCTCAAGGTATACAAGTGTATGAAGCCTAGTGCTACATACCCTCTACACTACTGTCTCATCAGAATCTGGTGCTTTCCCTCTCTTCTCTGTGGTCCCATGTTCTTCAAACCTCACACTCAGAAGGAAGTCATGTAGGTTTCATATGAAGGTGATCTGCTCATGTGAAGTACCAATAACCCTACTCTTTATGGGGTAGGAGCATGGTAAAGCGGTCTTGTGTTTTTCGTTTCCCTCCCAACAGAAGAAACAGTTGACCATAGGGGAAATTCAGACCTTTCTGAATGCATCTTGACATGCAGTTGTGCCAGCTAACCTCATTTCTGACCCAAATTTTTATTTTTACCCAAGTTCCACTTTCCACTCTTCCATGTTTGACCTGGCACTTGAAATGAGGACAAAGAAATCCAGCTTATATTTAAGTCACTAAGATAGTACCTTCTCAACAAGGCTGATACTGCAGTGGAAGATGAAGACACAATACCTCAAAATTAGGCTACTGATGCCAATGGACCATTCCCCGTGTCTCTTCTGCTGTAATCACAGTCATACCAATCTCTAGTTTTGCCTAAAGGCACCTTGATGTTGCCGGTGAGTGCCTTCTAAACTCTCTCTGTGAGAGTATGACTAATTTCCTTCTTGTTCATTGGCTCTTCGCTGCACATGAAGATTTTTGACAACCTGTCCTAAAAGGTCTTCTAATTTGGCCCAGTTCTGTTCTACAGCCTGCTGGCCCATGAACCTCTGCTTCATTGTCATTCTCATAATCCCTCAGTGACCACTTTATGGCTTGTCTCTTGTGTTCACCCAATATTCGCATCCTTCAATGTGTCTGAGGACTTAGGTTTACAAAAGATAACATCTATTCTAAATGTGATTCCTGCATATCAACACTCCTTGCAAGCTAAGTTCCACTCAAACAAATCGCTTTGCAAGATCAAGACATTAAGTTTTGACTGACTATCTACCAAATATAACTAACACCCCTCATTTCTCTAAGGGAGCTGATTCACCTTTGTAGCTCTTTCTGCTGTGGGCGTTCATTTACCATTTTGACATAATCTAGTGCCTCGCTGCATGATGCTGATGATGTTTTTGTCAATGTGAAGAATGCAGTACAATTGTTGCAGAAATTGTCTAAGAAACTGAGACCTTAATATGTACCATCTGTTTTACAAAAAAGCTCAATGTGGTAAGGCATTTGCAATACCAGAAGCAATATCTCTAAGACATGAAATGAACATATGCTGTCTAAGAGCCTTCAGGCTGACATTGAAAAAGAGAAAAGATAGTACTTCAAGGCAAATATTGTCCCAATAGAAAGACTGCCAGAACCAATATGGCTCAGTCTATTGACAAGTCTCTGGTGAACAACATCATATAAAGACATGCACATTGTTATGGGTTGTACAGCTCTATGCCCGATTTTTTCAGCTTGGGAAAAAAAGTAGAGAACACCTTCACTGTCACACTGGCTATTCTCCTGTTTCAGATCAACAGATGTTGTCAGATGAAGACATCCTATCCATTATTCTTTGATTAACTGTTTTTTTAAAACAAGTCAATGAAACTCACACTAGCTTCTCGTACTAGGTTAAGTAACAGCCTGCTTAGAAGGAAAGAGCTGAAAGAAGCCTCTGCTTTCTAGTGTTAGGGGGTTTTGTTTGGTGGTTTTTTTTTTTTTAATTTCTAAATTAATACATTTTATGCATGAAGATATCTGTGATTCTGAAGCTAAAATGGTATTGAAACTACAATCGCTAATAATGAATTTTATACACACCAGGAGGTACAGTCATTTTATTTTAAAGTCTGTTATCCTTAAAGGAAAGGATCTAAGTTATTTTCCTGTCAGCCACAGTTTATACCAACATAATCTAAAATCTATATTCCTTTCAGAGAAGACATAAACTAAAAATGGTATGTTACAGACATGGTTATCTTTGGGTGATATTTTATTTGTCTTCCATCATATGAAAAAATAATTGACAAGTAGCCTCCTTTAATTTTGGCAATTCAGACACATTCTCTGAATATCACTTTTCCAATAAAATTTTGGTTTGTTTTTGGTTTTTTTTGTTTTTTGGGTTCTTTGGGGTTTTTTTTGGGGGGATGGGGGTAATAGATAAGGCATTTATTAAATATTTTATACACTAAACATGGGTTTTGCAAGCAATTTTTGACTAAAGGGGGAGGGGGGAACTATGGGAACCAGTATTCTACTCTATTTGCGCATTTGCTGCTGTCCATAATAACGTCAGTACCTTTAATTATGTAAAGGAATCTAGCCAGTTCTATTTAAAGTTAATGGCAGAGTTCTTTCAGCAGTGGTTACTTAAAAAATATTGTTTCAGGAATACTCCTGGTTTTTCTGCTTAAAATACTCTGGGATATTTAAAGATATTATTTGGTATGTGTATTAAGCAGACCTGATCAAATTTTGAGGTTTCAGGCATTATGCTTCTTGTCATTAAAGCTATACGATCTTAAAAGTGAACTAACACACTGATAGCACAGGCACGGGTTTGTGAACCTAGAACTTATGTGATGGAACCTAATGGCTTCACACCTAAAGATGGCTGCAACCTTATTAAATTCTTACAGGCAAATGAGGATTCGGGAAATCCACAGCACTTCTGTGGATTTTATTAGTTCCACAGGAGGGAGTCTTTCTTCTGCAGATTATAGATGCAACAAGCACACTAAAGGAGCTTGTCAACAGTGCTTGTGGAAGCTACCCTTCTTCAGATCTCAGAAACTCTGCAGGAGGTAGCTCTTCCACTACAGATCTTAGAAGCACAGACTATTTAAGAACAGTATAATTCTAATTAACAACACCATCAATTATGTCAAACAAGGATGCAATCGCTGACCTTTCACTAAAGGCAAAGCCATCAAAGCAGGATTTTTTAAACTATGTAAGAGAAAAGGACCAAAGGAAGAGCTCACGTCACCATCTCTGGAGACTGTGGTGGATACAGACATCACAAGCATGAAGGAACCTGGTAGCTACCTTGCTGTTTCTCTGTCTTGTGGACAATAGTGTGCTCTGTAATGGAGGCCTCTTCCTCCCATATCTGCCTGATGTTTGGTAAGTTCTGTGCATTCACAAGGTGAAGAAAATCAAGACCAACGTAGTCACTTCTTCCTATGAAGCTTTTTCTATAATCAGAAAAATAAACCAGTTTCAGATACAAACACTCTTCGGGTATGCACGTTTTAACCAAGAGCTGCTGTGAGAACCAAGAGAAAGCAAAACAAAACAATAGAAAACATCGTTTGTTTAAAAAAGAAATAGCAGGAAAAGTCTTTGTTACTACATCTAGTCACATCAGGAATTAATAATATAATTATTACTAGAATTCTGTATCTGTAAAAAAACCCCCTGCAGTTAGGCACATGAAATGCTGGACGCTAAAGACTGACAACTAAGTTAAATGCTGCTGCGGGACTTTCAGAGACAGCTTCAAAATCCATAAAACCTACCGTGCTTTAAAATACTGAAATGATGACACACGTTTCAATATTTTGTAATTTCATCCTTTTCAAATATAGTTTTCAGTGTCCTTTTAACACTGTTTAAAAGAACAGACAACTGTTTTGCAGCACCTTTTATCTTAAATAACTTTCCTACTACAAATATTTCAAAATCAATGTAAAATAAATTTCAAATACCATCAGCAAAGAAGCTGAATGGATTATGACAAAAAGCACATGATGAGCAAATTTGCAGTAAGTCCTGCCCTAGAGTATGAAAAACAAGCATAAGATGATATATATAATGCCTCTTTCTATCCTTTCCAAGTGCTGCACAAAACAAAACAAAACAAAACAAAATTATGAATACAAAGCCTTTTAGAAACAAATTTTGGAGAACAAATGTTTCTTCTCTCTAAGATCTCAATTTCTGTGTAGATGTGTCTATTTCTCTCCATTAAATATCATAACCATTCAGCAGGACTAGAGTTACTGGGATTAGTCCAGGCGTCTGTAAATCACAAGGGTTTAACAATTCGTCTGTTAAAACTTGACCTTCTTATGTAAACAAGAAAATGAACCTAGATCTGAAGATCCACTCCGTTACTTCTGGGCAACTCAGACTTGATCTGGAAAACACCCCAACCCTCTCCTACATACCATAACCAGAATAGGGACACTAGATGTAAAATCTGTTACGTCTCAAGTAAAATACATGGAAACCATTTCAGTGAGAAAGATATGGTAGAAGTTGTTGAACAGAATTGAATGGAGAATGAGAAGAGACATGGAGAAAAATGGAAGAAATTAATCAAATAATGGACAAGATGAAGTCCTTGCTATCCAAAATTCTGAGTGGGAATTCATCTCCGCTAACACCATTAGTTGTTAACAAGTTAGTTGCTTAAGCTAATCGCCTAGGCTCCCTCTCTAATCAATGGAGAGAAATAGGCACCTCCAGAGAACAGTCAATACTATCTATAATATATTTTAGGATGGAATAAATTAACTCTCCTCGTTGACTCTAGTGGAAACCCAGATCATCTGCTTAACTTGGATGCTGGTCTTTTAAACTGCTAAAGTTGGATAAAATGACCAATTGTTTGCACTATGAGGAAGAGGCCCAGGGCTTAAGTAAACTCTGCTGATCTTCCCCCTTGTTCTCCTCCCCCTCATTCCCATAAATTTCTGCTTTGCTGACTGTCTTATCTATATTGTTAACAGGAACGGGGAATGTCTTCAATTTCTCTGACAATTTGATATCGTCTTATCCTCTGGTTTGCCAAAAGCTCATATTGCACAACATACTGCAATTTCTGCTCTGAAATGCTTCATTTGAGTCTTGAACTGCAGGTGTTATTATTGCAAATAACCACTCTATGCCTTCCATTTTCGGTAGCACTGGGACTGCATGAGTGTGTGAGTCTGTTCAGACTCAGGGAAAAGTGGTTTTTCTCTGGAAATCTAGACCAAGAACTATAACAAGTCCAAAACTGCAAATTCTTAAAAAAAAATAAAAATAAAATAAAATAAAAATTAAGGGATATCTTTAGGCAAGGAAATCTAATAAGCAATTTGCTGGTAAATATTAATTTGTACCAGAAACTCATATATAGAACTCTTTCCAGGAAACAAAGATCAAATGTGCAGGTATATTACCTACAAACCTGCAAATGCTGAGTAACAGCATCCCTAGAAATAGGACAGATGCTCATGGTTTAAAAAGGTGTGGCTACATAGACTGTAATATCTGACAGATACCGTGTACATAGTACCATTCTGGGAGAGGTCAGTTGGCATGTTTTAAAGGAAAAACCTCTCCAAAAAATATTCTAGATATGGGCAGCTAATACTTTCTTCAGCACATGGTTATGTAGAGAAGAGGAGAAATGAATAAAAGCATTTCCAAGATGGGACTCTGTATAAAACCTATACTTTGGAATTACTAGAAATGTTAATATAATTTAACACATTTCTTTAGGTGTGGAGGGGTTGAGGATTAAGAATCTGTTCACCCTTTTGTTAGTATTGCATGAACCAGCGTATGGTGGAAAAAAAATTACATAACTGTAGGCTACACGGGCCTCATCAGATTTGCAGTTGCACTTTGCTCTGGTGTCTATTTTATATGCTATCGTCTTTCAGTCATTCCTATATATTTGATGAATTCTTTAAAGCTGGGGGATGCCAAGAAATCTTAAAGTTTTTTGGGTTTTTTTTTTTTAAATCTCTCAAATTTTATTTTTTTATAGTACTGGCTTCCTTTTTCTTGGAAGCCAGTAGTTAAAGCTTGAGTCATACTTCCATTTTTCTTCACTATCTCTGCCACCACTGTTGTCACAACTGTAGAAAAGGGGGAAAAAAATAAACCTTTGTCTTGGTTTTAACTTAAAACCAAGGATTGTACAGGAAAACATGCAAAACAAATGGCATTTTTTCCTAACATGAAACCTGCATTTTGAAGATAATTTTCTTCAGATTTTCCCCTGAAGAACTGAACTCTTGTCCTTCAACATCTGAATTTTGTTATTTGTGATGAGCACTGTTGAGCATGTGGGAAGATTTAGATCAAGTGAGACAGCAAGCCAAACCTGAACTTTGACCTTCTCTTCCAGCCTCCATCATGATGTGCTACCTAGTAGTTTTTATAAAACAGCTTGTTTCTGATACTTTTTTTTTTTTTTTCCCTTTCAGAATAACTAAAGAAAAATGAAATTATGTTGTTTCTGATTTCCAGCAAGGTAGTTCACACATTTCTATTTATTGTAACTGGCCAGAATACAATTACAGTAGCTGTTTTTCATTCCATCACTGAGTATATGTGACTTGTACAATGAACTGTAGAGGGTCAAATAGTGGTGACTAATAAGACTAATAAGACTTATTCTATGTTGGAGCTAACAAATCCTTTATCAGTACTTCAACCATTCTGCTTACGTGGCCTCATTGTTAAGATTATGCCTTTCATCTATGGGAACTAATCCCTTTCATATACAATTTTAGCAAGAAGCTTATAAAATGTGTATTAAAGCAGTATTGACTTGTCCAACAATAAAAAGTACAATTAGGCTTCCAACACAGAGCATTCCTAATTTGCATAAAAACCTCTCTAACCCATTCCTTTTACTGCAGAATATAACCAAGAGGTTACATTCTGTACCACGCACCAGTAATTTACTGTAAAATCAGTAGATAGCTGTACCTGTGTAATAGTGTTCACTTTCTTTGTGCAAATCTTTTAAAAGTGAATTTACATGCCGAATGTATCAATAGGAAATAATATTAAAGATCATTACACTGAATGACCAAGTACAATGGGTCCCTTTGATAATATCCCATAATGCAATAACTCAAGACTTACTTATTGAAAGTACCTATCCTGATAGAGTCATGGGTAGGGTCACACTGTAGACTCAGTTTTATCATACTTCGCAGTTGCAATAGCTCATTTTCATAATGTACTATTTAAGCAAGAAGCTTATAAGAACTGTAGAAGAGTAATAATGGCCACTCTATGCATAAAAATGTATAAATAGTTAGGCTTCCAACACTAAGCATTTCCATCTAAGAAGATTACTTAATATCCCTTTTGCAAATTTTCTCATTTCCATAACCAAATAGGTGCTATTGTCTATTCGCTCTCCAAGTACTACACCTCTTTGTAGCGCTAATAGGAGTTTCTTTTCTGTGTGTACTCTGGAATGTATTAAATTAGATTTGTAAAGTACATGCCAACTAGTAAATAGTAGTAAGACATGATTCATATGGGGTTTAGACTCTCTCAAATTAGCCAAAAGAAAATCAGAACAGACTACTTCCCATTAACTGCTTCTGCATACAGAGAGCACAGAAATTCCTCATGACTAGAGATGATTAGCCTTCTCTTCACTTGCTTAATAAAGAACAGTATTTCCTTACCAAGGTAACACAGGATGACATTGCCTCAGGTCACTGCAGGGCATGTCATATCATGTAACAAAACACAACCTGACGTAACCTGATCCAACAGGCCATGTGCCTGTTGCCTAGATGTATAAAATATTACTTTTTTCAGAAGAGAGGACATGTCACCACAGATAACAAAACTTAAGCTCTACCTGAGAGACCAAAGGCTTCTGCATTCACAATTAACTAGGAATTTAAGTCCAAATCACAAAAAATAGGAACAATTTCCTCTTTAGTTATTCTGTATTGGCTATAGTGACAAGGAAATTTCTACAACTACCTTTTAGAAAAATTATCTTTAATCAGCAAAAGGTTTAGATTACGGGCAGTGTAAATATGCCCTGTGACGTGACCCTACCCACAAAAATCCAAAGAACTGAGCTCATCAATACATGAAAACCACTAGTCACTCAGTTTTTACAGATCTAGAGAACGTCAGCCTGCCCATTTCAAGATCAGCACAATTCTCCACTATGCTCTCTACTTTGCCGAATTTTTTGACTAATAAATTATAGTCTATTTTAAAATAGTAATGATAAATTGCATTATAAATGCTAAATATACTTATTTATTCCATTATTAAGCCAAGGAAACACTAATTTATAACAAAAACTTAAAACTGGTGTGTTACTGATCAAATGATTACATAGCCAGTGAACTTCTAAAAATGTCCAATCTGAGCTGTCAGCATAAAGTGATTTTATTCTAAAAAATTCCCATACATCTAAATACCTTAAGGCACTACTTTTGAAACCTTAATCCTCTTGAACTCTTTGCTGAAATAAACATCAAGAACTAAGGAAAACCATTTTTAGAAATCAATTGTAAGAGAAAAATAAACTAACATGACTCCAAATTAACAAGTAAGAAGCCTAATTAAATTTTAACGGTGTTTGAAAGATTTACTGTGCTAATTAGATAGTGTAAATTTCTCTCACATTCACATACAATGAAGCACCAAATATAATATAGAGAAATTCACCCAAAATTTGCCTGATCTTAATACCCTCAGGTAAATAGGAGTTCTACAACTAATTGATTTTTACTAAGTCCCTCAAACCCAAGAAGCTACGAAAGGAAGAAAGAAAGGAAGAAAGGAAGAAAGAAAGAAGCTACCTTTTTTTAAAGGTATTATTTTTCCAACATATCTAAACAATGAATAACCACGTAACTTTCTTGTTATAGCTTTGCTCTTTCAAAGCTTCATCCCCTTCTTTTGCAGTCATTTCAGGGGGAGACGTCCTTTTTTCTTCCTTTTTATTTTAGAGTACCTGTTTGGGAGCTGTAGGAAGGATAATAATTCATTAAATGATAATTCTTACTATTGCAAACATTCATACAGAAGCTGCAAGTTCAAGGTCTATGCTGTTTGGGTTTTTTTACCATATCTTAAAAATCTGTATTTACAGGCTTCTGTTTCGGCATTCTCTTTTTTATATGTACATTATGTCTATTTATATAAGGATTGCCAATTAAATAAATACAACTACAAACTAATATTTTACAGAAATAGAGATTCCCAGGAGCAGGAAACTGCTGTTGGGTGTCCGAAATCCATTATTTTCATCTGGAGTTTATTGCTTTGGCAAGCTGGAGTGCTATGAGAAGAGGTACAAAATTAGAGGGTTGTTTTTAAAATATGGCTCTTTTGCAGCCTCACAGTATGCTCAAAAATCAGTGCTTAACAAATATGAAAACAATTGAAACAGCTCGATCTGAATGCTTTTTATATTTGAAACAAATTCCAATCAATGTATCTGAACAGCTAATTTGAAAAAGCTGCAATTTGAGTCTGAACTTTGCATCCTAGGCATCTTTAGTTTAGAAACATTAAATTAGTTTTAATCCTCAGCGGTGAAAACCTGCCATCATTCTATGCTGGTAGCAATATACAGAGGTATGAGCAATACAATCACTTCAGAGGAAATGCTGCTTTACTATTTCCCCTCAGTTTGACCCTTGCTAGTATGCATGAATCAAATCAAGAGCTTGAAGATTTTGCAGACCTGGATTAACATATTTGCAAGGCTCAGTTGGATTTTCAGAAAGAAAGCAGATATGGAAAGAAAAACTCTTTGTTGTTTATGGAAAGTCTGATAAACATGTGGTCAACACCTGGATTTTAAAGGGATTCTATTCCTTGCTCAATAAAAGTACAATAGCCACCTTCTAAGGCATTCAAACAATAAAACAAGATGATAGCAACAAAAAGAACTGCCACATGTTGGTTTTTTCACCTCTTTGATTTTCTTTAATAACAATGAATCAACTTCTAAAAACAAAAGAGTAAAGTAACAGGTTAAAAAGAGAAATCCCTATAAAATGTGCATTAAAACATGGGAACATATGTACTGTGAGGCATGTGTTTTCCTAATAAACATTTTATACTGTGAAAACTCATATTGGTGAATCCATTCGATATGACAGTGGTTTACATCTTGGAAATGCCTGATAAAACTGCTGTATGTGAATGATACACAATTAATGCTCACTAGAGTTTCTGTGCATCCCACTGACCTCTGCAGGGTTAATGAGAGAAAATTCTGTCCTTTAAGCATAAAATATTGCTGTTTAGTACCGGCAAATATATGCACAAGAAATTGCACTAAATTAGGATTGAATTCTAGCTCGCTTGCTTTTCTGCCAGTATACATTACAAGAAAGGCAAAAGGCTTCTCTGTACTAACATAGCTCTCTGTAATCAGGAGATGCACTGGCATAGCAGCCCTTTTTGCTATCACTGGACTGTTGTACCCATTCAGCTTGTAAAGTGAATTGGAATTACTCCTTTTTTTTTTCTTTTTTTTTTTTTTTTTTACATGGCCACAGAAATATATGGGCCCAGGTGAGAAAATTACATGTGGCAGATCAGACTTATAGGTCATCTTTTTGTATAACAGTCATCATGTTTCAAGACTGGTCAGACCAACTGCTTCGAGGAGTGAAATACTCTCCTTTAAGGAAGCAAAGGGAGACTAACTCCATTTTAGACATCTAAATTCTAGTGCTCTGATGATAAGCAAGATGAGTCCCATTCTAAAATCCAGGACTGTGGGGTTTTCTTTTTACTTATGCCAGTGCATTCGCCAGTCTGGCCTCCCAAACAGCCAAATCTAGGACCTTGCAGGAAAACACAACATCTTTCCTGCCAAAATTTTCCTACGGAAAATGAGAAAAGGATGGTGAAAGGCTTGCTTCCACTCCGTACTGAGGTTTAACTCTTTCCTGAATAAATTAGTCTGGCAAGCTTTCCTGGAATTGCAATGCTATGTCTGCACAGGGTGAGGTGCGAACTGAAGCTCTTGTGAATAACAATAGTTTTAAGAGTTTATATCTCAAAGCAATGCAAGATGTAACAACTCCAGCTTCACTTGGGAAAAAAAAAAAAAAAAGAGCAGAATTTTATATTTTAAGTAGCATACTTCTTCTAAAACTCATACAGTATTTGTTGCTGATCAGGAAATTAGACATACAATTAGATGTGAGATTCAGGTAAGCCAAATGCACTTCAGTATCTTGCTGACAATAGGTCCTAAAAAACCACGTAAAGAAGTAAAAATTGAGTTATAGATTAGAAGAGAAAACTCAGTGACCTATTCCATTCTACTCCACCACTTTACTATCCATACAGTAATGAATATTTTCACTTAGTTAAAAATCTTGCACCTCTATACAAAATAAAACCTGAATAAGAAAAAAAGTTAATTTGTTACGTGGTATAGCAACACATTTCTAGAGAGAATGTATGTATTTCAGTTAGAGTTTTTCCTGTGCATTAATACCCTATTCAAGTAAAATTGCAAGTTATCTACCTCACATCAGAATTTTAGTAGAGTGCATTTTGGTTTCAGGTAGAACTTCAAACCAGGTCATTAAGCAAAATAAAAGCAGAGAAATACAACGCCCATCCGCTAAGGCAACAGCACTGAAGCAGCTCAGTTGAACCTCAAAATACATTTGCATCACACTATGAAATCTTATGGCCTGATCCTGTCACATGCCAAAGTGCTCTTTTCACACTGACTGTACGGACAAAAGAACTCAGAGGCTTAGACCTTTATGCGTTTCATTAATTACTTGTTAGTTATAAATCCAAAACACTGGCTAACTTGAACAAGTTCTATTATGGGGAAACACAAAGAACATAAGTTTTCTTCTCTGCTATTAACAGATATCATTCCCTTTTACTGTATACATCAAGCTGCCAAATAACATGTCTTTGTGAGCTGAATATTTGAATTAAGCAGCATTCAACAAAGAAACTATACAGTTGCCAAAGGAACAATGATTTTTTATTTCATCTCTTTAAAGAGGGGTTTACAGACTGACGAAAACTTGGAAAAAGAAAAACTTTAATGGTAGAAAGATGTAGCTGTCTGTGGGGAAAGAGAGGTGTAATTATTACAGGTTTGCTTGTAGATGCTGTCTGCTTAGAAGAGTCAAAAACTCCTTGCATTTGAAAACTTCACTTTGTTTCTCAGGTTTTGCGGTTTACTCCTGTTAAAGACATATGTAAATTTATATATAGGACATTATCTGAGGCAATAAAATACATTTAAAGAAAGAGAAATGGTGGCCTTGTCAGCTCCGTATGTTAAAATGTCACGAAACTGTTCTAAAACTTATGATTCTGTTACAAATAATAAAAGTCTTAAGAAAGCAGGTTTTGTAATCCTTTCATCTGCGTTCTCACTTCTGAGCCTTACAAATAACTAAGGTGGCAAAGTCAATCTTTTCACACCAACTTTATGGGCTAGAAACTTACTTTTTAGAAAAGAAAGATGACATTCTTTTACACCCCTTTGACTGCAGGATCTGATGCCATAAGAGAAAACACCATAAATGAGGGTTAGCACAATATGAGATGTTAAAAGAGAAGAAATACCATGGCAGATTATGCCTGAGAAGTCATACTGCAAAAATACCTTGTCTGGACTGAAAAGCAGTTGAAGTATATATACTGTAGTAACTTGTATAGCTTTGAAAGTATTTTCTGCCTTTTATGCTCAGTTATGGTTTATTCTGAGCAGCCCTTTTTTCTCTTTTTTATAAGGAACATGTAATGTGTACTCCCTTAGTTAAACTAGAAGTCAAACTAAGTCACATAATGCAGATCTAAGTCAGAAACATAAAGTTCTTAAAGAATCAACTGCAGAATATTTACTTTTCTGTACACAGGGACAGCGACCGCTCCTCCAGTTAGGACATGATTAAGAACTCTCCTATACTTGAAATTAGAGAGATCATTTTTCATATTCAGTAT
Organism: Bucorvus abyssinicus; assembly: GCA_009769605.1. Lineage (NCBI taxonomy): Eukaryota > Metazoa > Chordata > Aves > Bucerotiformes > Bucorvidae > Bucorvus > Bucorvus abyssinicus. Next base: position 27,681,419 of record CM020025.1, read on the forward strand.
TTCTGAAAATAGTGCCCAAGTCTCTAGAGTGCTAATTGTCTCTGCGAAAGACAGATCATAAATGTTGCCCCTGTCTTCCAAAGGCATTCATAATGTAACGTTAGGCAGTGATTGCAAAGGTTGGTCCCTTTATTTTATGTTTGAGAGATTTATTACATTAATGAAAGCAAAATAAACTCCTAGCCACATTAGCTATAATTTAACAAAATATTTTGTTTGTTTATTTAAATGAACTAGTTGCTAAACCATAAAGTCTTGAATTAAATATAAGCTAAAGACCATGTTACACATGGATCCAGGACTGCAATATCTCAGAACTTGGTCAGAATGAGCTACAGCTAAAACAAGGGAGGTGAGGGAAGGAAGGAAATCTGAGATCAATGAGTTTCCTGCTGGGGACATCCGAAGTTTCAGAGAGATGGAGAGGCCAAGGAGAAGAAGCAGAGGGACAATAGATAGCTCAAATTCTTGAACCAATTCTACTTGGACAATATGGCTTGATTATAACATTCAGAAATGTATCAGCCCAAGAGTCCAGTCACCCTTCCCAGAGACATGCACAGCAAATTTCTTGTGGAACTCTGCTAAGACATATTCTGAGAGTGTGTGTGGTCCTCTGTTCAGCTTGCAAATTAATCTCTTTGTGGAAAGGGAAAATCACTAATGTATGTGATTTTAACGCAAGACAATAAAGTGACTCCAGAGTTGTATTCTAAACTTTCTGACTGAACATCTCTTAATGTGATAAATGTTTATGGATTCTTCTAATTACAAGTCTGGTTTAAAGCTAAGACACATAGAGAATACAGCTCTCTTTCATAAAGTTTCCGAGGTTTTCCTATAATAATCAATTACCGTAATGAGTTTTTTTAAAGCTGCCATTTGTCACTTTCTTAAAATATATAAACTACCCAGTATAAAGATAAATAGCTAGAGCCAACCTACCCTGAGGGCCTCTACCAAAGATGTCCATTAAATCAAAATCAAGTGGGAAACCTGTTGGATTTTATTTCAAAGTCAATGCTTCTTGTGCTAAATAAAAATCTGCAGAGAACAAGTGTAACTTTATGGCAAGAAACTTTGCTTTCTTAGCAGAACCTTTTAAAAAAAAGATGTTGGTCCTGCTCTTTCAAACTGAAGTCAATGTGGCTTGGAAGAGCATGCTATGACATAAATATGAGACCTGTGTATGACAGGACTGGGGAAATCATATGCCATGTGCTTTTAGTACTGACTACATCTTTGATATCTGCCACAAGGTTTGAAGGTGGCCATAGATTCAACATGGCAAGTTTCTTCACTAGGGTGACTCTGCTGTAGATGACTTCGCTAGCTTTTGAGATCTGTGCTGGTGAAACCAGGTAAAGCCACCATCCTCTGACTACTTCATCTCCTGTCAGCAGTCTCCCACCTGACTTGTCTCCTACCTGGCACTTGGAGAATAGGGAGGTAATTCGAGACAGCCAGCATGGATTCACCAAGGGCAAGTCCTGCCTGACCAATGTAGTGGCCTTCTATGATGAAGTGACTACATCAATGGACAGGGAAATAGCTAGGGTTGTCACTCTCTGGACTTCTGTAAAGCCTTTGACACAGTCCCCCATGACATCCTTCTCTCAATTTGGAGAGGGATTTGATGGGTGGACTGTTCAGCAGACAATGAATTGGTTGGATGGTCACATTCAGAGAGTAATGTTCGATGGCTTGATGTCCAGATAGAGACTGCTGACAAGTGGTGACCCTCAGAGGTCCATACTGGGACCCAGTGCTGTTTAGTGTCTTCATCATTGATATAGGCAGTGGGATCAAGTGCACTCTCAGCAAGTTTGCAGATGAACCAAGTTGAGTGGTGCAGCTGACAGCCCAGAGGGATGAGAAGGACCTGGACACGCTGGAGAATTGGGACTGTGTGAACCTCATGATGTTCAACAAGACCAAGTGCAAGGTCCTGCACCTGGGTCTGGGCAGTCCCCAGTATCAACACAGGATGGGGGATGATGGGACTGAAAGCAGCCTTGTGGAGAAGGACTTAGGTGAATGAAAGGCTAGACATGAGCCAACAATGTGTGCTCACAGCCCAGAGAGCCAACTGTATCCTGAGCTGCATCAAAAGAAGCATGGCCAGCAGGTTGAGGGAGGTGAACCTGCTGCTCTACTCCTCTCTGGTGAGACCTCACCTGGAGTACTGTGTCCAGCTCTGGAGTCCTCGGCACAAGAATGACAGCAACCTGTTGGAGAGGGTCCAGAGGAGGGCCACAAAAATGATCAGAGGGATGGAGCATCTCTGCTGTGAGGACAGGATGAGAGAGTTGGGACTGTTCAGCCTGGAGAAGAGAAGGCTCCGGGGACACCTTATTTTGGCCTTTCAGTACTTAAAGGGGCCTATAAGAAAGATGGGGACAGTCTTTTTAGTAAAGCCCATAGCAATAGAACAAGGGGTAATGGTTTTAAACTAAAAGAGAGGAGGTTTAGACTGAATATAAGGAAGATATTTTTTCCAATGAAATTGGAAAAACACTGGCACACGTTGCCCAGAGAAGTGGTAGATTCCCCATCCCTGGAGATGCTCAAGGTCAGGTTGGATGGGGCTCTGAGCAACCTGATCAAGTTGAAGATGTCCCTGCTCACTGCTGAGGTGGTTGGACTAGATGACCTTTGAAGGTTCCTTCCAACCTAAAGCATTCTATGATTCTATGATTCTATGACTCTGATTCTATGTGCTCTGGTTAAAACTTGTTTGTATGAAGATTATCAGTACCAGAAATTACCAGTGCCATTCCCACCATATTTTTATTCCTGAATTTATGGGCCTTCTACTGCTCTTGATTACTACCTGGGGAAAAAAAAGGTTGTTTCCTAGAAGAGAGCCACTGAACAAACATTTGGACAGTATGGATGTTACTCAAAGTTAAGTCTTATTTGTGTAAGTCCATTTACAGGTCTCAAGCTAAGTGATAATACCTCCAATGAAAATCCTTATTGTAAATGTGTAGGTACCTAGAACGTACCTAACCCTGCATTTGCCTTGAATATTCATAAAGCCAAAGTTTATAAAATCTTTGAAATGTCCTTTCATCTGCCTCCTGAAAGTACCCAAGGGTTTGGGCAATTCGGTGCCCTGCAGCAGATGTTCAATCCCCTGTGGGATTCACAAACTATGCTTTTCCATACCACTTTCAGGCCTTCATCCAGTAAAGCAATGTTTGTACACTTCAGTTAAAGATTTCTGGGCACTGAAACTTGATTGTCCATATTGTTAAATTGTTCAAATGGCCTTGGCACAGTTTTGGCCCTGACCAGCTAGAACTTGCTTTAGAAAACATTTGCCAGCCACAGTTAGAGAGCTAGTGCTGTTCACAGACTATTCACAAGAGGCAGTTTGAATGCAGCCATCCTGTTTTAAAAGCTAAGAGAGTTTGATAGTAGGGACACTCAACATTCTTCATCAAATCAGTGCCAAAGTGCACTCCCAACATCTTTTATTTACAAGTACAGATATAGCCTCAGAGTTCTCACAACATGTTTAATACAACAGACTGTTGTGGTAATGGTAGCAAAGAGGGCTGCTGCCTTCCCAGTGTGATCCAATAGCTCCTCTCCTAGAGCATTACAAGACTGGTTGAAAAATTATGTATGATTTTTAAGTATATTTTAAAATATAGATAGGAATCTTAAACTAAAACATTGTATTTTGACCAATACTGGACATGCCATGTATGACAATGTGTTCAAGGAATACAATTATATCAGATACAGATTCAGACCTGAAGTATTGAATGATAAATCTGAATTGGTGGAAATCACTAGGAAGGCAACTGGACCCAGGGTCTGTTGAAATGAAAACCAGCTGTTGGCAGCAGTAGAATCTTTCACAGTTGCACAGAGAATATTTTCTTCATCTCAGTCAAATTGGTTCAATTACTAGCTCACTGAAAAGTGATAAACTGGCTGGGAGTCAAAAAATTATAAAGATTTGTTTTCTTTCTCCAATCTATTGTCAAAAACCAGGTTCAGGGGGATGAGGTCTACTAATTCTAAAATCCCAGTGATTATGAGAGCAAAACTGAAATGGTTCAGTCCCCTTCTCTAGATAAGTCTGTAACCCTTGGCTCAGGGGTTCAGCTCTCTGTGATCCAAGGCTTAGTTTGATGCAGCACAACTCTGTGACCTTGGCACAGTTTTACTGAGAAAATTGTTGTTTAAGGTGTGAGAAAATCTATGAGCTGAAACCATAAAAGATAAGAAAAATAAAAATACAGACAGAATTGAAACTCTTGAGATGGTGATAACAGCTCGATTCCAGAAGTAAAATGCTGACATGGAAAGGTAAAAACCCCTAAGACAGAAAGCGAATAATGGGAAGTCAGCAATGCAGCAACAGTGAGGAGCAGTCCCTTCCATGGAGCAATGCATGCCTTTACTTCACCAGGTACTTGTCATGTATCTTGAGGAAAGGAGGAGAGAGGGTGAGTATACTACACCTTAGCCCAGTTATGCATAGTACCTAGCTCTCTGCTCTGTGTATTTACCAACAAATAGTCACTTCATCTCTTCAAGTGTCTATATCCTCTTTGCAGAGCTTCTTCCCACACAACAAAAGATGCCTCGACAAAAATGAGGCAGTGACTGAGGGCTACAGGTTGTTCAATGTAGCAAATTAAAATGAAAGCTTGTTGAATAAATCTATACATTCCTTATTTAGAAGGGAGTTAATTCTGTTTTACTTAAATTTTAAAAATATGATCGATATTTGTACTTTGTTAAAACAATAGCCTTTTCTGATTAAATCAACTATAAAGATGTGATATTAATCCAGTTGAACCAAACTAAAAAGATATATCAACCACCATATACTAACACTCAAAATATCTACTAAAATTAACATAAATGCATATTAGCAATAAATTTGCTCAAATAAATGTGCAAAGATTTCATATATCTAACTGCCTAGCACAAAGAAGCATCAAATACAAAACTTGCTTCAACAGTGTATTTTAATGTTTGCCAAATATTAAGAATCAGTCTTTTTGCAGGAAAATAAATAATCAAATATGAATTCAAAACAATACAACCCAGATTATTTAAATAAAAGTTTTGTGAATGTAGAAAAATACTCTAGAATTCATTCAAAAGGAGGAAGATTTCATGTAATTCTGTCCTCTGCAGGATTATGATCCTACAACCCCTAGAAAAATGCCTATCCACCAAGATGAGTTTATGTGGAAGGATAAGACATGCAAAAATCTAACTTTAATTTCATTCTGCTTAAGTATAAACAGAATGAAATATTAATTGCATTAGGAAAAGCATTGGTTTGGATAAGTACGACTATGACATTCACCTGGGAAGAAATGAGGTTTTTATTTCTGTCATGTTCTCACGTCTCTAAATTATTTCTCTAAATTTAAATATAACACCAGACAACTATTGCTATTGAAAATAGAGCTGACCATCCTCAAGTTGTGGGGTTCTGGAAACTTTTTCTTAAGAACATGAGTTCTTAAGAAAAGAAGAGAGGGTTCAAGTCTATGAATCCTAGGTTTGAAGTGGACATTAACGTTTCCACGCTACTTAGAGCTGGATCCCCTGCTCCCAAAAAACTGTTGTCTTCTACATGAAAGATAATAACATAACATTCAAAAGTATGATGTTATTTCTGAATGTGGTATAAAAATTTACTGAAAGCTGAAAAGGGCTGAGGGTCTTACGGGATTCTTTTTCTTCCTACTTTGAAAATTGAACTTAAATTCTTAAATCATTGAAGTCCAGATTCATAAAAGCACTACAAATTTAAGCTCAAAATCTTCAGTTCTGAAAAATATGTTTCATAACCCTGAAAACAGCTAAACATCATGGCTGTCTGAGTTTTTTCGCATTGGATTTTACCTTGTTAATTAAAGGATTTATGATTGGTTACTCTCTCTACCATAATCTTCCTATGTGGCCTTTCCTAAACCAATTAATCTCACTGAACCTTAGTAGAATTATAGGATGCATGTTTTGCAAAATTTCAGTGAAGTTAAATGCATTACAGATTTGGAGGTCATTAGATAAGATTAGGCAAGTAATTTACATACAGACAGAAGGAAAGAACCTTCACTTTTGGCATGGTAAGCTCCTGTTGGGACATGTTATGATACCTACTTGCAGCTATGTTGCTGAGCTGTCCCTGGGTGGAATGGAATTATGAATATAGATTGGTCTTTGACAGCAGAAGATGTAATACAGTTTTGATTTTAATTTGTTGCCATTTTTTTGGTTAACTATCTCATCTTCATTGGATTGTGTCTTCATATGAAAAGGAACAGAGAAACAAAAAGGAGATGTGAAATAAATAGGCTCCTCTGCAAGACTGGATGGAAATCAACCTCAAGAAAAGAAATTTGTGAGCCATCTGCCATTCTAAGTAGCTGAAATTCTCTCAGGAAATAGGATCACTGTTAAATGAGAGAAGGGACTAAGAGGGAAACAAGAAATTATCAAGATCACAATTCTGAAGTCTTATTAACTATCCCAATCTGAGGAGAAGGAACTACCAAAAAAAACCCAAAAAGGCAGTTGAGGGACTTCCTTGAGGAGGACAACATGTAGCAAGGAGAACAGTTATGAAAGCTAATGTAGAAGAGGATTTCAGGTTTTCAAACACATTTCTATTGCATAGTCTGGCACCTAAGGAAAGTAACTGCTGATCCATGCTATTACATCAACATTTGAAGGAATTTTTTTCATAACTTAAAAACTAATAAATGTATTGAAAACAGAGAAAATTATTTAACAAAAGACGAAACATTGTCAATCACATTAAGATGAAAGTTTCTGTGAAGAACGTATCAGGGAAGTCTCTCTCATAGTCTCAATAAAATATGACATAGAATATGATATTTAAGGTCAGTTTCAAAAGAGTAAGACAACATCATTAAAAAGATAAAAACCATGGATTTAAGATAAAAAAACAGTTAATGGCATTTATACATAGACCTTATATTGGCTATGTAATTACAGTAAGCAAGATACGGGTCCAAAAGTCTGCTTTTGAGGCTTAATGGAAACTCATTTCAAGGGATTCAGCTCTGCATGACTAGCTTGTCATCAGCAAAAGGATTCAAGGACAGCTAGATGTGATATTGACTCTATCATTGCCTTGTAACCTCCTGGTTACAGGTACAGCATGCCTTATGCCTACTAGATTGTTAGATGGATTTATCTTCAGAATGTTCTTGATTGAACAAACAACTGCTAAATTAAATATTTTAATGTATTCAGAAATAACACTGTGTTTACAATAGCCAATTAAACATGAGTGGGTGTATCACATTTCATGTGGAAAAAAAATGTCTAATGGACATGCAAAACTGCAGGTGAAATAAGATTGGAATGCCTGTAACAGCCCTGCATAGAGAAGGCCATACAGTGGTGGACTATGTTAGGGTTAATGACTGCAAGTTCAAAATGTATTTGAGAAGAAGAAAATTGAAGTAGTCTACAGAATAAAATATATGCTTTGGCAATGACTTATACAGAACACTGGGCTTACAGAAAAAGCACTGGTCCAGATAAATAACTTCTTTATTTATGTCAAGAATTTTTAAAATGCTACATTTAATTTTAATATCATGATGAGAAGTATTTCTCCTGCTTGATAGGCCTCATTACACTACACTGAATATAGTGTTTGCCTTATTTAACAATTTTTATCAATCATTTAACAATGGATAATGCACTCAATGTCGATAGAAATACAAGTAACAAAGGCACAAGGGTACAATCGACTAGGAAAAACAATTTCTGTCTTAGAGCGTGGTAATACTACCACAGTGAAATAAGAAAAAATGTCTGTTACTATTAAATGAAATATATCAGGATGGTAAGGGGAATCTTAATGAATTCTAGTTTTATTTTGTGAAAACTCTGAATCATTATGACTTTTATTATGCACTAACTTATACTTTCTGTTCTAAAGAAAATCTGGGTGTGGCTAACATTTCTGTTAATAAATAGGCCAGTCACTAGTTTAGGAACCTGCGTACATCTCAGTTCAGAAGAATAAACCGGTACCTGCCAGACAAAGCTTATTCTATTTTGTCCAGGGAAGGCTATGTTTTTGGAGAGGTGAAATGAATCTAAAACATACTTATTGAAGGTATAATATATAATATATGTCTGTCAAGGCTTAGGGCTGGGCTGGCCACTAGACAAATGGCAGATGCTCTCTATTAACCCCTCTTCTTTCCCAAAGGGGAAGAGAAAAAGAAATAAAGGAGAGAGACTGACGGATTGGGGAAGAAAATTAAAACTGCTTTAATGAAAATAATAATAATAAAATTATATATACAAATATATACAATACCAAACCCAATGATGGCAACTAAGTGACCGTCACCACTGATGCTGTGGGCAGGTGCTGGGGAAGTCTCAGACTGGACTCGCCAGCAGACAGGATTCAGGAGCTGGATTCTGGAACTGGATTCAGGAATGCACAGATTGGGACTGAAGGCAGAATGGACAGAGTCCACCTCGGATGGTGGCCTTTGAAGAAGAGAGATTGACCCTTGTGATCCCACAGCTTTATACTGAATATGACGTATAGGCAATGGAATACTTTGTTGGTCAGTTTAGGGTCACCTGTCCTGTCTGCTCCTCCCTGCAGGTGCTTCCTTCAATTTACTGCACCCCCAAATACGTTACACAAGAGTTAGCAGTGACCTTGGTCTCCATAGGAGCAAGTATAAGCAAGAGTCTTTCTGCACTACAGCTCTTGGTAGTAACTGTGAACATCAATAGTTATCAGTTGTTAGAAGCAGACACTGTCTTCAGAAATACGTCATTAGCTTCAGAAAGTGCAGTTACCTAGAAGAGACTGAGCTGGAAAGTAAAATCACTGAACAGTATTAATTCTGTTCTAACTCAAAACCAGGACAATGTCCCACCAAAAACCTCTAAAATAAAAACTTCAGACTGATGAATTTAATATCATAGTTAATGGTAAATTTTAAATTCTTCAATTTTTAAGTATTTATATAAAAACATTAATTACTGTTTCTGTAAATACATACTAATATTGATCACTAATTTAATCATGTGCTTCTTTATTTAAACAAAGATCATGTTCAAATCTCTTCCTTTGGCAAAGAGAGAACTAAAATAAGCATAAAGATATATGATACCATTCCACTGTTGCTGCAAGTTGCTGAGGCCATCAATGCGTAATGAAAGTGTTTGAGTTGTGATAGCTGTCAATCTACTAAGATGATCATAAAATTTTTTTCTTAGAGCTTTAGCCTTGCAAAATCAATTTGTAGTGAAGATCCCATCACTCCTTTAAATTGATGTGCTCTAAAAATTCTGGATTCTGTTTATCTCAACAACAAAAAAACCCACAATGACTTGTCTGTTAAGCACTTATAATTCTGTATGAATAATAAAAAATAATATAAATATTCAGCAGCGATCTACCCTGGTAAATGGAATATTTTTGTTTTCCATTAGCCCTTTTAAACTAATTAATGAATTAATGAGTGAAAAGAAGCAATATCAGACCTCAGTAGACTGAAGTGAGGTCACTCTGGTGCCATTTCCAATTAATGTTAGCATTTCATATGCATTACATACTATTGAATGCTGAATCTTAGTGGGTTGGGAGTATTCCATTGCTGGAACGAGGGACCAAGGACCTGGAGCTGGGCTGGTTCAATTCTTTGTTCTTCCACTGACTTACCTTGTCTCCTCGGGCAAGCCACCAAAGGTGGCAGCTACTAGTGTACCTACCTGGAGGAGTGATGTGAGGCATAATTAACTAATAGCTTTAAAGCACTAGGCTATAACCCGATGAAAGGAACAATAGAAGTACAAATCATGTTATTATTTTTTGAAGTCTGCATATAAATAGCCCACCATATTTGGAGGCCTGTAAATGGGTCGGTTTTTTTATAAGGCGAGTGACAACCAACACTACTAGCTTGCCACATGGATGAACTACTAGAGAATGAAGTGATTTGTGCAGCTAAGCAATAAAAGAGAGGCTTCTCTATGGTAATTTTTCAAAAAGTAGCATGGGGTTTTAACTATGTGACTCTTATTGACTTAAATGGGAGTCATGTAGCTAAAACCCCATACACCACTTTGAAAATGTATCCTTAAGTGTTTTGTCAATAATCATATGTAAGTAATAAAATGGGATTCACTCCTTTCTACTCAAGACATATAAACATTATGTTTATATCAGCACAATTACTGACTTTCTGTAGCTTGATAGCTAGTCTTTAGTCATACTATAATTGGCATCCTGATCGCGTAATGTCATTTTAATGTGTTCCTCAGAACACACATAATATTATTAGATTCTTGCTGTGAAAGAAGTGCAGAACAACTATATCATAAAAAAACCTGCAATAATGCTAACTCAAAAAATCACTCCCTGTTCAAAATGCTATATAGATCAGTGTCTATCTGGGTAATAATTTTCTAGAAAGATTTCCAAATTGTAAAAACATAGCTTCTTTCTAGGAACAAAAAAAAAAATGTCCACTGTATGCTGCCTATACACTGAGAAAAAGAACATGTGGAATGGCCCTGAAAGGATTGTCTCAGGCAGGCAGAAGGGAGGAATACTGCATCCTCACTGACTGATAGCTTATGCTTATGAAATATTTCCATACCAAAAAACCCTCTCTCTGCTGATTGGATAATAACAGTGAACTATTTGGAAAAGTCCTGGTTTTGCAGTGTGTCTCATTAGCTGTAGTCATTATTCACACTGCTGTTAACTGGTGCCCTTATCCTTCAGCGATTTTGAGAGGATAGACAAGCCAAATGCTGGGACTTGTAAAATGGATTATTCTTGTCATGGTTATTGAGGAACAATTATTACTCAATAATCAGTCTGCTATTTCTCATTGATTGCAAAGCATATCCTGAGTTTAATCTGACTCTCAAGCTATTAAAGATAATTCATAAAAAAGAAAGGAAAACACTGTTGCACTAATGAATTCATGACATGTAAAGAAGAACATTTGAGAAGAGGAGGAGTTTAAAAGGGTCAGAGAGGCCAGAGCTATAATAATGTGCTTAAAGTGGACATACGGAGGAAAGACTGTGAAGATACCAGCTCAGGGAAGCTGCATTCACAGGAGCTAGCCACAATAGTCATGAGAGGAGAGTATAGATGATTTCAGTGTTTAAAAATGACATGTATGGAGTGATTACAACACTTTATTAAAATATTATCTCCAAGTAGACATAACTTTTATTGTGTAGTTCATAAACAGAAAATATGAACTCTGGAATGATCATGTTAATTGATTTTTTTAGTAATGGGAAGTCAGAATAAGAATTACAAACCTACCCACAAAGCTGTGCCAGTATGTGTTAGCCTTGACCTGCCAGTATAATCCAATGTTTCTGTTGAACAGAAGCTGCAAATTGTGTTGTAACACAGTGATTTTATGAGGTAGACAAATACCTCCTAGAAAATACAATTAGGTCATTACAAATAGCTTATTGTGTTGGAAAGCCTTGATATTTTATATGGCATTTCTTGGTAATTCAGAATATAATGTCTCAGCATTGCACAAGCAAAATGTAGAGAAATAATTAACAAAAGAATAGACCTGATGATTATATTATTTTCAGTATATTGGTTGAACTATTACCATACGTGGATCTGTTCTTACAGATGTCTGGAAGATGAAATATATTTACCTGAGTGTAAAACAAGTGGGGACCTATGCTTTTACTTCCTAGACCCACAGAAGAAGAGATTGTGAAAGCCTTAACAGCTGCAGTGGTAACATTACTTTAATAGACATGGTAATAAATATTTGGTGTGGCTTCTAAGATCTGATTATATTTTAATTTTCAAGTCACTGACATATCCTCTCAGCTAAACAATTATTCTTTATCTGGCAATTTCCATTATTTTTCAAGCATAAATGTCAATAAAACGTAAAAGAATTGGTGAAGTATTAGATCCTTTGACAAGGTGAACGGTGTAAACACATGGATATGATGTGATGGAAACATCCAGATTTCATATTTAAGTCTGAACCAGCAAACTCAGGGAATCAGAAAGGTTTCATCTAGCGCTAGTCATATCTCCCTGGGCTTCATGTCTAGTACAGGCAAAGAACTTTACCAGCAACAAAACCAAGTTCTTCCTATACCAGATCTCTTCATTGCAAAGAGTTTGTTCCATTCTAATACCAGTATCTCATCTTTGTGTCTACAGGCAGGATAAGCATTGCTAAAGACAGACTAGCCTTGTATGTCTGCCGATATCTTGACAGTCTGAAAGTGGTTTACAAGTAGGATTAAATGAACCATCAGTTCTATTTTTTCCTGCTGTTATTTTTTCGAACTTATTAACAAAGGAGATTTTATTAAATAACTGATTAAATTATAATTTAACAGCTTTCCAATTTTTTATGATTTTTCTGACTTTATTATAAAGTGTGCTTTCCTACTAAAAAATCATGCATTTCTATATGAAGTACTGTTAATGCAGGCAGCAGTGTGTACAATTTATAGACCATTCTTAAATTGCCTTACCCTTGAAGTGATATTGCAGTGTAGTCATTTCATAAGCATTTAATGTGACTGTGTAAGAACTATATAATGACTTATTATGATTAGATATTTTATATGTTTCTTTTCATAAAATGACCAAGTAAACATACATGAAACATCATGAAATTCTAGAATCATATTATATATATCATGTTGATAGAATAGAAGATGAATTTTCTAAAAGTTAGCCTTATCAGCTGTGAATATATTTGCTTCCTTCCTAGGATATTTACATTGCTGTAACTGCAGCGATTGCTGCTATTGAGGACACATCAGGGTTAACTTAAAATCTGTTCAAGTGGAACTATCAACAGACAGCCATGGCCACGTGGAACTTGGTTTAAAAATCCGAGCGTTTAATTTGCTTCTCCAGCAGCTTCTGCAGCTCACACTCAGCTCCTTGCTGCTGAAACTGTCCTGCCACTGGTACTTTTGCTGGCTAGTATAAAGCTTCTGCAGCTTATTCTAAGTAAGCCACAGTCACAGCAGAACAGGTAGAGCTTTTTATGGAAATGGATTAACCAGAAAGATTCCGAGAGTGTATTGCAGATACTAGAGACAAGCACAGAAAAGAACAATTGCAGTGAAAATTATCATAAATCATCTAACCTGAATAGGCTTCAGGGGTTTGCTACAGACTGGCTTAGTGCTTAATCATTTCAGACAACATACTTAGTACAAGTCAAGGCATACACTCAGTACCAAATTTGCTACAGGTGTAAGCAAGCATGACTTTGAGTTGTGTCTGCTTATATTATATTTGGCCTAAGCTTGGAATGGGTTTCTTCATGTGTAGTTTATGGTGCTCCAGATGATATATCTCTTGCCATAGCATAAAAATAAAAACAAATATGTTGGATTGTGTTACGATGACCACAATCAACAGTTAAGAGGTTAGATGTATAGGAGGCATTATATGGGCTCAGCAAGTAGATGTGCAACATTTCTTTTGTATCGTGGTTTTTCTAAAGGTTTTCGTAGACCAGCTCTGACAAAGGAATTTTCCACTCTCTGCCCTATGCTAGTCCTCTCTTGCAGGATGTTTCCTATCTGCTGGCAGTGGCTGCACGAGTAGTGTATCCATACATCAGTTGAGTATCAGCACAGATCCACTTTCAGGAGCACCTTAATTTTGGCAGATTGTGAAAACAGGTCTTGGAACATGGACAGGTTTTCCATTCTGCACCCCCAACATGAAAGAGGGAGTCTTCAGGAAACAGATAGGGCAGACAGCTTAACCTGTGGTGCTGTAATCTCTCCACTGCTGCTCCAGTCACTGTTTAGACAAGGAAGAGCCTGGGTCCTATGGGAACAGAGATTGCAGAACTGCTGCATCCTAAAGCTTTGGGTTTGCTAGAGAGCTGCCTTCTGAAGTCAACAGAAGGACAAACTGTAGTGACAATGTAATTCTGTTTTTAAGCAAAAAAATGACGGAGTGAAAAACCAGTCTTTAACATCATCTAGTGAACTCAGGCGAAACAAAGAGGTTCCTTGTACCATCTCCTGGTTCACTGTGAGCATCAGCCACTTTGTAGCCTGGCAAAATCAGCATTTATTTCTGGTAGGGAAAATGCAGTGTGAAATTACATCAAATTTAATTGCATAATTATGGTCCATGAAAACAATGGCATGAGTGGACGAGGTATAGATCAAGAGAACCATGTTCAACTTGGATTTCATTGTTGGGTCATGCATTTAAATCCACAGAGCTGTCCCACATTACACACCATTTTGTTAAACTGCGGAGCTACATGTTTTGTTTGGTTCAAAGCCCATTGAAACAGATGGGGACACAAGCCTGCTATCCAAAGGGAGCCTGAGGCCATTGTGGATGGTAGCCTGTGCCCTACAAGACAATTCATTTCTTCATGGCTTGATTTCATTCCTGGAAGCCAGAGAAGTGCTAAAAATGAATGAGAGATTTGCCTGTCTGCCAGCACCTGTCCTTCTTCCATCCATTAACACTCCCTAATCTGAAAAATTTGCCAGCCCTATAGGTTCCCACACCACACACCAGTTATGCTGATTAGAAAATTCACGCTTCAATATTAGTGCTGATTAAAAAGGTTTTCCTGTGCTTTATGCAGATGTTGAATATTCATCAACAGTGTCTGGTTTAAGAAATGATAAATAGCATAGGAAATAATTTTATAACTACATCAAAAACTTATTTGTAGTGTTCAGCAATGTCCCCCTACAGCCTAGTTTATAAACAAATTATCTGAATTATTAATTTATCATGCAGGGACTGCAAAAAAGGAAAAAAATCCCAGTGGGTTATTACAACCCTTCACAGGAAATGCATATCTCCTGGCACTAATGACATCATCAATAACAAGAAGTTTATTTCCAAAGAACTCAAAACAAAATTCAATTAACTCTATATGATATTTTCAAATTAAATATGAGTTAAGGGATTCAGAATTGGGACTAATGTAACGGTTCTAAAGTAAATTCATCTTCTAGTAGATTAAAAACAAGAAAAACTATGATAAAAACCCTTTCAAACTCCAAAATAAACATACAATTTAATGAAAAGATTCATTTTGTCTCCTGACAATATGGAAATGATTTGCTTCTGTTTGGAATTCCCATTTGTTTAAAAGAATCCACAAGAACACTCATAGATAGGGAGCATAGCATGGGTCAGTGGTGCTGGAACTGTGATGAAAAAGGAAATCTTGCCAATGAAATCCCACTTTCTGCTACTTTTGGCAGTTTTTCTCTTTCTGAATGACAACAGCACACAAAGTAAAGAGAGAGTAATCTATACTGCATGGTGTCCATTTTGAAGTCATCTTTGAAATAACAAATCAGACATACCAAACATATAATAGAGAACAGGACTACTTGGATTTCTGCTGAAATTTCCTACGTTTGTTAATAAAGACAATTGCAAAATAAAATAAAATGGAAATAAAAACCAAAAAGTTACCTTATAAAAGGAGAAATAATGGAATTCATGTTTATGGCAACATAGAAAAGTATTTGATGTTGTGCTGGGGGGGGGGGGGGAAGATTAAATAAAAATTTGAAAAAGCATGAAAACCCAAGAAAAACCCTAGAAGAATTACAAGAAATGTAGGAATTCCTCAAACCTCAGGAAAAGATCAAAGATGAGATTCCTGAAACATGTTGGTTGTAACTATTTGGATATTCAAATATATGCACTATTCAAGCAGAATCAGTGTCAAGTCCTTTTTCATTATTTCCTTTTGGTAGAACTACATTTTTAAAAATCAAAGCAACACTTACCAATGCATTTTTAAGGCACTGAAAAAATGTCAAGCAATTGGTTTTGGTGCTGCATTATCATTCGTTTGCAAAAAAAAAAAAAGGCAATGAATATGCAGGACAGATGCCAATATGGAAGGGGTCAAAAAATATACCACTGACTTTCTTTTCAAAGGGAAGATAAATACTCTACTACTGAGAAAACTGCTTTTCCTTTCAGTTTCCTTTGACTCAATCCTCTTCCAAAGGAAGAGATTATTAACAGAAGAACAGGCAACTTGGACATTGATATTTTGAGAGAGAGGAGCAAATTGCTTCTATGCAATCCCTTCTGCAGCTTACCCTGAAGAATTTATACTTCAAATCTGTGAATCTAAAATTACAAACTTGACCAAACAATCTCCCTTTTCCATTTCCTTATGGCCACCTTTCTGGCTATGACTTTTATGAAATGATAAACACTTAGAAACTATGCCAGATAATCAATTTCCAAGCATTTTCTTAATAGTGGTGGTGATAAAAACAAGAAGCCAGGAAGCAGTGGTAAAAAAACCAGCTAATTTTCCTTTATGACTTGTTCTGAGACCTAGAAAATGAAGTCAGCAACAAGAACCGAAGTTTGACATTTTAGAGATTGGTAGGGAGGCAAGATGAGAAGGCGTGCAATTATGGGGAAGCTGAAATTTTACCTAGAATTTACTAAACTATTTTTATTTTTAGAAAATGATCATAACACAGTAACTGTTTTGTGAAATGTTGTGTGTAAGAGAGGTTTCATGAGGTTGTTAAAAGGTAGAGGAAAGTCTTGTCTACGAAAAGTTGCCACAGTTATGTACTGCTGTGTAAAAAGGGAAAAAAATGTATAATTGTATGTGCAGACCAAAGGATGAGGGGAAGCCGGGTGATAATACCTAACTAATATAAATGCAAAGTTATTGGGTTTATTATTGCTGGTGGTGATGATTGGTTCTTTTACCTTGGCACATAGGAGCTACTCTGCTAGGCACAGTGTATAAAGAATAAAAAATGTTGTCTCTCTTAAGGATTGAATCTTTTAAGACTTCATGTTCCCAAGCCAAAAATTTATATTCAAAAAATCTGGGTTGCATCAGAAAGCAATTTAAAACAGTTAACCAAAGAAACATTTCTTAATTTTCATCATATTGTTTCTATTCCCATAGACCTGCTGATTTCATTAGCCTAGTTACTTGAGCCATTGTAGACAGAAACTGCCATCAGCCGGGGATGCTGACATTCATTACCGCACATACAAGTGTGGTAACCTGTACTTCACAGACTTACAAAGCTACCAGGAAAGAAAGGATATTCCACCTTTCCAAAAGTATTACGACAAGTTCCCGGTGCTGTGGTTTGGAACAAAAACCACTGAGTCTTCAGGCATAAGACACAAGCTCTGTGATGCTTGGACATGCTAAATGCTAGATCTTTTATATCTTCTCTTGAATCCTGTACAGCTAGAAACAGAACTGTGTAAATGCACAATAACTAGGCACAGGGTAAAGCATTACCTACAGTCAATGACATGTTAATAAATTCTTATTTGGCAATGCTTACAGTGAGGACATGGTACTAGGAAGCGACATAGGGGTCCACACTGAGATCTGAGAAGGCAGAATACTCTTTTCTTCCTATCTACTCTGCTGGTGGCGCAAGCAATTTGAGTTGGGACTAATTCTTCCCAGGTATTTGAACAGAGGCCATCACAAGGGGAGCTGGTGTCAGGAAAGACCTTGATGTGCTACTGTAATAAAACCAGTAGAAATTAACGTTCACTTACTTGAGGTTTTGCCAAGCATAAGCACTACAGCTGTGTCAAATTCTTACCATCCACTTCACTGGAAACAAAACTAAGCCTGTACAGAACACTCTAAAATCCCTTACAACGTGTTTAGGCAACAAAATGCGTAATACAAAACTGATGTCAAGGGGGAAAAAGCAGACAATCTTGCCAGGAGTATGCTGAGTTTATATTTTTTCACAGAAAAAACTCAGTACCGTATACCACATATAGTGCCTTAATAAGACCTTGTGCAATATAGATATTTTAAATACACAAGGTGTACTAAAAATGTAAATTATCGTAACTACACTTCTCACAAAATAAATATTATATTGTGTGTAAGATGTTGGCATTGTGCTAAAACATACTGCAAATAAAGTGAATGTGATATTTTTTATATATATATATATATAGGTTCATATCAAGTTTCTGTAAAAATAATATAAAGTCTCTCATTCAGAACTTCTATGAGGAAAAAGCAGAATATTAATTTTCATGGTACTCCATTCCAGTATTTCTATAAGTGTTATGTGTCTACGTCTACATAAAACTGGTGATACATACTATGATCACTATAGCTGAAAACTTTCCATGAATTGAGCAGGAATCTTTCCATCTCAAAAGTGCCAAATAACAGGTCACCTCAAATGAATGGTGAAAAGCATAAATACAAGTTTTTTAAGACCCTCAGTGAAGCCAGCTTTGAAAGCTTTACATTGTTTGTATGCTATATTCCAGTTATAAATAAAATTTTTAAAAGTGTTCAGAAAGAATATTAAAACTTCAAAGTTATATATATGTTTCTTATGTTACCTTGGCATATTACATTGCCAAGGTGTGTAAAATTGTGATGGCCAAAAAACCTATCCTTACAGAGGGTAAAATTATGAATTATTGTTTTCTTTACTCAAAGCATTAGTTTATTTGTGCTTTAAAATTTCTGGTAAAATTTTCTCAGAGACCTATAGTCTGATAAAGCCAAGTTAAAAACAGCGCTCAACACTAGGCCTTTTACATAAGAGAAACCGTTACCAAAATATTAAAAGATGTTCTAAAAGGTATATCTCTTATGCGTAACATAATCTGAAGTCATACCATCAGTATCAAAATGAGCAGTGACAGTCCCGTCTCTGAACCCAAGATATCCCTGGAAAGAAAGGCAGGGAACCCTCTTGAAGGCGAGATCTGCTGTTTTCTCCTGATCCTGCTTTTTAAGCCAGTGAGATTCTCTCCTGTGCTTCTGCAGACTGTTTCTGCAACCCGGGTACACCAGGCTTCATCTTTATAATCCAGGTAAAGGTCTATGGCTTATCCCTAAGGCAGTATCACACCTACTTCCTTTTTGTTAGATAATCATTTCCTTATGCCCATGTTCACAATCAGCACTGCTAAGGTCACCTTCACTTATCACAGCATCACTCAGGTTGGAAGGGATGCCAGGAGGTCTTTAGTCACCCTGCTCAGAGCAGGGTTATCACAGAATTCAGACCAAGTTACTCAGGACTTTGTCAACTCTTACAAGTCTCCAAGGATATGGATACTGCAACCCCTCTGGCTATCCTGCTCCAGAGCTTAATTATCCTTATAATAAAAGTATTCTCCTTAAACCGTGTCAGAAACTCTCATGCTTCAATTTATGTACACTGTCTCTCATTCTTTAACTGTGCACTTCAGTAAAAAGCCTGGCTCTGTCCCCTTGGTAGTCCCTAAAGGCTCCTGAAGTCTCCCCTCTTGAACAAGATGAATAAGCTCATCTCCCTCAGCTTCTCCTCACAGGGCAAGTGCTCCAGCTCCCAACCATTTTGGTGGTTCTTTACTGAACTTGCTCTAGTTGACCAACATCTTTCATGTACTGAAGGGCCCAAAACTGGATGCAGTACTCCAGAAGTGGTCTAAGGAGTGCCAAGGTGAGGTGATTAAGCACTTCCCTTGATCTAGCATCTACAATCCTGTTTTTACAGCCAAGTACACTGTTAGTCCTCATCACAGCCAGGTGGGACTCATGTCTAGTTTACTGACCACCAGGATTCTTATGGGCTTTCCAGCAGAGTTGCTATCCAGGCAGTCAGGCAGTTCCCAGCCCGCACTAATGCAAGGCTGTCAAGGGTTAGGGCTGGGCTGGCCACTAGACAAATGGCAGATGCTCTCTGTTAACCCCTCTCCCTTCTCAAAGGGGAAGAGAAAAAGAAATAAAGGAAAGAGACTGATGGATCGGGGAAGAAATTTTAAACTGCTTTAATGAAAATAATAATAAAATTAAATATATGCAAATATATACAAAGCCAATATCAAATCCAACCCCCCTGATGGCATAATTGTGCCAATTAAGTGACCGTCACCACTGATGCTGTGGGCGGGTGCTGGGGAAGTCTCAGACTGGACTCGCCAGCAGACAGGATTCAGGAGCTGGATTCTGGAACTGGATTCAGGAATGCACAGATTGGGACTGAAGGCAGAATGGACAGAGTCCACCTCGGATGGTGGCCTTTGAAGAAGAGAGATTGACCCTTGTGATCCCACAGCTTTATACTGAATATGACGTATAGGCAATGGAATACTTTGTTGGTCAGTTTAGGGTCACCTGTCCTGTCTGCTCCTCCCTGCAGGTGCTTCCTCCAATTTACTGCACCCCCAAATACGTTACACAAGAGTTAGCAGTGACCTTGGTCTCCATAGGAGCAAGTATAAGCAAGAGTCTTTATGCACACTAGAAACTTCACTTGTGTCCAGTCACCCAAGATAGAGTATATGGATGGTGAAAACTTTGACCAGTGATCCAGCCAGGTTTTCCTTCACCTAGCAATCTACCCATCCAGACTAATGTCCCAGTTGTGATACAAAGATTAGAGACCATATTAAAATCCTTGCTAAATTCCAAGTGGGTGACATCAATCCACTAAGAAAATCACAAAAAATATGATGAATTACATGTGTACTACACATGTAGTATTCTACAATAGAAATATTTTAACATTATGTTTTCAATCCCGTTTGTGCATTCCTTCCTTCTAGGTGACGGCTGCTCTAACTGATAAGGAGGCTCCCCTTACAAGCTGCATCCCATTAACAGTGGATCTTGTGCAGTCTAACACTCTGATTAAACTACTTCACCTCATGGTTTCTGATATAACTAGGGAAAAATCATGAAACACACCTGAACATCCACTGAAGTTCAGAGATTAATTTAATTTGGTTACTCTTCCAGCCCTCTGGTGACTACTTTTCCAAACATCTGGGTGATTGAATTTTGCTGAATTGCTACCGGAAAGCCAAGTGCGTGCTTGCACACTAGCGTATTGATAGCAGGGATGGCATGTTTCATTAGGGACAGGATGCAGCTTGAAGTACAGAGGAGATGGAAATTTTTACAAAACCAGCAGCAGACTCCTGGAATACAAACTAAGTAGTTAATTCAAGAACCACATTTCACACATTGAAGCATTTACTCATCTGTGACTTGCCTACAATCCCTCAGAACATTTAATCACATTCATTCTCAAAAACCTACGTACATATTTAATTGCTTGATGGATCAGCGCCTTAACTGAATAGGGCAGAACAGTGGTGCAGTGGAATGACTAGGACACCTGAGGCTGTAGAACTCATCTCATCCAACATTAGACATCCAACATTTATTACAAAAGCGTATATCTCAGCTAGTTACTATAGGCCCCCTTCATAATTAATGGAGAGAAATAGACACTTCTGGGGTGCAATTCATCAGTCTTACTTTAAACATCTGCTTTAGGAAGAGATGAATTGCACCCGTCAGGTATATATTTTTCCCTGCTGGTTGTAAAGGGGATCAAGGTGGCTACCTCAGAGGCAGCATCTATATTTGAATCCTGCACGAAATAAAGCCTCTGAATGAACTGAGGGGGCTATAGAAAAGACTCTCAGTAACTTGCAGCAACTTGTCCTGCTTCTTGATTCCTAACTTTTGTTCTTGCCTGCTGCACTCCAGCCTGTAGTTCTTGGTATATTTACACTCGGCCTTGCCCAAATATCTGTTCCCACCTCGTCTGCACTACCTGCTCCTGTTTCTTTCCCTCACTTCAGATCTAAAATCCTTGGCACCCTGACCTTTGTCTGAACCTGTGTGAGGCTTCTGCCTTGCCTCTTAGGCTTGGGATATGCAGATGCTTTGTCTCCTGGGCTTCCCTCCTCACTTCTGCATAAGGTACTTTCTCCCTAGACTGAAGCATTAAGACCTCTTTCCTCTTCTGACATTGATCTTTCTTAATCACAGGCTATAGCTTATGCTTCCATCCCATTTCCAGCCCAGTTTAGCAGCCCTGTCCACCCATGCCCTAGTTATAGTAATTAGGCTGTCAGCTATTGAAGAAGGGTTAGTATTTGCCACATAACTTCTTCTATGCTGTAAATTGCTTACTAGCAATATGATTCAATGAATATTGCTATTAAATGATACTTACAATAATAGAAATACAAAGGTAACGCATATTATTAATGGAGCAATGCACTTAGTGGACACTGAGCATAGGGACAAATCTCAGCATTTGAATATCTGTCTACGAACAATATATAGGTACTGCCATTCAGCTTCAACCTTCTCCTGAAACACTTCAGCCATCTTTTCAAAAGACTAATTTTTTTTCTTGTCTCCTCCATGACTGTTCTTTCTTTTCCCATCCAAAGTCTCTCTGTAGTCTTTTTTTCTACCCCTTCTCTAGTATTTCTCTACCACTTAGTAACAGAAGCTGTTTAAGCAGAGCAGCTCATACTTACTCCTTGGACTCAGCAGACACGTAACCCCAGCTGAAGCCCTCTCTAGCAAGTTCATGCATGTGCATTATTCTATCAACTGGGTCTGCCAACTGGAGCATCAGGTTTTCCAATAATAACCATCTTCTGATGAGATGCAAACAAAATACTGATAGCTCCAGCCAGACTGTAGTTTTGCTACCACTAGCGACTCTACTAGTGGCATCTCATTACAGATAGTAACTGGGTGTCTAAAACTCTCCATGTTCTCAATAAAGCCATTTACTACACACCCAAAAAACTGCTGAATGACAGAAGGCTTTGACGCAGTACCCAACAGAAGAAATCATTTTTTTTCTAACTCTTACAGTAAAGAGAGATTATACTACATTATGTAGAGTAACAAACCCAAAATAAATCAAATTATTTGCATATTAATATCATCTTTTTCATAAAAAACCATCTGATTGTTAAATGCAACAACAATGAAATAAAGGGGGAGTACAGGTTCTCCATCCTTACAAGTGATAATACAGCCATAATAACCCATTCATCACCTTCTCTGTACCCTCAAAATTACATGTGTATTTGCTTTTCTTTGTCTGATCAGTAAACTACTAAGCACAATTCATAAAAGGACAATAAGCTTTAGAAAATGGGAAATTAATTGTTAGAAACAACTTAACCGTACAAAAAAAAATTTACAGGCAGCATTATCCTTTCTAACATGTCTTTTGTTATTAGCATCTAAAGGGACCCTTCTAATGCCCTTTTCAAACACTCAAGTATGATAATGTCCATAATGGTGACCTAATCAGTTTAGGTGTATCATCCAAACAGTTCCACAGAAGCAATTGTGAGAATGATATTGAGGACTTGCAAATGTAATGTGCTTCAGCATGTCTGCAGAGAAGGCCAGAGTGTGACGGATGGCAGCTATGTTATATTCCTTCTTGAAAGCTACTGATATCTTGCATAAAATCACATTCTAAAATAAGGTTCCATTTGGTATTTAAATGGATGAAGCATAGAAGCACTGTTCTGGTTCAAGTTCTGGTAAGAGCTGTAAGATATTCTTTACATAAAAATCCCAAATTTTGAGCTTGGGATCAGAAGTTATACCCCCAAAATATACCTTAATACAGCCTGTCTGCAAAATATAAAGCTGTGCAAAAATAGATGCTGAAGTCCTTGCGCTATGCATGGCAGTAAATGTCTTGCATGTGGGAGCATGATAGAATTTCTTCTAAACTGAAAATTCTAAATTGTTAATGAGTAGAAATTAAATTATAACACCTTTCCATTTTTTTCTTTAATCTGATTTTTAAAAAACTATAGCAACACAAGAAGCAGCTGTGAAAAAGGACTAGGATGACATTCTGATTTTATCCAAAAATGGCTGAAGAATCTGTTATTGATTTTAAAGTGAGGAGTGAGGCCATGTGCAAAGCACTTTCCCTTGTTTTGCCAGCAAGGAAAACAAAATATTTGTGTCACTAACAAAATTACTAAAGGTCAAACTTTTAACCAAGAGGCATATTGCGATCTTTCATCTTGTGCACATAGCTAAGAAATACCAGCACTGCACAAACAAAGTATCTTTATGAAAATTCTCCAGCTTTCAACATCCTACTAAGTTCTTCAGAATGTGTTTTGTAATGTGAAATGCAGAAACAGATATTCTTCCCTCCTCATTTGCTCAGGAAACATTCCCCTTAAAATAATGCAAGTCCCCCCTACTCAGCATAGAGATTCTTCTTAAAATGCCATGTATTTTAATCATCGGTGAGGAATTAAAAAAAAAAAATCAGGCAATAATATATTCATAACTGACAACAATAACAATGAAATGGAGACACTACAATGTGAAAATGCCTTTCTATGAGAACTATTGTGTAAAATACCCAAGACTTGAAATTCTCTCTTTTTCTTATCTTGGGTGTATTTATAGCTCTGTGCTTGTTAATGCAGGGGATGTTTGGATTGAAGAAAGCCATGGGAAAAGTAGCAAATGGCATCACAGTGAAGGTGAAACCAGCTTGGGTCTCTGCTGTGTTTCATGTATTGCTTTTGTGGTCCTAAAATGTAGTTGTTATATTTTGTCTGTTTTTCAGCTCAGATAACCTGAAACCTTTTGTGGGGTGTGATGCAGCCCATCTACCTCCATGATGTGGAGTGCAGCACAAAGGCATGTGGAAGTATTTGGAAGACGCAAAAGCCAACTGCAGCAGAAGTGGATGATCATGGAGGATGGAGAGAGCCCATCCTGGTGCCTTTTTCACCCACAATGCCCAGGGGATGGCCAAGCCTCAACCCAGGCAGCAGCAGTAAGGATGGTCTAACAACCCATGGCGGTCAAACAGGATCCATGCCCAGTCATACAGAGCCTGTGCTGTCTCCCTTGTCCTGTTTTGTTTAGCAGCATAGGCATAGTCTAAGTTTATGTCTTCTTGAGTTTAATTTTTATAAGGTACCTTTCTCCTTCATTTGTGCTTATGTGACAATTTTGTCCTTCTGTGCTAAAATAACAATGGAATCATCTTCCAAAGCTTCTTTCAGACAGAAAACTGCCAAGATCTGTTTTGCCTACTTCAAAAGAACCTGTTGAATTATCTTTAAGACATCTACATTTACCTGCATGGGACAGAATCATAATGTCTATGAAACCTATGCATAGATTTTCAGAGAAGTTCAGCATTTGATGAGTATACTTTAAGGCGTTTGGGGTTGCATACGGGTTAGTAGTGTAGCCTTGCAGTAGATCTGCAAAACAAAATAACTGATGTATAGGATCCAGCATCCACACTGTACATATTTCAATGGAAGGTTAATTCAGATTTCTCCTTGTACAGCCCATGGGCTCAGTGCCTGTTTACAGTCAGTGTACTTTCAGTGTGTTTTTGGTGAATATATGTCAGTTCAGTTTCATCGTAAAGGAGTTCAGTTTGTATTCTCCAAGGGACTGCATGATGTGAACAATCCTCTTTTAAAATCCATAAACAAATATACTCGAGGCTACAGGAGAACAGTTTTAACCAAATTGTTTCATTTTGGAGGCAAGTGAAACTAGCAGAAATGCCAGTGGTCAGTTTGTTGAAGTTTTTATTTAATTTACTTCGAATCACTTGTCAAGAACTACATTTTTTGCTAACAGTTAATTCTAAATTAGGTCTTCATGATGGAATTGAGATTAAAAGGTAGTAGGTCCTAGTGATGACTGATAAACAAGCTGGTACTTTCTCTTCCACAACACTATTTTATCTCTTCTCTGTACAGTGCCTGTGCTCAGTGAAAGGGTGTCACTCATGCTCTCTAGGACCCAATTTCCCCATCAAAAATAAGACCAGAGGCTGAAGCCAGTCTGCCTGGGAAGGAACAGCAGACTGTGAAACAGCCCAGTGGCGAGTAAGTCAAACAGTGTCTCTGAAGGTCCAATACCTTCCCGATGTACTGTCTAATTCATTCAATGGCAAAGTGGTTAAATACAATTGTTTAGTTCATTCTGTTCTGTAACATTTCAGAAATGACAATGAAACCCATCTGCACTTGAAAGTTCAAATTGCATTTAAACACAAGCTTGGAACTTCTTTCAACTCGCGAAAGGCATTCTTCTGTAAATGATAATCTGAGCTGTTTTCAACTGGCTTAAATGAGCATAGCTCCTAGGCTTTGTACAAAACAACAAACAATCAAGAAAAAGCTACCCTGGAAAGTATACCCTCACCCAGTGGTAGAGCCCTACCCACGTGCTCTTGTCTCTCGCACTGTAGTACAGCACCTTACACTGTTAAACATATTTCTCACCATCTCTGCTGCTGAGAATCAGTTGGATGCTTCAGTTCTCTCCACTCTTCTGTTGTTTTTATTCTTTCAGCTACATGCTGTTATCATGAATAATCTGATTTCAAAGAACAGAAAATGTCTCTTTTTGTAATAAAGCTGTTCAGGCTATTTAAAATATGTTTTCCAGATTATCAAGCCTCTCGTAACACAAATAAGCCATAGCTTCATCAAGTTTTATCTTGTCCAAACTGAGCAAAGGGCAGGCTGACTCACTGACAAGTAATTGAAAGCAGAGCTTTTCATCTCTATGTCACCAGCTGAAATTCAGCAAAGGTCATCACTGATAACCAACTGAGTTTTTGATGGCCTTATGAAATTAGCTGATAGTCTTGGTATAGTGACTAGTGGACAGATGTTATTATTATAAAAACCACTATACCAATTGATAACCTCTCTTGCTAGTCTCAACAGAAATGAGGAACTGAATGAAGCACAGGTGCTCAACCACTTTCTCACATCAACAGCTGGCACCTGGAAAATAAGTTTAAGGGCATACTGCCAGGGGTTAAGTGTGCTCCACCTATTCTGAAGCTGAAACATTTCAGACACCTAAACTATTAGTCTATTACCTTTATTAAATGCCATGCTATTTAGATTTTTGTTTTACAAAAAAAAAAAAAGAAAGAAAAAATACTGACAATCTAAAATTCAAATCAACCTAGGCAGTTGGGGCAAGTTAAAACATTCCACAGAAATACTGAAAATAATTGGTGCAAAAATATATGATTGAACAGTATAATTTCATAACCCTCTACTAGTATCAAGTTCTTTCTATACTGATGCATTTTCCATTTAAGTCTTTTCCAGTAGAAACTAAGACATCCGTGTCATATAAGAAGAGACATGCTATCGAGTTGCTCGAAAAGGCTGGATTTTAACTTCCAGTTCAAAGAAGACATCTTTAGTAAAAGTAATTACAAAAAACCTTTATTTGTCTCCCCTTTTTAGGTGCAAATTTCTTCTGTTGGTGTCAAATGTAATTTTAAAAATTGTATTTATATTTGCCATGCGCTCAGCACCAGAAGTTATTTTTCAAGTTAATTTTACCAATTCGGTTAATTAACAGTCCTTTCAGAGTAATAATAATAAAAAAAAATTTAAAGAAAGATACTGCCAAGGTTGGATGCCAGAAACTCGTTGCTTCCTCCTGAAACAAGCAGAATACATAACACTTCAGTAATTTTTCCTGCACTGTACTTAAAGGAGAATTCCTCAGGGCTTACAAAACTTGTGCATTTAGTGGAGACTGTTAGTTCATCTATCAAACACATGATACAAACCACTCTGTTATGCACCTTCAAATCAAAAAAGATAAAAAAGAAAGGAGGAAAACTGTGCACACAAAGGTAATGGTGCTCACTGAAGGACATGCCTTTTAGTGCTTGGCTGTACAAAACTATGTTCACACAAACAACTGTTGCAGCAATTATTTATGGTTAAAAAACATGGCAATGTTGTGGTGACTTTGCATTAGAAGTCTAGTATATGTCAATTGTTTTATTCATGATAAGCAGATCATTTAGTTGGAAAAATCCCATCTGCCTAGATATATCTCTTATTATTTATGAGAACCGTGTTTAGGAATGCAGGCAGCACATGTGCATAATTAATCCTGAAGAGAATTAGACATTGTTTGATTCACAGCTGAATGCAATTAGCATTAGGAAGTTTACATATGTTGGCAATAACACAGATTAGCAACTAAAGTGCTTGTTAAAAAATTTAACCTGAGGCTGCTGGAGCAGACCTCTCTTAATGATGCTTTAAATGTTGTTGATGAAGTAATAATCAATTTTGTTTTATAAATAGTAAATCAAGAATTTAGGTCTAATTAGCTGTGCTACAGATCACTTCACTTACATATCCAACGTACATGTGATGCATGCTGTGAACTTTCTTTGAGACTGGTGCACAAACAGTTGTTAAGGGAAAGATGTGATCCCTTCTGCACCAAAAAAAAAAAAAAAAAGAAAGAAAGAAAGAAAAAAAGTCACAGATGGGGAAGAATTAAATGTCTGTGATGGAAGTGACTCTATGCTCCTGGCACTCAAGGAGGAAAGAGCTTTTTCTTTGTTATTTCAGAGCTTTTTAACTGAAGGATGAAGAAACAATGCCTTGTCTGCCTTTTTAAAATATAATAATTAGATTATAATTCACAGTCTGTGAAATGAAGCCCTCTAATGGAGAGGGAGGAGGAAGAGAGAATATAAGTGATGAAAGTGAGGAGGCAAAGTATAATTGAGCTGTAATTGTTTTCACTTCAACTTTAAGAAGTTCAACGTTAATTAAAATATTTCTGCACCACTCACCACCAGATTGGCACAAAAGAGGGCTGGCTGGTATGCGCAGCTGCTGACTGGCAGGGATGTCAGCAAGGCAATTGCCAAGAAGGCTGCAGTTTCACACACACACACACTGGTCCCACACACAAACCCATATATTCTAAAGACAAGATTGCAATCAGAGCAAGCAGTTCTGTTTTTATTCAAGTAGCACATCAGCATTTCCTTCCAGGTAAGAAATTAATACCTCTTGAAGATCCTGAAACAGTTTGAAAATTGTTCCAAGGTATTTTTGCCATTACTTTGGCTTAGGATTTGCTTTGTTTTTCTCATCTTCAGTTGTGTTTATTCATATGGGAGATGTTCAGAGACACAAACTTCAGCCGAGCACCCACCATGCCCTAAGAATCAGCAGGAGCTGGATCCATGAAGAGTTTTCCTCTCCTTCAGCTATATTGACTTCTTACCCTCTAAACATTTCTTCATGCCAGCAGGTGCACTTGGGGGTTGTATTGTTCAGTCCCAGTAATCACCCTTTGTAATATCAGAGAAGCAGAAGAGGGTGCTAATTATTATCAGTGAATTAAGTTACAGGAAGGTACCGCGTCCTCTGCTTCTTCTGACAGATGCCTATGTGTCCCCACACTAAGCAGAAGGGCAGGTATGCCTATAGCCTCAAGTCTTCCTTCCTCGGCAGGCTGGGAAGCCCAGCTCAGGGTAGGATGGATAGCCAGGAAAATTTTAAAGTAGCTGAAAGGAAGAGGGAGCAAGCAGAGAGCCAGAAGTGATGGGACTTTACTTCCCCCAGTGCCAAAAGAAACTCATTTTGCATGTGACGACAAAAATCAGGCACTTCCTTACTCACTCATCTACACCACTGCCAGAGACTGTAAATAATCTTGAAATGGAGTCAGAGCTAAACTGGAAAAGGCATTTAGGCTCCTAAAAATGGGAACATGTGCTAGCAGGCATTCAAGAATGAATAAGAGCTCTCATCAGAGGAAGAGCATGAGGCGCAGAGCAGCTTTGATTGGCCGTGTGTCCTTCGGGGGAGGCAGGGAAAAGAGCAGCCAGCCCAGAGGATTTCCCTGGTGAACGGCAAGCTCTGCCCGTAGCTCTGGAGGGAAGCAGGGAAGGCTGAGCCTATGGGGAAATCCTGCGCATGTGTAAAGGCTGAGTGGCTTCTACTTTAAATGATAAGTGTTGCAAGTTTGTAAGTGCGGCTCCATCTCATGATTTTAATATCTGTTATATCAGTTCTGTGGGCTGCCTGGGAGCTCATGATGCTTTCCTTAGTCTCTGCAACTGATCAAACTGTAAGCATCACCTCAATTTTTGTACAGAAAAATAGTTGTCCACAGCCAAGATTAATTCTCAGTATTTTGTGCATTCAAGTCCTATAAAAACAGATGACTCTGAGGAGACATGGCAGTAGCCTGGTGCAAATCTAAGAAATTTCCAAGATTTGTTTATCTTTGTTTAGCTGATAGAGCCAGATGAAAGGAGCAGAATACCTCATATTTCAGGAGACTGAAGTGAGTTAATAGACTGCTGTATCTTACAAGAAAGGAAGGAAAGGACAAATGAATGAATGAACTTTGACTTTTCTTAAGTAGACAGGGCAGCCGGGCTCTGACTGATGTTTACAAAAGTAGATGCTTTTGAAGCAGCACCGTATGGAGAACTGGGAAGAGTTTAAGGGTTAAGCAGTAAGAGCCTGAGGAACCAACAACATTGAAAAAACCTCATCTCTAAAATATATTTATCACCTTTTATAGAAAAGAAATTCTCATAAGCTAAAAAAAGGCTAATTTCTGTGCAAGGTGCATGAGAAAATTAAGAAATAGGTCATAAGGAATATGATCAGAGGTAGCAGTTTGAATGCACTGCAGCAAAGTTTCATTGCATCCAATTGTTAATTATAACAATCTATTAGGTAGTGAGAGGAACTTTTCTTGTTCTTGCACTTTTCTTGCTATAGATCAAGGAGCATGTTTCAGGACACTAGACTTCCTACAGTGCTGACCCTTGTCTCTGTTTATGACTTGAAACAATAAAGCCTTTAAGCAGATGCCTATCTTCGGGAACCTGAGTAGTGCTAACTGTTAGATACTGAAACATTATCCTGTGTATGTATTAATAAATCCATGAGTAAAAGGATTTTTTATAATCACTTTTCCAATCGAAACAAATTGAACTGGTAACTGACAGAAATTTGTTGAAAATAAGGTCTTTTCACTTCTGCCTTTTTCTAATATAACATGTTCTGTAAGGTGAATAACAAAAAAAAAAAAAAAAGATTATTTCTTCATTCAATTCCTTTTCTTCTGCTGGTGCACTGTGGCATTCTTTTGCATTTCTTTGCTGAATTCATTTTGATAGTTAAAAATACCAGCAACGTATACAAAGAGTACCCAGAGAAGACGTTATTATTTGCAGAATAGCAGTAGTAGGATATTCCACTTTCAGCTAATTACAATAACATGCATATTTTCTGTGAGAAATAAGAAGGATGTCACAGTCTAAATTATTCTGTGTTGGCTTTAGGACGACAAACATTTGTTGTTGACAACTATTTGATCTGTCTCATAATTCTGTCACAGCGACAAAATAAAACTATATTTTATTCTCCATTTCTGTGATCTTTCACCTAGATAAGAACCAACACCTGGCATCTTTTCAAATTTTCTTTTTTCTTTACATCAGTGGCAAAAGTTAAAAAGGTAACATGAAAAGAAAGATGAAAAAGGAATGCTGTTCAAATTGAAGGACTGCAGTTTCAAGTTTCAATCCTGTATCAAAACATCTCCGCCTCATCTTCTTTCTCAGTCATCACAAATGAAAAGTACAAAGAAGTACACAAACATCAGTACAATGCTGTGTGTGTACTGCTATCCAAAAATCACAGTTACAAAATTATACCTGACATATCAAAAACTGACAGTCACATCCTCAAGATTTTCTTCTCTTCGTTCCCATGGACCTTCTTTATTAATAAATCTGAAACATAAAAAGCATCTGTATGACTAAAGTGTCAGTTACTGGAAAGACCGTTTTGATCTGCTTCTTAACTTTTAGAAGAAATATTCTCTTTCTTATGAAGACAGGATCCGTTCACTGACTGCCAGCTTTCAAATGACCACCTCTTGAAGTTTAATTTTAAGTTTTAAATAAATATTGTATGCATGCAGAATAATTATGATGCTCTAGAGAGACACTGTATAATGACATTGATTCTTTTTTATCTAAAAATGCCAAACCCTTGAGGCAACAAATTCTGTATTTGCCACAGATACATGGAGGTTCATTCTACATGTTAAATTATAATAGGTTGTTCACATTTCTGTCGCTAAATAGGCAATGAAACTTCCATTGTAAACTTCAACTTTCAGCTGTTTAAAACTCACTGGTAAAAATTTGCCTTGGTAAAAAAATTTGGTATGAAGCATTTCAGATGTTCTATTAAAAATAAAGGATGATTTGTAAGTTCTGCTGTAATGCTGTGGACCTACTGAAAAAGGAGCATTTTGCATTTGGAGACGTGTTAACACTCATTGCTGAAACAAGCATTGTCTTTTACTGATAAATGTTATGGACATTATGCAGGCTTTTTTCAGGAAAGATTGGTTTCTTTTACTGAACATACATTTGATCTTTCATAATATGTACAGATAATTTAGAACGATGTTGAACATCTGCATTTGCTTTAAAACTGACAGGTATGGTGTCATTACTATATTATTATTAATATTTTCCTAATAATAAAGAATAACAATTATATATGTGACAATAATATTACTATTAATAATCAATCATTCTTAACAACAATAAAAATTACGGTAACAACAGAATTAATGGAGTCATATTCCAATCCAAAATACACCTTTTAGGAACTACCATCATGCAAGTATTGAGACTCAGGGGGAGAAGGCTCTGAAGACTGGTAAGTACCAGAAAAAATTTCCTCTGCAACCTTAGCTTTCATTAAGTTCCTTGACAGAATCATTCCTCTCATTTAAATACAGCTAGAAATTATTCATCTAATGCTGTATTACATATTGATATGAAACTCCTGCAGACTGTTTTTTGGGTGAGAGATGGACACATTTGGAAAGCAAGTCATTCCACCTACCTGAATACCTATTTCATGATAGGTCAGTATGCCTCTTGCCATTAAGGCCCAGTAGAATAGACGCCTAATTTTCAGATGGCTATTCTTAAAAGAGATGTTCCTACATTATTGTTTTGGGGTGCATAACAACAGATTAATATTGTAATGTTTCAGTAGTTATTCCTACACAAATAACCCAACAGAGTTCAGACAAAAATGCTGTTTAACAGAAAACATACCAAACCATATATAGACTAAAATTGCAACTATTCTGCCTTTATATTTCATGTGTCGTTGGTTCAAATGGTTTGATTTTAGTAAAACCAAGTAGCAACAGCTTCCTGTATCAGAAGGCTCATAGAAATACTCTCCTGAAGGGCATATCCTCATATGGACAAAAGTCTTCCTCCTTTGAACAGGCTCCTTTCCCCTGGTCTTTCCAATCAATCTTCAGCAAAGGTCCAGAAGGACTCATTGCTTTCCTAGAAATTCTTCAGAGGTCAGGATTAGCAGGAGTATGCCAAACGCATGCCATACTTCAGTCATGCAAAGCTTTGGTGCTTACAGAGTGGGATTCACCTCACTTACTGTGGGAATTCTCCCCATGAGTTAAGCAGCTAGACTCCTTGTATACTCATGGAGATAAATGGACATTTCCAGAGAGTGATTCATTTGGCTTATTCTTCATATCTATCTTGAGAGATTGGTCTACTAGTACTCTAGAACTGCTGTTTCTTTCCGCTGATTACAGAGAGGATATAAACTATTCTTGGAGATGCAGTTACCAGTATTAAGGACCTCTGAAGTCAGAGGGCTGAATCTTATTTAAAACCAATCCCCAAAATACCACCCCACTAATTTCCTTTTCATGTTCATAAGTTAATTTGTGTTTTCTTTCAATAAATTTTGTTAGTAGTACCTTTCCAATTTATAGCTGAATTTGTTTAGTGTTTCATGCAGTATATTTTTCCACCTCATATTTTAAATGCTCCTCTGCTCTAGACTCAGTCTGGAGAGAACTCTTGTATATGCAGGGAGACAAAACAAAACTACCTCCTACATTCATCACTATGTGCTGACCTTTTAACTCCTTTCCTTCTAGAAACAAAAGTTTGCATTGAGTTTCCAGATTAAAGTATTCTCATAAACAATTGAAAGTATTGTGACCCAGCTTTTATCATCCTTTTAAAGAAAAAATGCCCATTGATTTTACGAAGAATTGCTCCAGAAGTTGTTTAATGATTTGGCCCAGTGTAGATTAAGCTGAACATCCTTGTTTGCAATTTTGTTCCTAAGATTTGCTTCATTATTGATTCACTTAGTATTCTTTGCAATTATACTGAGTAAAATTGTTTTGCTATTCATGTGGCTGTCAGAAGGATTTTTATAGGCCTCCCATTATAATTAGGCATATATTAATAGACATTTAAAGCATGTTACAATTTTTAATAAAACTTGAAGATGTGGTCTACTAAAAGTGAAAAACCCTAACAGTGAAATGTGAACACCTCACCTCAAAATACATAGTTTTTACCCTTGAAGTTTCTGTAATTGGAGATTTTCAAATTTCTTTGTTTGCCTGAATCCAGGACACTGACCTGGATTCAGTTAATGATGTTCTGTCTAGTTATGTACCTCCTAAACAGAAGTACAGTGTCCCCTTGCAAGATATTTGGTCATTCAGGGATCTTCAAGACAGCAATAAGTAGGTCAGATCATAGCCTCATAATTCTACAAAACTCTAGAAATCCAGTATAGACAGTATTTCAAGTCCACGTGGGAGAACCTTCTCCCTAGGGACTTTTATATCAGGGTTTCTAGGTGAGAGGGAATTTCCAAGAAGCGAAGAATTTAATTAATACACATAATTTCATGTGCTAGATAAAAAAGTCGATCATTTAGGTATAGAAATGTTTCACAACTACTTATTGTGCATTACGTTACATATATATTTAAGCAAAAGGAAAAGACAACAAGGAAAACATAAGTTATGTTAAAGACTGAACACTTACACAACTCTTTATCTTAAATTGCACTTACCAGGCCGGAACTCAAAATATCTCTCAATAGAGTGTGAGATACCTTTAAATGGCTTTCCAAGTAAAGGAGACAAAATAATAATTTCCATATATCTACGGCTGTCCAACCATGTGTTCATAGTTTCTTAAAAAGTTTTAAGGAATGTAGTATAGACTAATCTATCTATACTATAATTAAATCATTAGCTCTTTCATGGAGAGGAGTTTGGCATCTGAATATAGTATAGTTCAGTGCCTTAAACAAGTTAGCCTTTAAAAACCTAAAGTCCAGATTGAAGACAAAGTTCAATTTGATTCGTCTTCTTCTTAATTTTTTTCCCCTAAAAGCTAGAGATGTTATATGCCTAATGAAACCAGGGAAATTAATAAAAAATAGGTCATTAAACTTTAGAGTATAATAATTAATCAACTATCTCCCCATGTGTCTTACTTGCAAATTAAGAAAACCTAAAACCAACATCACATTCCTACATATTGATTACCACCTAGAAAATTCATTACTTTCTAGCTTTGTGTGCTTCAGCCAAGGAGTTCTGCCTTTTTTTTTTTATAATTTATTTTTATTTTTATTCTTTCCCTTTTTCCCCCCTCCAGTTGTTAACGAAAGAAGCGGTATTTCAAGAAGAACAATTAGGTTGGTTTGTGACACTGGACTCCTTGGGGATAGTTTCAGAGCACTGCTGTAAGTAAGCCTGTAGGACACAGTTTCAAACAAACTACACTCTTACAAAGGGTTTTTCTTTTTCCTCACCATGTAATGCACACAGGGATGTATGTATTCAGGACGAGGAAAGAAAACGAATAAATGGAACAAAAACCATAAACAAATTTAATGGTGTTTAACTGAAGTGTTTTCTACATGCTTTCCCCTTAAAAATGATAAGTGCAAGTCCTTATCCTAAGGTATGTCTTAGTCTAGACTGAGGCAGGAAACTCTAGGTCAGATGTAAGGTGACTGAAAAAATGCATTTGATTTATTCATACCTCTTAATGTGAAATGTGTATTTGAAGAGACTAAAAATCTCAGAAAGACTTTTTTGCAACAGCCAATTAATCTCAGCTTTTTAATTCTAGCAATGCATTTGGAACATTTCCATTGTTCTAAGGGTTAAAAATTTCACTGTGACAATGACGAGCCTTATTACTCAGTCAAAGTAAATGGATCACCATATAACCTTTCAGAAATGTTCTTCCTTAAGCTATTAAAACATTCCATGCCCTTAGATGACAACAATTTCTCTGCCTTTTGAAATTTCTTTTCTATCCTGCAGAGTTCATAGAGATATGCTTGGTTAAAATCAACTTATATAAAACTATGCACTGTAAATTCTGACACTTCTGTTTGAATCTCTTTTCAAACACTTGTCTTTGCTCACCATAATAGATGTCAGTTCTTCTGATGTAGTTCAAGCATGAGCTTCATATGAAGACTCAGCTATGTCTATTGCATTTCTGAAGCTACTACTCACTGAAGTTTTGTGCTGTTTGACATCAAAGATAGGCAAGAGTCACCTGCTGAGTTCACATGCATGGAGCAAAACATCTTCAAATCACTTGTGCTAGACAAAAGTTTTTCATATTAAGCTTTCACTATCATGTGGACTTAAAGACAAATGTAGTCCTTGTTAAAGTTGCAGCATCGTGTTATTAAACTATGTATCTAGGCCTTATGATTTATATAAGTTTTAAGACAAAAGATAACCATTTGGCTGATTTAATTTTTGGCATCAATTGCAAAGGATTCTGTTGCGCACAAAATTGTTTTTCATTCAATATGCAGTGATTTTGCTCAAAGGTAGAAACAATTTGAAAGCGTGACATGCAGTAGCTTAGACAAAACACAGTGCTCTGCTTTTCCAACTTTAATAGCTGACTTTATTTTATCAACTTGAAAACCAGAAAGAGGCAACAGCTAAAATATATATTGTATATAGGGAAAATAAATGAAACAAATTCTAATTCTAAAAGTTCACGAATCTGGGGGTTTTTTTATAAGTTTAATCAAATAATATGCTGAAAACTAAATATGAATGTAGAAGAAAAAATATTTATGAAGGATCAAGAATTGCTGTATAATGGATGTGTGTCTAATGGATGCCTAATCAGTATAATAACTGTGCAATATTTTTTAATCACAGTGACTCCAGTGATGACTCTGTATGTAAACCAGATTCAACATGAATATGCATAGGAATTAGATTCTGGAACAGTTGTGTATGAAAAATGTTTATAATTAGACCTCATTTAAATGTCACCAAGTGACTGCATTAAGTGCAAACCAAAACACAACAGGGCGTGTGATCGTTGTGAGATAATCTAATGCCTTGGGTGTGTCAGCTCAGTCAGCAGATGCTGAGATGAAGTTGCCAATTTTAGCAGGCTGAAGATTTTAATATTATAGGGCCTCCAGTGATTTTTATTGATTCAAGTGGCTTGAGATGAATTTAAAAGAAAAAAAAAAAAATGTTTTTCCCCTACTATTGTTTTTCCACTTCTTTAGTATATGGGTCCAAGGAAGCCAATGTGCCTAACACTTTCCAATCCCTGCAGTTGTTCCATAACTGCAAGGTCAAAACCCTAGCAGGCCAGATCATTAACTCATTCCTGACTATTTAAATTTTTTGAACAGAAATTAAATGCCTACTTTAGAACTTTCACGATTAATAGGTTTCTTGTTTTAAATAATTTTATATTTACTGAAGGCTTAATGTATTATGAATGGAGAGTGTAGCTAGGCTGTAGTAGGTGCTTATATGTATATACAGACAGCTTCAGAGCATGTTTTTGTGTGGTTTATACATGAGTGAGGGACTTCTGAATTGCTTTAAGGACTCTAGCTCCTGTCCCTGTATCACAGGGCCCAGGGGTGCTCCCAGGTCTCATGCATTCGTCCTGGCTCTGGTCTAAGTACATTTTGCACTGAGAAGCGTTCAGGTGAACTTCTCTTCCTTTCCATCTGTCTCCTCCTCAAGTCTTATTTTCCATGTAAAATAAATACAAGTGTGTGAGCCGGCAGGGAAATATGTCTGCCCCAGCAGTGACTGTATAACACCTGAAATACTTCTGGTATATCCCAAATTTTAGGATTTGTCAAATCCCAAATGACAAAGCTCTGGGATAGACTGTCTCTTTTTGTTGAGTGCCAGTGAAAGCCACCTGGATCTTATAGGCCATACTACGACCTTAATATACACAAATCAGGCATCAAAGCTGGAGCTATAGAATGCCTTATGAAAAACAATTGTGCTAAGCAGCACAGAGTGGGAAATCTGGGGATAAGGTGGCTGAGGCAGAGTATGTGTTACAGACTATGCTGGTTTACATAAAACACAATAAACCCCTTGCCTCGTAGTTGTGGCTCCTTCAGATCTGTCAACATGAATTTAATATCCTACTCTTAACATGAATTGTATTCAATACGAGGCATTTCAGGATGTATTTAAGCCTGCGCTCAGACTTAATTAGAAACGAGAAATATAGCAGATGGAGAGAAATCATTGTTGCACAGTTGGGCCGTAATGCAAAGAAATTTCTCTAACAGTTGACAGTTAAGAACTGCTCGATTAGTAAACCACAGTAAAAGAAAAATGATCTACAAATAAAATTAAAAAGCCGGGTAACAGCTGCTCCAAGGTCTCTACAAAAATCCCTTATGGAAACAAGGAAAAGACTAACCATGACACCAAATAACCACCGTAAGACAACTAGATTGCAGAACTGGTATTAGAGTTTAGCAGCTGTGAAGTTGCTACAGAAGTGACCTTTATATTTGGCTTTCCTGTCAGAGGAACTCAAATGAGACATTCTGTTATCAAAGAAAAAAAATTCAAAGAGTCTATTCTACCATCAGTTTTGCATTGTACAACTCTGATTCTCCCATACTTTACACAACAGAGACAAGTTTCTGTACACAGAAATAGTGTGCTGCCCAGATAAAAATATTTTGCCTTCAATGAGCTTTATATACCCAGTCATCCTAACATCTGAGTCCACAATACACAGAAGAAGTAACCAACACATTAAACTAAACTATCCACAAGAGAAAGCACAAAGCATCAACAGCAGGCGGGTCAGCAATCTCTCATTTATGAGGTATCAAAGGCTGTTGATAGATCTAATAAAATTACTCTGAACATCTGACCTTTGTCCATGGCCAGAAGGAATGCAGTTATACAATAGGGGAAGGGAAATCGCTGGTGACAAAATGTAGTTTCAAATAAAGTATGCTTCTTCTGGCAATTTTTCTTTATCCGCTCTCATGTAATACGCAGAGGGATGTACAGTATGTACTTAGAACAGGAAATGAAAGTGAAAAAATGGAAGCTAAAACTGACACTAACAATACTTAAATTGCTTAATGGAGATGCTGTGTACATACTCCCCCAGGCAACAGATCCTTGTAAGTGTTTAGAGCTTCTAATTGTACCATATGTCTTAATAAACAGCAGGTTACAGAAACTCTAGGTCAAATGTTAGACAACAGAAGGATTTTGTCTATAATTTATTCAAAAGTTTGATTGTATCATTGCACAGTAGCAGGAAACCAAACCTTAGAGCTGTGAAGCTAATTACTGCCAAGCATCACCAACGTATGTATGTGTGTATGCAGATAGAGGTGTATAGTTGTGTCTGTGTATATATTATATATATAATGTATAGGGGGGTTCTATATGTACATATACATACATATACATATGTATAGCTATTTTCCTGAGGGCTGAAGGCATCACTGACACATTTGCAGCAAGCTTTTCTCATGTCTGTGTTCTATTTATTTCATAATTAGAACAAGAATTTGGCATCAAAATATTTATTTCTTGAGGAAAATATTAAGAAATTTTGTTACATTATTTTTATTTAAAAACACAAGAACATGCATCAGAATACATCAGATAGATAGATTCTCTGCTCAAGCAGTCTTCTACCCAGCTTCCCTTTGTTTTGCTGAGTTAGGCAACAATCCTCCAGTCACACCAAGGACCTCCCTTGAAAAAGGCCTGTACCAGAGGATCCAGTACAAGATGAACTGTTAATACCACAAGCTGTTTCAAATAATCCCAACTTTCTTCTGTGAAGACATGCAGAAAAGAAATGTGGTGGAGCAATACCAAAGAAATACCAAAGGCCCCTTGGGTTCTCAGAGTGCTCTTCCACAAGTTTGCATCCTCCCACGCTGCCCTGCTTGTGCCAGCTGCCTCTGGAAAAGCTGTGTCCACCTTGTCAGTGAAGCACATTTTGATTTACTAGATTGTTCAGAGAGAGGACCTTTTCTCAAGCTTCAGAGCTCTCTGCATACAAGAAATCCCAGTACAGGCTCAAACCTTGTCACTGAGATCGTCTAGACACACTGAGCACTTTGACAAGCAGATATTACAGGAGTCACTAACATTTCTGGGAACGCTGCCTCACCATTCCAGCCAAGGCTGCTGAAATACCTCTCGTTTAACTGTGTATCTTCCTGGCTGTAATGTGGATTTATTACACCAAGTAACTGCTAGTAACGTGTAAGGCATGTGTACACAGAAATGTGTACAGAAGTGCATGGGTGATGAAGGTAACTGTGCTTAAGCCTGTTTCCAAGCCTGCTTTCCACCCTGTAAGGAACAAATTATTTATAGTATTCATAAACCTTTCATGGATTGGTATAGCACAGCTTGAAAAGGCTAAGGACCAAGTCGCTGCCCTATAACAGTATCAGAGGGAAAAAACAAAATGGTAATAAACTGCAGGTTCCACACCTTTCACAGATTACTTTGGAGAAAAGCTACTTTTCCAGTCCTCATAATGACTTTTTCAGTAAGCCTAAGAAGAGAGGAAAATCAAATAGCCCTATCAGTTTATTAATTGGAAAAAAAGGATTTATGAAACTGTAACTTTTATGATTTTCCTCTTAAGTCAAATGAAATTTAGAGCTATTTTGGAGTTTATTTAACTGCTGTAGGTTGTTTTTTACAGAAAATCTATCCATGTCCACACTGAAAACAAAGCCAGGGCTAACCAAAATTAACAAACCCAAGGAACAAGATCCCTTTAAAGGAAACCTTCCAATCTCTGTCAAGGAGTGGTGGCATGAGGTCTACACCTGTGCTTTTCAGAGCACTCTGATGACCAAGCCATCCAACCAAGAGGAGCTGACAATCCACCAGGAAAAAGCCCCTTGTCTCAACCAAACACTTGCTAACTAGAAAAAGCCAGGTCATTGTGCCAACTAGTCAAAACTCTCAAGACCAGGAAAACAAACTAACCAACCAACCAACAAAACAGGCAGTTTTATATATAACAGAGATATAAATCCACTCAGATTCCATAAGAAATACAGAATATTCCTCTTAATACAGTTTTGAGGTGTGGTATGGGTCTCTGCCCAAAACAAAAGAGGCTGTTGATGTTTCAAACAATTTTGCATCTGAAAAAAATAAGCAAGTAATTAACTAGAGAGGATATTGATAATAAAAAATTACATCTTATTTGTTCAAATACACCTACTAAGATTGTAAGAAATCTTAATTGTTATTCCTTTGGAAATTGTATATTTTAAATTTGTTCAAAATGGGAAAAGAAACATGGCATAAAATTAAAATTTTGAAAGGAAAAAAAGATTTTAAAATTTACTATAAAAGGGAACTATGACCTTTCTGAGATTTTCCTATGAAACCTTCCCCATGCATCATTTAAGTGAAGTAGACATACTTGTGTTTAATGTTTGGTTATGGATAAAGAGATGCTGGATATCCTGCACTGTTGTTTGTGGGGTTTTTTAATCAAAAATCTTCCACGAAGATTTGATAATTTCTTTTGAACAGCCACTGTCTTATAAAAGTAATGACTAGAATCTCTAGATACAGGGAAGAAAGAAAGGAAGGAAGGGAAGAAAGAAAGGAAGGAAGGAAAGAAGCACATTTCAAACCCACGCTGAGAAATGGTTATGAAACTTCCCACCAATGGTCAAAAATTCTTCTTCCTGAACTTTTATTATGATGATATGTAATCTTAGAATTCATGAAAACCATATTCATCCTGCTTTGGGTATTTTGACTTGGTTTTAATAGCAAACATCAACACTAATAATAATCCTAAGAGAATTACTTTCCCCTCCTCCAGTCAAACCCTTTCTGTGCCTGTATTTGTTATCAAGTGTCACTAAGCAATAAGTCTTCACACAAAATCGGCCTCAACTCATACACCACTGACATTTCTCTTCTAGGCCATCTGAATGTATAATGAAAGTATGGGGTGCAACAGTGGAGAGGTTTGCCATAGTGAGTGATCTGTAAACTTCTACCAATATAGTCGATATATATTTAGAATAGTCTTTCCATTAACTGCAATAGTCACCAAGCAGCTAAATGTTTTACAAGTGTAACTAACTATTGTTACTTATTCCTGTCATTTATTAGGACAGGGAAACAACAATTTATCATTTACAATCACCACTTAATAATAAAATTATGAAATGTGGATCCTTCTAATTATGTAAGACCCAAGAGGTCATAAAAAAACTTTGGTTTCTTCATTTAAATTCAAATGGAAAAAAGCTGTGACCTGGTTACAATCAAGGCAAATATATAAAATTAATATTTAATAGAAATATTAAGAACTCAAAGAAAAATTTTTTTATTTTCATGATAAACAATTTGATGATGTTTCCCATAGTATTCTCCAGGAGAAACTGGCTGCCCATGGCTTGAATGTGAGTACACTTGACTGGATAAAAAACTGGCTGGCTGGCTGGGCCCAGAGAGTGGAGGTGAATGGAGTTAAACCCAGCTGGCGGCCAGTCACCAGTGGTGTTCCCCAGGGTTCAGTGTTGGGGCCTGTCCTCTTCAACATCTTTATCAATAATCTGGGTGAGGGGATCAAGTGCATCCTCAGTAAATTTGCAGATGACACCAAGTTGGGCAGATGTGTCGATCTGCTTGAAGGTCGGGAGGCTCTACAGAGGAATCTGCCCAGGCTGGATCAATGGGCCAAGGCCAGTTGTATGAAGTTCAATAAAGTCAAGTGCTGTGTCTTGCACTTGGGCCACAAGAACCCCCTGCAATGCTATGGGCTTGGGGAAGAGTGGCTGGAAAGCTGCCCAGCAGAAAAGGATCTGGGGGTGTTGGTCGATAGCCGGTTGAATATGAGCCAGCAGTGTGCCCAGGTGGCCAATAAGGCCAACAGCATCCTGGCTTGTATCAGAAATAGTGTGGCCAGCAGCAGAAGGGAAGGGATTGTCCCCCTGTATCACCACTTGAATACCGTGTCTACTTTTAGGCCCCTCACTACAAGAAGGACATTGAGGTGTTGGAGCATGTCCAGTGAAAGGCAACAAAGCTGGTGAAGGGTCTAGAGCACAAGTCTTATGAGGAGCATTTGAGGGAACTGGGGTTGTTTATCCTGGAGAAAAGGAGACTCAGGGGTGACCTCATCACTCTCTCCAACTACCTGCAAGGAGGTTGTAGTGAGGTTGGGGTCAGTCTCTTCTCTCAAGTAACAAGAAGTAGGACTAGAGGAAATGGCCTCAAGTTGCACCAGGGGAGATTTAGGTTGGATATTAGTCAAAATTTCCTTACAGAGAGGGTTGTCAAGCACTGGAACAGGCTGCCCAGGGAGGTGGTGGAGTCCCCATCTCTGGAAGTGTTTCAAAGATGTGTAGATGTGGTGCTGAGGGATGAGGTTTAGGGACCCTGGCAGTGCAGGATAAACGGTTGGAC
This sequence comes from Bucorvus abyssinicus, assembly GCA_009769605.1. Taxonomy (NCBI): domain Eukaryota; kingdom Metazoa; phylum Chordata; class Aves; order Bucerotiformes; family Bucorvidae; genus Bucorvus; species Bucorvus abyssinicus. The sequence continues at coordinate 27,724,711 of CM020025.1, forward strand.
TCAGTGATATTAAAGATCTCTTCCAACAAAAACAGTTCTGTGATTCTGTGATAAATGGATATAAACATATACCATTGGGCAAAGATTATATTATCCCATTCTTTAATGACACATCTTTCCTTAGAACTTGAATTCTATTTCAGTCTTTATCATCTGCTGTGTATTCTGTGGATAAGCAGGAAATGGAAGTAAGTGAACTATTTCTGAAATAAAAATAAAACTTGCTATGTAACTAAGCAGTTTATTGGAAAAACCACTGTGCAATTATGACTTGTAATAGAGCAGTAAAGTTATCTCACTATTGTAAATGAGCACCCTGCTGAGTGTCAGTGGACAGCCTTTGCATCTTATTCTTGGAATTCATTTGCAATAACAGCAACACATCAACATTTGGAAAGACAATTCTGCTTACAATAGATTTTTTTCAGAACTCACTTTCAAAAAGGAAGATAGTGATTTAAAGATAGAAGGTAGTGATTTAAAACAGTATCCATCTTATGACTAAATCTGACATTTTAATTCCTGTACTTATCAACCAGAGTACCGCAATCAAATATTGGAGCAAACATATCTATAGACCTAAGCTGAAAAACCACAAAATATCAAATCACATGGCAAGCATTACATCAAAAAAAGGACTAGACCTAAGGACTAGAAACACATTCAGAAATCACAGAAAACATTTTTTCTTCTCATCTTTCTTACTCCTTTGCAGAGTTTGTACCCGGATCACCTTCGTATTTGTTATTGACATTGAGAAAGATAATTCATCCTGCCAAGGAGCTTCTAATTGCTATGAGAAATGTAAAGGTTAAAACTAAACCGGTGGCCTTTCCCCAGCAATCACTGTTTTGAACAGTGCAACTGAATGCAGTCCAGGATGCTGGATCTCTTCTCATAGCGTATTTCACCCACACTCAACCTGGAAATCTCTGCTTTTTTTCCACAGTACAAGGAATGTTCACAACATGTTGGCTGCCGCACATAAAATCCAGACATTTCAGATACTCTATAACAAACATGCGGGAAATTAAGACAGCTGCGTGGAAAGCATAACTTGTTCTATCAACTGAAAAGAAGGTTACAGACAGCTGGGGACATCTCCTTGTTTGCAGAATGGTTTCTCAGGACAGAGTGTTCGGCATGGAGGAACAGCATTACCACACAGCGAAATGTTCACCATGAACTTCAGGGTGATGAAATATGAAATACGTATGCTCCTCAAGGAATCCACATATGAAACACAGACAGAAAACTACAGTGTCGGTTCTCCTAATAACACACTTCCTATCTCAAAGACTGGCAAAAGCAAAGAGAAACATTTTTGTAGAAGAACTCTTATGTCCACATGTGCCGCCTGTCAACATCTGCTAGTGAATCCCAAAGAGGTCAAGTATGCTGCAGTTTGAAATTTTTGTGTTTCAACACACTGAACCACTTTCAAAAGCAAGTTAGCATCCTTCTTGTGTTGAGAAGCTCTGTCCAAATGGATACTTTCAGCCTGTTTTATAAAAAGTGAGCCAAATACAAGAGCAAATCGATCCTGACAGCAGCCATATCCTAATGATCTGATCTACCTTAGCCTGTTTAAATCATCACCATTAGGGCTTTCTCATAATGAAAATACTACAAATGATGTAATCACCATCAGGCAGACACTGAGTTATAGCAGTATACAGGTACTGTCGTTCCTATAGTTCTGCAATTCCTTAGCAAGGTGGATACCATAACATAGGAGTTACTAAAAATTATGCCCTCTATAAGATAGTGTCTGAGTAATTCACAATCAGTTTAGAACTTGTCCTCTAACCACTATTGTCTGATGGGGAAATACACTAATTTCTGGGGGTTTTTATTAGAAATAGGACCGAAAGGAATTAAATGACTTGTCCAAGGCCACTTGAACAATCTGAGGCATAATGGAAAACTGAACTCAAAGGCTTCGAACCCCAGGCTCCATAAGATAATCAAAAAAGACCTTTCCTGTTTAATATTAATATTTCCAGTGTACTTGGGGAAGCGATTACAAGGAGTGAACTATTATGCAAGCATCAGGAATCAGAAACATCCATAGAAGTAAATGGGAAAACTTTTATGTCCAGAAGACACTGATGTTGCTGTTACAGATAATGATACCGCAGCTGATCCTGACACTGCTGAGTGGGGCGTAATGTCAGTTCTGGATGAGGAGCTACACTGCAGCAAAAATTCTGATCATGAATCCCATGATACCATATCAGCATTTAACACTCCTGACTTTCATGCCTAGGAGACATCTGACTAAAATGCCAAGCAAAGAATCAGTGAAATCATTGTCAACTCTATTTAATATGTTTTAAGAGAAAGGACTAATTACTATTAACTACTGATGAACTACAGAAAGACATGGGAAGGAGAATCTAATCTTTACGGGAAGACTAACACACTGCATTTACAAATACACATTCTTTACTTTTAAGCTAGATTTTTGGTTCTGTTTAGTAGCATCTGTACTTGGCAGTTTATTTGCCACAGTTATTTGCTGTAAGACTAACAGCATAAGTAAAAAATTGAGGGTTAACTGTGTTGAGAAAAGTTACTGTTTCCTTATCATTCAAAAGCAAAAATAATCACAGCACCATTATATCCAAACAATCAGAGACTCATTTACAGGTAACTAAGACCTTCGCTCCTCTTGGTATGAGAATGAGAAGATGCCATGCAGTCCCCAGTTCCCCTTGTAGCCACCTCTGCAACCATAATAGATATTTCCCTTTTTGAGATTTTGATATTGACGGTTGAATACTTTTTTTCCTTTGGGTCATTTTTCCATCTCTAAGGATCAGTTTCATTCCTGAAATATTTTTCTCCTGTATCTAGATTTTATTATTACTATTATTATTTAATTCCATAGTGCTAGTGCATGAGGACACTAGTCCACTCCATGTGCATGATGCCGTACAAAATCACAGCAAAAGTAGACTGCTGCCTGTGATTATTCAGAGATAACTCATAATTAATGTGTGAACAGCCCAAATTCGGCTGTCTATCACATTTGATGATTTTCATTTATTTTAACAACATTTAATTCAATGATTATTTTATTTCAACATTTTTAACAAACCCATCTCTAATTCTGAGTCAGTAAACATCCCTATGACCCCAAAAAGTTTCCAACAAAATGAAAGTAGACCTCAAATTATATTTTTAATCTCTCTAGAGATTTGGTCTCTAGACTCAAAAAAAAAAAAAAAAATAAAGAAGAGGAGTAGAGCCATCTAAAATACAAGCCATTGCACTTGTTTTATACATCAGTATGAAGCAAAAGAGGGCACAAGCCTAATTTTTTTAGCAAATCCTTTGCAGTTCACCTTTAAACTAAAGGTCATCAGGTGAGAATTGGTGCGTTTGAAAGCATTCGAACTGCTTAGGGAGCTCATCTCATCTGTATTATTCATACATATTTGCCGATTATAAATCACAAAGCTCTGAAATATTTCCAGTCTTTCACGTCAGCAGGCATCCAGAGAACACTGTCTTTTATTTACTGACCATGTTAAAAACGGCACACTTTTTTCTTATTTTATAATACTATGCTGTCTGACCAGTTCAGAGAGATCTCTAATAATGTCTCAGTCCAACCATGGGTCTCATTATGTTGGTAGGAACTGTCATGCAACTGTGAATGTGCAATAAGTGTAGAGGTACAGTAAATGGCAGAAAAATATGAAAAGCATTCTACTTTCAGATGCTGCACAAAGCTATTTATTACTACTACACTGAATGAACTAAAAATTGAGGAAAGAAAATTAGGACTTTACTTCATGGCCCTCTAAATTTCAACAAAGAGAAGATTTAAGGATACATCTTACAGCAGAAAATGAGGGATGTTATACAGTGCAAGACACGCACTTAGCTTTTCTTATATTCCGTTCATTTTTTAAGCACAGCAGCACATCGATTTCAGTGGAAGTTCTGTTTAAAAATCAATGCTATAGCATGACCCAGGTAACAGTTTAGAGACTATACATATTATTCATAAATGATGCGGTTCTGGCCCAGATCTATCGCCCTTACTGTGGGCATCTTCCTCTGACTGTGGTCTCATGAAATATGCTCTAACAATGGTACAATTGTATCTCTGGATTTCAGTTTTATAGAAACTGGGAACTTCTTTCATTTAATTTTGTATACTGGCTTATGTGAAATATGAGATAAACAATACTTGGGTTTCAAAACAAATAGTTATACAACATGACAGAACAGAAGAAGTGAGACTTGTCTGAGGATTTTGATGCAGAGCAAAGAGAATTTGTTATAGGATATATCCTCTTAACCTTAGGTCTGGCCTTCCTATTTGGAGGCATAAAAACATTGTCTATGAAGTGAAATGAGAGATAAGTCACCCATTTGCTCTCCGTCTGTGACACATCACTGCTGCTTCTGGCATGCAATTTCTTAAGAGGACGAGACAGAGTGAGGAAGAAAGGGATCTGGTGAACTGCCTTTCACTTCAGTAACATACCTCTCAACAACATACCTGTCAACAACATACAGATCTACTGCTTTTGACAGTCTCCTCATTGCAGTTCTGTTTGGTTCACCACGTAGGCACAAATTTCACCCCTGTGGTAAGTTCTGCACTAAAATCAATGCTCTCGCAAGGATCAATGGTTTAAAAGGCTTGCAATCACTGCAGTACTGTCTACACCCAAATAGGTGTTTTGTAAATTATCATTATCCAAGAACTAAACAAAAAATAAATTGTTTGGATCAAAAGAATATGCAAGAAGAGGGAAAAGAGCACAATCTCATTTCAATCAGTACAAAATAGCCCATTCAAAACCCAGTGGTTTGGGCACATTCACAAAAGCCAAAGCAAAGAAAGGGATAAATTCACAACTGTTCCAGACAGCAGCTACTTGAATTAATAGCCCAGCTGGCAGGAAATTCATCCAAGCTGCGCAAGACCTCTCTTCCAACTAAGAGATACAATCCTGAGCTCTCACCTGCCAGGAAAGTGTACTGACCAGCATGCCCCAGCAAAGCTCTGGGGGAAGCTGGGGGGGCAGGACCAAACCAGCCCCCAGGTGCTGATCCACTTTGTATTCACTGTGACAGAGGCTGGAGCTCAGCAATCTGCTACTGCAATGTGTCTCATCTGCAAGGCTAGAAAGCCCTCCTTTCCTTGCTTCCTCCATGAATATTTAGGTACCCCAGGCAAACCGGAACAGCTTTCCCCAGAGAGTTGTTGGTTCCAGCATCTCCCTGAACCAGACAGCAAGTGGGTTTGGACTGAGGGTCTTGTGCCACTCAGGAGAGCAGTCTAACCGTCATGCTACTAGGTGTTCAAGTGTGGAGCTCCTGGAATCTCTCCTGTAGGAGCAGTGGCACTTGCCATAGTGTATTTAAATATTAATTCAGCAAGAGAGTGTGAATGACTCTTTAAGCCTGACTAGCAGTTAAGGTGTTCTCCTGGGACATGGGAACTGCGATTTCAGATACCCTTAGGCAGAGCAAGGTGCTAAACCCAAGGCTTCCACAGCTACATCTCTCTTTTAGTCCACTTCTGAATCAGCCTGCGTCCAGCCAGCACCTCTGAGATCCACAGATAGCTAAATAACCCCAAACTGCATTACTCAGTCAATTATTGTTCACCAAGAAATCTTTGCCTAACTTACAACCCACCCCACTTTTGCTTGTTGCAAGAGTCAAAGGTGCTGATGCGTGACATTCCACTGCTTCTAGGTGTATGTATGCCTCTTCACCTCTGAAATATTAGCACTGTTTTCCCAGAGTTAAAAGTGCAGTTTCCTTTTACTTTCTCATGGGGAGAGATCAGTGAACCAGGGCAGATCAAGATGGTTTATTTTAAGAGTGGGATTTTTACATTGTCATGTCAATAATGTCATATTATAGTATATGAGATTGCAAGGGTGTATCTGAAGGTAAGGTAGACAGATCTGGGGAACGATCTGGGGAATGTTCCAAAGTCCCTTAATATCTTATGAAGGGAAAGCCGATACGGGAACATCTTTACAGTAGAAGCTCTGTGGGCAGAAACTGTAAGCCCATTCATGTCTCTAATTGTTCCACATCTGAAAGAAGCTGCTGCACATCTGTTATTCCACCACAAGAGTGGAATCTTTTATGAATTTGCCTGCACCTATCATGCTGAGGGAAGGTTTCACTGAGTAAAAAAGAATTTTCTTGCCAAACTGTGCATCCTTTTGGAAACTAATGGGGCCAACACAGATGTGGTGAGCAGTACAAATCCCTCTTTGGAGCATAGATGGTTCCAGAAAAGCATAATTTTTCTACTGCTGGCAAGAAGCTGTAAGCTCATTTATATTATTTTTTGAGAAGCAAGAGAAGACACTCACTCCAAATGCCTCGGTGTATTTGCTATTCTAATGCGATTAAGTGACTAGGAGAAAGTGAGGTCATATACAACTGCATTAACTTTGAGAGCTTTACAATAAAGCATGGTAAAAAATATACAAGCAGTATGAGGGGGTGAAGGGAATTGGCAATGAGACCTACGGTCTTGGGTATTCATCCAGCTGAAGGTAGCAGGGAACAGATATTTTGATGGCTTATATGAAATGAGGTATGCTCAACAAAATGGCTAATAGTCTTTACCAGCACATTTTTTGACTGTTACTGCTCTCAGGGTAATTTTAATGAAGTCAGAGAAAGTGAAATACTTTGCGCTGTCTGAGAGAGTCTTCTGAGGTTAAGACTAAGGCACTATAGGCTGGCAGATGGGGCAACCTGACATGGCCCTGCCTTTTCTCTGCTTGTTCTTTATGTCAATAGACCAATTTGTTTTTCAGGACTTTCCATCTACCATTCTCTCTATCTACCAAACTATTATACATATAAAGAGATAAGATGCTAAATGTTTGGCTAGATGATCAGGCTCATATAAGTGTGTATATGATTATTTTGACTTCTCTTTACCCCATTCAATCCCCTGAAGTTACATTTTGTGTTAAATATTTTGTCAACAGATAAAATAAATATTAGGAACAGCCAGTGTCATCCCTGTTAGTATTTTTTTCTCTTTTGTCTCAGTCCTTCATGATGAGGTGATGTTGCTGTACACTATTTATCCTCCCCAAATTACATATCAGGAGACATTTAGAATATTGCAAATACAGTAAATAGCAATTATAAAAAACCTACATTATTTATCTCTATCCCAGAGTCAACAGGGAGATGTAGGAATATGCAGCAAATATTAGCATGTGACCACAGTGTTGTGTTCTGGAGCAAGTTTAGAAAAGTTCACAACACATGCTGTACACAGAAAGTTGCATCAGAGACAAAAAAATCAGGTTCGTGTCTCACCACTACACTATGATGTACTATCCACTCCCCCCCAAACCTGTCATGCCCAACATATATGCTTAAAAGGGCTGCCTGATTTTTCAAGAGCTGAATGTTAGACCCTACCCATGAATTAATGGTCAGGTTTATGCCATTTTTAATGCTTGTTCAACAGGTATTAATCTATCTGCTGATCACTCAGAAGGAAGCTGCCATTCCACATGGAAAATTATTAGCCTGTCACAGAAGCAGATATTGGAAGGTCATCTCTTGACTTTGACTGAACAGCCATCCTGACAGAAAGGGTTAACAAGCAAAAATCAGCATAGTTCAAAGAGAACTGTCTGTAATAAATGAACTACATCCTTGTCTTGTGAAAGATTTTGTAAGACAGCGATCATATACAAATACCACTGATACTTTTTTCTTAGTAAAACAGTCTCTGTTATTAGCACAGTTTGCAAAAATGAAAGGATTTTTCTGATCATCATATTTGCACTGTTATCAATAATTACATTTACAGCCTAAAAATTAAAATGGTGGCATGGGATTGTGAATAGAGGCAGGCAGGAGAAATAAAAGGGGGGAAGCAGAGGGTGTGATGGGGGCTGTTTAAGGGGCAAAAAGCAATTCCAAGAAAAAAATCTGCAGAAGACTACATGTACACATAGGCATTGCCTGGGAAGCTCTTCAAAAGGCTCTGAGCTTTAAAAGAGATATAGTTGGGTAATACTATCTTCTTACTGTATCTGATCAGTAATTGCATATGCAATGCATAGAAAATATACATCAGTAACAAGGGAGTTTATATTTAATCCAGTTTTCAAGATACCTAATATTTTGTCAAACATTTTATAGGTTGTAGCTTAGGGATGAATTTGAAGCTGGCTTTTCCCTGGTGAAACCTGCAACAATAGAGAAATATACACTGAAGGGAAAGAGAAACTGGAATATTGAGCAAGCCTAACAGAAACCTAACATTTCATTTTGTACTTAATAATTACTTTTTACAGATCCCTTTGACTGGGAAAGCTTTTGTATCTCAGTTTTACTGCTCAGCTATGATACTGAAAATCGCTAGATTTTTCATTGCTTCAGATTCTAAACTATACATATGATCTGTTTTCTGACATGAGACAGTAGTTTCAATTTCAAATAGCAACGGCATATCTGCCATTCTTTATGTAAGGTTTAACGGCTAAAAACTATTTTAAGCCAACCTGTAAAACTCACTATTGTTACAGTTAGCAGGAAACAGCTAATTTGTCCATATATAAACAGAAACTTCATGTTTTGTTGTATAACTATGGCAACTTCTACAACTTCTATAAATGACTCATCCAGGACTTATGTTATTTTATGACTCAGACTTGTTAAAGTTCACCCTGCTACATCTCCCAGCCTGCATTACAGTATCTCCACTTTCTGAAACTACTCTAAACTATGTTCTTCGGTTTGAATGTCCCTATCCAGCAACCCCTTAAAAATTACCAAAACAAGAAAAAATAGGTTTTGATCACTGTGAGCACTACCTATAAACTCCTCGCTCTATGCAACCTGAGCACCAGGTTGTGGTCTATTACACGATGACAAGATCTATGTTATATTCAAAGTAGTGAAATGACTACAGCATGTGACAAGGAGATAAGTACACCCACCTAGTTTGTTTCCAAGTGGATCAGTTCTTCCGCATGTATTAAGCCCTTCCAGATTTATCCCCGGTGACTGGCTGTTTGCCAGGGCTTGGATCCTGCTCTGGTGTGCAGTGTGCTGACTATTCCCAGGTGCTGGTATATTTTTATGCCTTAGTCCTTATTTACAGTTTTTCTAAGGGTTGCTTTGAAGTCTGAACAATCGCGTTGCAGCACACTACAAAGTTCTTACCACATCGAGCAATCTTTTCATGTTGCCTTAAGTTAAGCCATCTCTAAATGAGAAAATAGGATGAGCACTAATAAATTTCAGAAGGAAAGAACCTATTTCTTGCATAAAATTAATAATTTCAGTGTACCAGAAGCTATGTGAGCAATCACAGCACAAGATTAAGAAGGTAAAATTGTGATTCACTCCATTCCATCCCCCTAAAATTCTTTAACAGTGGCTACTAATATAGTACTATTTTCAAATTTATAGCTCCCCTTTTTACCAATCCTCTTGTAATAACACTTAACATGTTTGGCTGTCATGGTGTAATAAAGAGGGGTAAAATGGTATATCAAAGGTTCCTGGTGAGAATCCTATTCAAATTTTTTTTGTTTGGAATAGGAAGCACAAAAAGGCAATACCAGGATTTTAAGGGTCATAAAGTAGTACAGACACTCAGCTCTTTTAAGTTTCAGTTAACTTTCTAAAAGCCAAAGCAACAACAGCAAAAGCTGTAATGATACATTCAACTTTCTTTTGGAGAACAGGCACCTAGAGAATAGTAAAGGAGGGAGAGCAGGGAAGCGACTACATTATGCTGCAGTTCTAGCCAGCATCACTCATATGTGACTCTTGGCAGCTGTCTGATGCAAGTAACTGCTCGGTACCTGGTAAAACAACATGGTATGGTAGCATGCTTCACGCCGTGAGGCAAACAGCACTCTGTGGAACAACAAGAAAAATCAGAATAAAGCTCTGGAAAATCAATCCAATGATTTCAGGGGGGTTGAGCATTCATTCCTCAAAATTAAATTCTAATTGCTTCCAGTTACTCTTACAGATTCTTTTCACATTAAAACAAACAAACAAACAAAACCCTCCAAAACCAACAGATGTTTCTCAGTGTAGTTTATATCTCTTGCTCAATGCATATAGCTTACTGTATACAAAGAGTAGGACTTTGGTCACCAGATATTAAGTGTTTGTATACTTCAATGCAGCATTATTATTTGCAGTTGTGTTGGTACAGGTGCAATAACTTTGAGAAGGCAGCTCTAGTTTACTGTCAAAGGACAGACAGACAGGAGGGCTTAAGTCCAGGCACAGTGCTGCTTCTGGTTATGACCGTACCTGAGCTGCTTAGCAGTCTTTGACTTAGGTTTGCCAGCTGGGGTATTAAGGACCTGAACACAGCCGTTATAAGGACAAATTACCTGTACAATGGGGATTTTGGGGAGAAATGTAGTAGCAAGTAAACAGAGGAAAGGATTATGGGTGAAATTCGAAGCCCATTCAAGTTTGTGAAATTCTTTGATTAATTTTTGTTGATTTCAGAGGACACATTTCATGAGTTTGTATAAATTCCTAATGGATAGTGATACTCTGTAAACAAAGCATTACTTTTATTATCCTCAAAAAGTCTAAGACGTGGAGGCTAAACCAGAGGAGAAATAACAGAGAAGGAGGAGAAATGATGGGTAAGAATATGCTCTATTTTACCATCATCGCACAAATACATGTATAACACATAAACATCCTCCCTTTCACGCTGGATCAAGAGCCAAGGGAGATACCGCATACTTGAAGCCATCAACCACTTAAAACTGCTATTGTCAAAGCAATTTTTTACAGCAGACTGATTTGTATGCAGACCGTTTTTAATAGCACTGAAAGAGTTTGGAACCATGTGTTAGAGTACACAAGTGATTTCCAAAAGACATTTGAAATGTAAAAATTCTGGAGGCTGCCTCCTTCCTTTCTCTCCTTCCCTGCAACATGCATACACATGCACACACGCACCATCAACTTTCACTGACATTTCTTCATTACTATGAAGAAGCTCAGGCTCTCTTGAGGGATTTTGCAAAGCACTGCTCCTCTTTTTAAGTAAGGCTACACACTTACGTCTCTACAAATGATTTCCATAAGTTTATATTCCATCAAAACACATGATTTCAGATCTTAAGGTGTAGAAGTGGTGTTAACAAGGTCCTCCTATGAAGATTTTCAGCTCTTTTGAATGCAATTTCATTCTTTCTGGTGGATTCCACTTGTCAAATTTGCACAGGGCATTGGGACATTCTTTGGCATCAGAAGGTGCAGCTGGAGAATAAAACGTCCTGAAAGCCACATTGTTAAACTGAAATCTTTGCGTCTTTGATCTAAGAAAAGGCCATACCCTGGCTGCAATGTTATCAAATTATGATATCTGCAAGAGATGCTGGCTTTCTGTAAGAAGTGCAGTATTAAATAAAAAAAATAAAATACAATAAAATAAAATAAAACAAAACAAGATAAAATAAAATACTGAAACCCTCTTCAATGGTATCAGAGTCTGTCAACTATTTTAGAGTTCCACTTGATCACCACAGTATTTAGGGTAGACACAGTGATTTGTCTTTTAAAAACTAGCATATTAAGACAGAACCACACTTCCCCCTTAGCTGAGATGGACTAAGGCTTAATAGTAACACTGGGTTAGGATTTTAGTGGGGATAAACCATCTTTTTTTAACTGTAAAGATACTAGAACCATGTAATCTAGCTGTAAACATCCTCATCGAAGCAGGAACCCAAGAAACAAGACATTTTGCAATTTCATTTCACCGCACTTTCAACTACAGTAACAAAGGATATTTATTTCTTTTGTACGACACAGAAAGAAGCTTCAGTGGCATTTACTGTTTAGGCTTCAAGATAAGCACGTGTGGAGTTCACAATACATCCACACCAGTGACAAGAGAAAACAGACATCATGGCAATTGTAGGGTGGACTGTACAAAAACTCAATATTACAGTAACACGAAGAATGCAGTACTTTAGTATTTCTGTACTATATGTGTTAGTCTTCACATACTTTCCTTATCGTGGCACATAATTGCTGTGCAAAAAATGAGGTGTCCCACTGTTTCACATGAATCCTTCTTCCCTTGGGCTTGTCTTTTTTGCAGAGAGAAAAGAGTTGCTGCAGTGGTACCATCCATATGGCTGCTCCAACACTCATTCACTCAACATGAATCCCTTTTTGATTTTTCTCCCATCTCCGCCACTTAACGAAGAGAAGCACAAATAACACTCTTATGAAAGATAAAGAAGTATTTCTCCATAAAAAAACTTCAGTATTCTCTGAGTGCTCTACAGTGATTCATCAGGAAAAATGTCACAGGGTAACCGTCCACTTCATGACAAATACAGTCAAACAACCAACATCTCCCTAAGCCTCCAATCACAAATATGCCCTAAATAGCTCTATTTACAGACTAGCCACAGTAACATCCAGCCACTGCCACAAGGCAGGAGAAATATACTGAAAAAATCACTTTAAAACTGCATGGGTTTTAATACCCAGGTTTAATATATTTACGCATCATGTCCAAATGAGTCAGAAAGATCTATTCCTCAAGGGGTCTGGGTGACTAAAATAGGTCTTAACTGTAATGGAAGACCAGAAAGACAGCTAATGTTACTGACACACAAAAATAAGGGTACTGGGCTTATCGATGAAATTTCCCCAGTTAGGCATGCTAGTCAGTTCTGTTAGATCATCTCAGAGAAGTCCCAGACCATCAGAAGTAATTAAAAACAATAACTCTCCAATATTCAGCTGCTGCAAACTGAGGTGTTGTCACAGTCTCATGGAGCCGTAGTAGAGGACCTCGTAAAGTGAAGTGGATTGCAGAAGCAAGAAAAGAGATTTAAGTGTCCTTCAGTAAGCAAACAGTTGCAATTCTTAAATGTGTTTGCACTCAAGTACAGCTTGTCTTGAAACAATGATTTTAACAAAAACTTAACACAATATTAAAATTCTGCAATATTTTTCCAACCCGTCTCCGTGTCAAAGTGGTGACTTCTTTACATTAAATTCAATTTGGGAATGTTTATGCCAACTATGTATTATCAAATCTTCTATTGGCATGTCTATTCCACATATTCAGAACAAGCTCTATTCCAGTATGAACTGGAACTGTGAATTGAAAAATGTCTTTCTCTTATAACATAAAATTCCTGACCTTTCCCTCCCCTACGTTCACAGCTACTGTATTAAATAAGTTTGAGCATATTCCACTTCTTTCTAGGGTTAACTTACATTATTTTAAGAGAGATGATATCTTAGAACTGAATATAATTTCTTGTTATTAAAGTAATCTTTAAATTGATGTTACACATTATAGCCCACTCTTTGCTTAATATAGTTTCGGCACAACATCTTGTCATACTCTAAGGGTAAAGTGTAGGCACTAAGCATTCCACGTGCTGGGGAAGAAAGGAATATGCCAGTAGACTCAAGCTCCGTGGTCCAGCTGGGTGCTCTGACCACATTTCAGAATGAAATGCAGATGATGATGGGGTTTTTTCCCTCCCTCCTGGCAGTGATTTCCATCACAGCAAGCTGGGGCTGTTGACAAGAAGGCTCTGGTGCACCCCAGTGCATCCCTCAGCCCAGGCACAGATGGCAGCAGTACTTCTTGGGCTGCCATGGAGCTGATGACCTGGGAGACCTCCCCCTTTCGCTTTGTACTCCAAATTAAAAAAAGTAAAATCAAGCTGAGGTTCCCTGTCTGCCACAGAAAATCTGTTTGATAGATTCTCTCAATGAGAGGAGTAACTCAAAAAGTTCTGCTACCATTATTAAAAAATGTATTATAGTATTCAGCAAAGTTAGCTTGAACAGGTGAAATCTCTTTGGAAACTGGGTTGAGCAAACTGTAATACTCAAGAGCTCAATCCATCAGAGCACATAGGCATGCACTCACATTCAGTTCTTAGGCATGTGCTCCAGTGCTGTCCTGGATCAAGCCCTTTTATTCCTCATTTAGGACACAATTTGAAAATATATGCCACCATGCGGTGTTATATAATTCAGCTCTATTTGAGAAGGATAAGCCAAGAGAAGGTCATTGCCAGTAAAAAGCAACTAGAAAGGAATAGAGCAGCCTTTGTATTATCCTGTCCTGTCCGTTTTATATTTTAGACTGAAATATACTTGTTCCTATGATATGTTCCAGCATATTCCCTTGGTCTCCTTTGAAAAGACTGGTACAATCCGATGCAGCAGTTCATATGGAATACATATGAAAATCACTTGATTTGTATTTATTTGTTTATTTTAAAAAATCAGAGAAGAAAGTATGAAAAGAATAATACGCTGGTAGCAGAACCTGGTAGAAACATATGGTGCAGTCATATTGTACTTACAATAAAGGCAGAAAAGCAAGTAAATGTGAACGGGGCAATGTAAAAATTAACTCATTCATTCTCAGAAGCCAGTGAACTATCTACTCGGACACTGTTCTAGTGAAACTGTGATTTTGCTTACTCATTTGTTGTATCTTATATTTAGAGAAGTTTCCAAAAACCTTCCTGTGCTTCTGCTCAAGTTTACATGTTTTATGAATCAACAAAAAGCCCCTTCAGTAAGGGATGTGAGTATAAATTGTTCCATCTGCTTGCACAGAATCCCAAGACTAATTTAAAGACAATTCATCAAATTTTGATCCTGGATTAGCAGTGGCATCACTACCTTAAAGAGTAAGAAAGAGAGGAACTTCTGTGCAATTAGCTGATACGAGTATTACTCGGAGTAGCAAACTGATCCCTGCAGAGGAGAAATGAACAGCAGGAACTTAAGTCAGAGCAATTTAACCAGCAGCTTGTAGGTACCACAGTTTAAAGGCATAAAGTCATTACGGCAGGAGCCAGCAGAGGGTGCTTCCTTTTTAGGGTTGGAATAGGAGGGACTCGGGCACAGGAGTGAAAAAAACCTTCACGAATCTTTCATTTGCTAAAATATTTGCCCCTACTTCAGATACACAGCATTCCTCTGCGAAAAGTAGGGGGTTCAAACATAAGGTAGTTGCAGAGTAATAAATCATATGCATATTTTAAAATACATCTGTTTTCCCAGGTCAGTGTTTGTTGGCCATAAGGTGAAGCTCACATAGTTTGCATGGAACTTTTTTTTTTTTTTTTAAAGGAAACAATTTCTCTCACTTAATTCCAGGTAGTCTTCACCTAGGCAGTTTTCACTGCAGCAGCTCCCGCTCTGCGAAGCAGTATGAAGTGTCACTGACATTTTTTAAACTGCTGTTTGCCTTTGAACAGTTTTTTCAGATTTCCTCAGGAATTCTCTATAATGAATGTAACATTTTCTGGCTCTGCATCACCACTAGGGATGCTTAGACCAGATGACTGAGTAAACCCACCAGTGAAAATTCCCTGATTATGTTTCCAAAATAGCCTATTGTCTAGTCCATGGTGAGCTGCACAGATAAACACAATGACCTTAGATTTCCCAGTATGTGCCACTATTACCCCAGAATTCCTTCCCTAGGGAAAATCAATATCTTTAATTAAAACAAAAAAGGAGGGGGGGGGGGGGAAGGGGGCAGTCTAAGTTGAAATTTGTAAAAGCAGCTTTTATTTAGCAGCCTAAGATGTAATTTGACTCACAGTACTGGCCCTGTTAGCCTGATTCCCAGCTCAGAGAGCAGTACACTGATGTGAATCGCAGACTGCGGAAGAGCAAAGTATGAGTGATAGAAAGGCTTAGAGGTCTGAGCCATCAAGCTAGTTTCAAGGTTTTTCTTTCTCCATTATTTCACGTTAGATAGCACACTTAAATTAAATACTTGGAAGATTACATTTTGCTAAATATGTTGCGAGCCAACAGCTTCTGCAGTCAAGCCGTTCTTTCACTGAGAACCTTTATCTGTAAAAGGTAGCTCATTTCCTTGGACGGCAGCCATATCTGGCAGCAGATCTCAGCACTCAGTAGGAAACCCATGTCTTTGAGTTCTGAACTAGCCCATACTGGAATTAAAACACAACACTAACAGCCAGAATCAGTTGTTCTTGGTGGGTAACTGTTTTATAACTGCATAGGGATGTAAGAGCAGAGCTTCTAGTTTAAATCCTTTTTTTAAGAAAACGCTGTGATTAACTGCATGACTTCACTTATTGTTAAGGTAACAGATGGAAGTGCCACAGTGAAATATTTCCTTTTTATTTACAAACAATAGAAAGTCTTTCTGCTGATAGGAATTAAAACATTACAGAAGCATTGGTTCCACAAGCTTAAATTCTTTCATGCTACCACATGCATTTTTCATGGAAAGTCAACATCTTTAACATTTTTGCACTGTCTGAATTTATCATCCATAACTTTTTTGTGATTCCTGTTCAAATGAGTTTGCTTCTTTAGAAAGAATTATGTATCTACAGTATAATGAGCTAATTAACTAAAGAACAAAAGGTGCCTTCTGTTCTATGTGAGACATAACTAGCTCCCAGAGAGAGGCAACACATTCTTTATTTTTAAAGGCAATCCGTATTGCTGATTTTGATGTCAGGTGCCCTGTATCATTTTGTACAGTGCCACAAAAGGACTGATAAAACATTAAAATGAAAATTGGCTTTAAAAAAAACCCATGCGCCACATCTTGTCACCGGTATTATGAATTTTGAGAGGTTTGTAAAAGATGTACACTTTGATCAATTGCAGGGTTTCTAAGAAAAAAATCACTTTTATGCTCTTTGACTGGCAATAGCACTGAGCAATGGACAAAACTGACAGAAAGAGACAGAAGCTGTGTAAACAAAATAAGGCAGGGATTTTATTAAATATTAATTTTACTAATTCACAGCAAAAATCTTTGTTTATTATGGCATATTAAAAATATATTTTCTTTATTCTAAATCATTTCTCCACAGACACAGTACAACTTGTCAATGCCTGTAAAGATCTCTTAGCTTGCTAGAAATGCCTCAAGCACAAAAAGCAGTAAAATATTTTTAACACTGTAGACTTATATCTCACCACATTTAACAAAATATATTAAAATAATGTTTTATAACGTGGTTACAAGTGACTGGTAAAGAATACATTTACTTCTAACAAAATTTGGCAGATTCTGAGAGGTGTTGTAGGAGAGCACTACCTGTGTCCAGCACTCACAAATAGGCACGTGTAAGCAGAAAGATGCTGGAAGTATAATTCTGCATACACACAAAAGAAAAACTCTTATTACAGGCTTCCAATAGGAATTACAATAATAATTGCATTGTCAGCGTAAAAGCTATGTAGATTAGAGCTGAAGACCAACAGCCACCACTCCACTTGTGGCTTCCTGGATCCCTTGTACACCTTCTGTGTGAGGCAGAGTGTTTGGGGCTCATTTTTGCTCTGCCATGGGTCAGTTCAGCCCAAAGGAGTGCAAAGAACTGCACCGCAAAATCACAATAAGTATTAGACAGTAACTGCATACTTCTTTCTCTTCTAGGTATCTTCAGAAATCAGTGAAATAAGTAAGCTTTCTATGCTAGGGAAACTCATCTCTGGACACATATTTCTATTAAATCTTATTTCTACACCTGCATCATGAAACATCTAAACAGATCCTATGTGTTCAACAGAATACTGCCCTCACGGGATAGACTTTCTGCTATACGTAATAAAAAGTCATGGCTTTAAGGTACCTCCTGTGACAGTAAAGGGGTTGGACACCTCTTACACAAAATTTCATAGCAATTTCCCTTTTTGAAGGTGTCCTGCAAAAGCAATCTGAGCAGCATGCACAGAGGAGTTTGATTATCAGCTGTGTAATGGATATACATTATCAGTGTTAAAAAAACTGCACATGCTGATGTAAAGAGGCAAATATCCACCATTTTCATTTCTGTTTGAATGGAAACTAAAATGGAAATTAATACATACCATTAGAACTAAGGAGGAGTTTCCTATCATCATTGATAATCGCTTGCCTTCTCTGTAGACACTCAGCCACTTGGGACAATACAAGTGCATACACGGAGAACCAGAACTCCCTTCCCACCAGCATATAAGTTTCACAGAAGTTCTTATCCAAAGGTCAGCTGTCAATCGGTATGTACATATATACACACATGGGTCCGTGGTGGGAATAAATTCCAAGTTAGCTGGCTACAAGAGCATATAGATACTACTACTCGAGGTAAAGAAGAATAAATCTTATTTATTTGGTCTTTTGTCTTTTCTAGAAAATGGGACATCCGTACACCCTGAGTTGCTCTATGGCCCAACAATAAATAATGACACATAAAATGTAGAGATAAATTTTCATTACAACATCTAAAAATCATTAAAATGCCTCTGTATAGCAGTCACCAGCCTCTGTAATACCTTCACCTTCTGGAATTCAAATAGTTCTTAATATCAGGTAAAGCAGTAAAGGAGGAAGCTTTGAGGCGTAACCTCAAAGCTATGAATCTGGCTGTTGAAAAACAACAACCAACTCTCCATCTTTATGAAACCAGCTATAGACGATCTTTAGCTGAGATAACAGTTATGCATACTTGAGCTGTTGCTTGTTGTCCATTGCAGAAAGGTGAGAGACGCAACACAATATAATCTTCATGACATTCACTCACTAAATTGGAACTGTTCTGGTTTGGAAAGGAGAAGATGTACAACCCTTCAGAAGACTGAAAAGGCTGACATGGACAGTTATGAACACCTCAAAGACTGAAGAAACAAGAAAAGTGCATTTGCATGGGATCTGAGGCCATTCTTTAGGATGATATCCTTTTAGAAAAATACTATTTTCTGTATTGGAAAATTGCAAATTTATAGGTAATTTTACAAATAAATTCTAATTTCTAAATCAGAAGCTCTTTTCTGTTCTCAAAGAAGCTACAAAGTGGTGAGGGGTCTTTCTAGCACTGTTATAACCTACACAGTTTTTTCCAGGCAGAAGTCTGAAAAATGCAAAAAAGGGGGAGGATACAACAGAAGACGACTGTTCTGCTGCCTTTCTCCTCTAGCAGGCCTCTTATAAAGTCAGAGACCACCAATTTGGGAGCACTTGCAGAGAGCAACATCTGCTCTTGGCAAAGGAAAGGAAAAGCATTCCATGGAGTTGTAGAAAAACTAATAGTCTGTCAATATCTTCGCTCTTATGCCTTCATCATGCTCTCAATGATTTCTGCAGGACACTGCTGACATAAAACTGGGAAGAATTCTACTCCCTTGAAAAAAATTGAAAGTACCAAACAAGTTTTTTCTTGGTAAGCTTGCCATTCCTGCCACACAATCAATGTAAAAATAGATAATAAAGAAAAAAAGAGAAATTGCTTACTTCTTATCAGAGTAATAAATAACTCATATAATAATTTTCCAACTGTACTAATAAGCATGTCATAAAAAAAGGTTGATGCTTCCCTTACTTGTGAAGATCAGGAATAGCTATACCATAACCATTGGACAGAAATATTCTATGAGAGGAGAATCAGAATCATAAACATTAAAAATCTGTCATTTACATTGCCACACACTTCTATTTAGGGATATGAAAGTGTACACTTTTACAATCAAAATTATCTGGAAAATTAACATAATAGTTTATTTCTGAGAAAAATAAATAGCTGATAGGTTGTTAAATTTATTACCGATTTTAGCATACACATTTTTTGTTATATTAAGGGATAAGATAAAATTCCTTGAAACGCACTGTAACTTAATAAGAAAAACCTTTTTACCTATAACAATATTAAAATGCATTTAACTACTTATTGGCAGCAGCATCATGTACCTCAGCAATTGATCTCAGATTACTAATTTTAATAATCAGTAATCAGTCTACCCATTTAATGAATTGCTTAGTAGTAGATCTAACAGAAGTTTAATCCATGTTGCAACTACTTGAAAAATAAACCCAGTAGTACTATAATTTGATATGACAGTGAGGACTGTAAGTGTAAGATCATTAACATTTCACAGGTTATACCCTGAAGGAAATCTTACAAGAAGTTCACATAAATAAGGACAGATTTACACAATTATGTAGTTATGAGTATCACTGCATTTCTACCCATAAGTGAACTCTTCTCAATTTGCTATTCATTTGACTTTGATATGCATAAAAACCGCAACCCAACAGAAAACAAGTCAACTCATTTTTCCTTTATTCTTATTTGGTTTCAGGACATTTATATATCAGGTAGAGGTATATGAACCCAGATGGTTTAATCTAAGAGAATTTTTGCTTGTGAAAGAATTCAGAAAAGTTTCATTTGTTCCACGTAGGTTTGCATTTTTGCTTATTGTTTGACTGGAATGCTACAAAAGACTTATAAGGAGTAAAAGAAAAGTTAAATTTGGCAAATACAAGACTCCTCTCTTACAAAAAAAAAAAAAAAAAAAAAGGGAAAGTGTTGAGAATAATGACAACAAAAAATTTAGATAACCCCTGTGGTGGCAACATCAATATTTTGGAACCCTCTTAAAATAAAAAATGCAAAGACAAGGGAGCTCTCTACTTTGTAAGGGAGCTCTTCATTGGTATTTGAAACAGAACATCTCAGAAATGATACTGCAGCATACCACACTCTGATCAAACACATTATCTTGTAAAATTTCTCACCTCTGTGGAGCCACTGATGACATTGTTTGGTTTTTATCTGATAGGGAGTGAAGGGGAATTGGGAATGTATTATTTCAGGAAATTAAAAATAACCCTACATTAAAGACCCATAGCCTTGAAAGATGGTGGTTTTTTCTTTTTAGGAACCTAGCAGGTTTTTTACCTAGCAGTAATTTTTGTAGATAAAGAATTTTTCAATTGCAATAAGCACAATATATCTGTCAGTCAATCTGTGTTGTTTGGTCCTAAAATACTCCCAGATGACTAACGTAACTGTTGGTATGGAGGTCCTATGTTCCTCTGACACTTAATGCCACTAACCTGGGAAATTCCACCCTAGAATAAGAAATACAGCTAAAAATCACTTTTAAAGGGAAAAAAAAAAAAAAAAAGGAAAAGACAAGCAGAAGTGACCATTTGGTAACAGCAGCTCTGCTGGTTAGCTACAATCAAGTTAAATCTTGGATAAGCAGGCTGGTCTTTGTGGTTGGTTTTAAAATGTGACCAATGGTATACTCATATAAAACCCTATGTGTTTGTATAGGTAAGAAATTGGTCTTTGATTATGAAAGAAAGAAAAACTTATCAACAATTTGCAACACCTCTGAAAGAAATAGTTTAACAGTATTTTGTACAAAATACAACTAGCTTTTTTTTTAAAGAATTGCTTTTGAAGAACTGTTCTAACGAACGTGGAGATTAAGTCAGTCATTGGGCAAAGGCCCAATGCAGTGAAAATGTCGGAGCCGTTTTTACTGCTGAGTGGCTATTGAGACCCTCCCAATATAACTGCTGTCTTTCAGTAACCTTAGAGAGCTTTGGGACCATTAAATGTTTGCTAGTTTGCCAGAGAGGTACTTTTAATAGCGGACATTACTACTTTGTTTTTCAGATAAGACAAGAAAACCTACCTTCTTCCACCTCTTTCTCACCAGTTAACCATCCTCACTGATGAACATACTCATTCACTCTGGAAAATACTGGATGACTCACTGTTAAGTCCTAGGTAGACACGTCTCTCCTAAAATACAAGAATCTTACATTTTGGGGAAGTTTAGAAAAAGTGCAAATTCTGAAGATTGTTGAGCTTATGATGATAATCAAGGAGTTTCATTACTTCATTAAAATTACTCAGCTTTTTCTAATATCAGATTCTTTAAATTTGTTAGTTTTGCTCCATGTTATTACTGGCAGTCAATTGATGAAAATGTTCCAGCACTTTTACCCGCATAACTGAGCTTTCCAGTTCCAGAAATTAAATCTTCAGATCTTTGAGTCAGTCCTATGAACATGTAGAGGAAAAGGTTCAACCCACAACATTTTAAATAATCAACATTTGATTGAAATCACTGCATTATTTCTCTTTTTTTTTACACTTCAGAGTGGTATTGACTTGGTTCCACTCAGACTCCGAGAACTAGTAAATTTCTTCTCATTTTCTTCCAAATACACACATGCAAATAGTATTTTACATAGCTGTTTTAATATTTGTGCTTGTCACCATTCTGAACTATTTGATCTTACCATTTTTTTAACATAGTCTCATGAAATATTTGATGAACTAAATGCTCAGAACTGTTACATGTGAAACCGTGAGATAGCACATCCTTTACAAAGCACGTTTAGTGTGTCTCTGCTTTAAACCTGCATTCTTGGTGAAATTCCAAATATCCTTAATTCTAAAGATAATTTACCACAAACATTAATTTCATTGTTGAAGAGTTCCTAATCTTACAATATAGCTCTTCAAATCTACCTGAACTTCTACAGCAAGTTATTTGGACAATATTACAAGATTTAAAAAAATGCTTTCTACTGTCAAAGACATTTTTATTTATCAGAATTTTAAGTTATTTATTTTTTACACTCTGCATTCAGACAGCTCACATTTAGTGCAATTTCGTACCATACACGAAACTATTTAAATATTGCTTTCAACTTTTTGGAGCCTTTTGTTTTACCAGACTTCTGTGGTACTTCACTATGCAATTTACTGAAGGCTAGTAATTATTAGGACATGTGGTAGGCGTTTATCACCAGTAACATCACACAACCCACTCTATGATCAAGATACAATAGGGCAAATGCTACAATTAAAGGCACATTCTTTGGTGCATAACAATAGAAGCCTTGTGACATGGCAAGATTAAGAAAAGACTCAAACATCTTTAAAACTACTCATTACCACCAGTTAAAATGTGCATGTCTGACCTTTATGGTAATCAGTAGTACTCCACTTGTGCTCTATAGACCTAAATAAGCTTTGTTTTAGACATACAGAATTCTTCGCAGTGACCTGCAGTTAACTTAGCTGATCTCAGAGCTGTCGCTTGCAATGAATCAACCCATCAGTGGTCATAATGATAGGCCATCATCTTTATCAACCAGTTTATGATGACAGGCAGAAAACAGTACTGTAGATTTTCCTGCCAAGTGGAGTAGTATTTAAATGTTGACTGCTACATACATCAGATTAACAAGGTTGCAAAGTTACCATGAATCCCATTCCCTGAGGTGCGGATTCACCCTGTGGTGCTATTATACCATAAGGTATATCAAAGATAATTGCTTATTTTATTATCCTGTTGTCTTTTATGTCAGCCCCTAATTGTGAATTCAGAAGTCTCTTGATCTCTCCGTTCCTTCTGGACCTGTTATTAACCCCATTCAATTTAATTAGGATTTATTACTATTTTTATTATTAAATTGCAGAATTTTTAAAAATAGATGTTTCCAAATAACCCACAATTCCTTCATATGGCTTCAATAAAAGAGAGATTGATGGGGTATTCAGTCAGCATTGTAAATCCAGATGTCTCAAGCTCCTTTTCCATCCTCTGACAAAGTTTGGCATACCAACGTTCAGATATTTTTACCCAGAGTTACTTTAATATTCAAGAGCATGTAAACATACAAAAATTTCTGTGGTAAAACCAGATTATTATAGTTCTGTATGATTTTATAGAACCATGCCAACAGGAAAGTGCAAAGTGGCTATATCACAGCTGCTATCTTCTCTGTGGTCTGAAGTATGGAGGTCAAGCTTTCACAATTCCTGTGCTGCACTTGCAGAGAGCAATTTATGCACAGTACCATAAAATACCACATGAAACCTACAGAACCTAGAAACAGTTAAAAAACTATGGCCTGGCTAGTACAGATAAGTAGTCATTCATAATTCCTCCTAATGTATACAATATTAATCTGTATGTACCTAGAAAATCTGACTACTTCCTATACTTCAAAGTCATTGCCTTTGCTATGAGACCTGGAAAGTGCTTCAGGATTCATTATGACATGTGGAATATATAAGCAATAAGGCATGACAGGGAGTGTGGTTATCATAAGATAATCACACCCCTGGGTCATTACAAAGCATGAGGTGCAGCCGAGCACCTCTCATTCCCCCTGGGGTGTGATTATATCATGATAAGCACGCTTCATGCAGTTACCTTATTGCTTTTATAAAAAGTCTTTGTTGGGAAGAAAAACTGTATTTTTTACTTAAAGATGATAAAGTTGGCAGTTTACAATGTTGAGCAGTACTTTCTGCTAAGCTCGATGGTTTATATGTGTTAATCTACTCCTTTAGAATATGCATCTGCCAAAGCTGATCCAAACTCATCCATCAAAGGGGCTTTCCATAATTCAGCATGTGTTTGAACGATCCAGCTGGAAAAGGACATGTGCATGACCCAGGCAATCCCATAGCCATTGACTGCTCACTGGACACCTATTTATCTTCTCAAAAATTAAAACAAACCAACCAAACAAACAAAAAAGACAACAAACTAAGTTGCTTCACCAAAAGTTAAATGATGTTCTAAACACATGCCTTTCAAGCAAAAGGTAGGCTTCAGTAACTGGAAAAGAATTCCACTGGCAGAACAAGAAAAAGTTTCTAACTTGTTTTTGCCCCTGGTACATGTTCTCCCACAAATTAAGGGTGACAACTTAATTTAGGGTCCTAGATAAACTACAAAATCCCACTGCTGTCATTCAGATTGTAGCCTGAGGGGTCTAATGTGATCTTTTGGATTTACAAACACCTGCCCTGGATTATGCCATATGTCTTCTTAGTGGCTCCAGGGGTGTATGCACTGTCCAGTATTCAGCTCATTTTGTGCTTTAAGAATGCATAACTGCACACAGGATATGAAGGTTTGCATCCATTTACAATTTATCAAGTGTGATGGCCATGTTCTGATTTCAGAGGCATTCAATGGGCTGGAAAGGGGCATATGTATGGGCTGAATTTGGCCCTGGGCCATTTATGAATATGGGTAACACTTTTCACCTAACATGAGCAAGTCACAAATTCAACTGTTTAATTTAAAT
Organism: Bucorvus abyssinicus; assembly: GCA_009769605.1. NCBI lineage: Eukaryota > Metazoa > Chordata > Aves > Bucerotiformes > Bucorvidae > Bucorvus > Bucorvus abyssinicus. Next base: position 27,749,618 of record CM020025.1, read on the forward strand.
AGGTCCCTGTCACCGTATCTTCCAGATTTAAGAGGCAAGGTTAGGAACGCTGTCAGTATCCTGGATGAAAAGGAAAAATTCCACTAGCCTTCTGTCTTCCAATATTTGGTTTGACACAGTGCTCTTGCTTCACAAAGATGCATAAGATTTTACTTCCTCCAACAACAATTTGAACTCTACCATTTTGTCTTTATATTTTAATCATATAGAAGTACAAGGTTTTTACATATTTACTTGATTATTTTTCTATCAAATCTTTCCAGTTTATCTTTCAATTGGAAATTTGTTTCTTAATACAAAATATTATGCTAAAATTATGATATCTAATACGTATAAAATATTTTATGTATATATAGATGTACGTAACACATGTTATATTAAAATTACTCCCCCAAAAAGTACACTATATGAAAAGAGGTATTTTTGACGCATTTCCTTAGAAGTCTATAGATTTATGACAAAGAATCCAGCCTTTCAAATAACAATGATACTAATTACAGGTTAATTTCATCATTATACCAGAAAGCAACTGAGAAATAACAAGTAAGGATGTAACAAAAGAATATTAAGCTAGTAATTTTTTGGCTAATTTTAGCATTTTTTCAGATGATGTATTTTTATATAATAAATTTGTTATTTGAAGTGATTCACAAATAAATAACTTTGGAGACAAATCCCTTATCTAGAAGAGATGAGTTGAAAGTGAGAGTTGTAGTTACTCACTTCCTTACAATTGAATCGAAAGAGCCGACATTAAAACAGTAAAGGAGAAGTAAGCTCCAGCTCATTTGCTCTTAAATTTTCTATTTTAAAAATTTCAGCTAGTACAATTACTATCTGAGGGTTTCTAAAAGCCTCCCTTGAATTTTATAGCACTAGAGCTAGTAACATACAGCTACAGACCTCTGCCAATATATCTGTGTTCAGAAAATAAAATTTTGCTCCCAACTCTTACTCCACATTTTAGATGAATCGCTCATTAATTAAATGATAGCCTGAGTACACAAGGAATACCTGAACCAGGCTATTTTGGAGCAATACTGTTTAGAGGTTTTTCAGTTTATTTGAAGCTATAGAAAAAGTGGTATGATGTTTGTGTATGCAGTCAACTTTAATTCTGCCACTAATTTAAGAGTGTTTTATTTACGGTTTGTAATTCTTCTAATATAGAGCTATTGTGTATGGTATAAAGTATCTTGGTTCCACACCACAGTTAATTATTCATAACACTATCATGAAGTGCTTGTTGATGAATTACAGGATAGAAAGAAAGGAATGGAAGACGAAAATCAGGAAGTGGGAATTTGGGAAGAAATACGGTTTGTGTTAATGAAGTACTACATAAAATAAGTGCAGTACCACTGAAATTTATTTATTAATGCACTTCGACATACTCAATTTGTTCAAGTACTGATCTGCAGTGGGGATCTTCCATAAAGGGGTGAAAATACTAGTATTATGCAGCATAAGTGGAGGTACATGTCAGTAACTCTCAAAGGGTAGGTGACTACCAGCTTGGAAAAACTGGGCATTAGGATGCATCTGCCTGACAGATTTCCAGTACTTTCTGCATAAAAGCATCAGTGGGTATTAGCATATTTAAAATCTGTTCATTCCCTGGACTGGTAACCATGGCTACACTTGCCCAGATTTTCTCTCATCCTCTGCAGCTGGAGTCCCGAACAGCAGGTGTAAGTAGGCTTAGAAGTGGCTAGTAATGGCTAGCCAGGGCATCCTTACTCCAGGGAGGCTAGGACAGGCTTGTCAGCTAGAAAGAATTTAGCAGGAACACAGAAAATATCTTACTAGATAATAGTTTCCTGAACAATTCCCTTCATTTACTACAGCAATTGCTACCTGACACTAGTCAACACTACAAGCCTCCTCAGAAAGTGGAGCAAGAAACTCCACTTTAGTCAGAAAGCAGGCCACGCAAACAGCCTCTCTGTTCTGAATACTTAAAGATTGGTATAAAGTCTGAGCCCAAAGAGTTTATATCCTTCCCAAGACCGGACTTCTTCTGATGAGTGGGGGTTGGGGTTTGGGTTTGGAGTTTTTTCTCCTTTCAGGATTAACTTGTATAAGTCTGGATGCATTTGTAATTCTGTTAAATTTCCACCCTCTCCTGGAATTCTGTTAAACATATGAACTCCCTGACATGAACGGGAAAATCAGTTCCTCAGCTCAATCTATGTGTGAAGACATATTTCTATTTACTATTTGAATTCATTGCCCTTCAGTTTTGAACATCCTTCTCGTTTGCAAGACAAGGACCGACCATACCCATCTATTTTCTTGCATTATCTGGTTCTAAATTGTTTTTCTCTTATTCTCTTCTCTAATGTAAATAGCACTAAATTCCCATTGCAAAGTTTTAAGATGTTCCTCTTGTTTCTCAGTGCCTTTTCCCACATCTCTCAAAGGTCAACAATGACCCTACACAGTATTCTGGGTGAAGTCGTACCTTCATTTCATGTGATGGCACTAGAAAGTTTTCTGTTCCTTCTCCATCTTGTTAATATATGAACATTTGTTTCCCTTTTTAACAACAAGCATAGAGTGAACAGATATCTTCCCTGAGCTGTACATAAAGTTTTCAAGCTTCTGAAATGACAGTGTTTATTGAGTTTTGTCCACTGTGCTGTTTCCTGTCATCTACTTTAAACAGGCCCTCTTGAAATTCCTCACAAGCTTTACTAATTTTCTGCAGTTTGCTTCCTTGATTTACACTACCCCTGAGGCAATCACATCCTGATTCTATAGCCATCTTCTGTTAATTTGTAATGTATTTTAAAATGTAATTTATTAATAACTGTATTATAAAATACTGGACCATAGATGAATCCATGAGTCCATTGCTAGCCTTTCTCATGGAAAAAGCAGTTTCTTCCTAATCCTTTTCCTTGTCTTGTAGACATTTTTACTAAAACAATTCTTGCCTGTTATCTAACTGCTACTTAGAGACTTTAATAGCCTACCTCAAGGAAGTCTTGTAAAAGTCTTTGTTCTCCTTTTGAAATATCTTCTAGTAATTCTAACAGATCAGTGAGATAGCTCTGTTTTGTAAAGCTTGCCCTGCTAGAACCTGTTTACTATCTTCCAGTGAGTTTGTTACTCTTTTCTAAATTATGTCAAATGGTTAGATCTATGAAACTTTTTCTGCCTTATAATTCTCTTTCTAAACAGAAATATAACATTTGACGTATTTCGAATATTAGTCCCATAATTGTTTCCTAATGAGAATAGGAGAAAGTACGTTTGCTAGCCATTTGGCTGCTTCATATTTCAACTCTGTCTAACTTTAAAGGATTCCTCCAAATACAGGGCATGGCAATCTCACATATTCTGGGCCAACTTCAGCTCTGCAAAATATTTACAGGTGTCGTACTTCCTTTAAGGAATAAAAGTAGTTGGAATAAAATGGTTAGATGGAGTAAATACTTATCTAATAAATAAATACAGGATTAATGAACTAAAAAATAGGTAAGTAATAAACCTATAAATAAATTTGTTTTACTAGTTTGAATCAAAACTGTATGGTTAGATCCTGCTGTTGCCCACTATTGTTCTGAGGTGTAGAGTACGGAGTCACTCTGTCTCAGCAGCAATGTGCCTGAGAGCAAAAGTATTTTTTTTTTTTCCTTCTCTCAGACACAATGTTGCTGACATATGAAATATATTCAGATTGGAGCAGAATTGTAATTAGGATAAATATTTGATGTCCAAAGTGCTGTCACACTAATATAGACGGGGAAGACAAGAGTTTTTTATGTAGGTAGTGTTTTGTTGTTGCAGTCTTATATTTCTATTATATTTTTAAAGATTAAACAAATAAGAAAGATGGACTGAAGCAGGCAATATCAAAACAGCTTTCCTTGAGCTGAGTTGTTAAGGGAACCTTTCAGAAAATGGAAGCAGTAAACAGTTACACCTCAGGAATGATACAGTTTTGCCATCTATAGGTATAGAAGGAATTAGGCTCAGCAGAAATAAATTCCTACTTTTTTACTGAGATCTGGTCTATTTGGAACATCTAGGCTGGTTATAGGGGGTGATGTAGAAAACGTAAAGAGGCTATGAAAGATCCGGTAATGCTACGGCTCATTTGAGGTATCTTGCTTTACTTTCAAAAACTGAGCCCTATTTCTTTAACTCAGGACAGGTTTGGTTTGGTGTTCCTTATGTAGTCAAAATTCTCCTTTAACATAATAACAGCTTCACCTAAATGTGAAGCAAAGGTTTAGTAAATAAGGGAAGATTATTTTGGTTTCTGACTATAGATATATTAGAAAAAAACATATATCTGTGCTGTAGCATGTCCATCATTATAAAATCTTGATAATGATTATATATAACAAAAGTACAGAAGTGATATTAGTGGTGATTTTAAAGGCAAAACCTGCAAAATAAAAGGGTAAAGATTTCTCTTTTTACAGGGATTTACAGTACTCATCAACTTGTATAGTTCACATTAGCATCCAGTGACATTGCTTTGTCTGTATATATTTCTAGCTGTCAACAGAATGTCCTGAGGCAATCGCATCCTGATTCTATAGCTATCTTCTATTCTTTTATAATACACAAGGGTCTAATTTTCCATCAGCAAAGCATGAAATCATGTAAGAATGCCACATAACCAGCATGTGCAAACAAGTAGCACTTTTTCTACACATAAAAATGCTTCATAAAATAACAAATAAATTAAATCTTCTTGTTCAAGTAAAGTGCTTGAAAACTGAGACCCTTTTTAGAAATTAGAGTACTCTGTGCAGAAGTAGCCATGCCACACTGTTCATCTAAACATGTACACCACCTTGCAGCGTTATTTTCTGCGGTAAAATCATTTTACTCAGGCTGAGTGGAGATCTCTGTTTCCTGGATAACCAATACAGTTGCAAATATCAGGCATATTAACTAAGTCAATATAAAAATTAAACAAGCTAGCAAGTTAAGAAAAGAAGCGTGCTTCAATTTGATGATGCCAGTTTTTTGTTCCAACGTAACAGCCTTGCCCTATAGCTGTGCAGGTTCCTATAAAGGACCTTTAACAGAATTCACTGGAGCAAAATGGGTATGGTGACTTTGTCATTTGTTACTTTCGATGCATTTTTATGGAGTAGCCAGAGAAAAGACTAAGGCTTGGCAGTTAAATGATTTTGAAATGTACCAGAATTTATGTGCATGTATGGTATGAAAGCTCCAGCTCCCTATCTGGAACTTTTATCTAGTTCTGCAGCACTCTGCCATCACCAATGACCTCCTTAAGCAGCTTGTGTTTGCAGTATACTAGAACCACATTCAAGACATGTCTTCCTTGCTAGAAGAAACACAGAGACAAAGCTCAGTTTAGCCTCAGTGTATTGACTACAATTGCCAAAATCTTATTCTTCCTCATTGCCTCTCGTATTTCTACAACTTCAGGGGATTTTTAACACCCTTCTGTACATAATGCAGTTTATTTAGCACATGACTTTCAGATGTCTGGCTGCAACGTAACCTGTTGTAATTTAAGGAAAACATGTTTTGAATAAAGTAGCTGGTGCTTTTAATCTCTACTGCACCTAGTACAATGGAAGCTTTCAGAAAAAATGGATTTTTTCAGGAAGAAGAGGACCACATAGTCTCTACTCATTAAAAGAACCGACCTAAAATTTACATGTATAACTCCCAATAAATTTGCCTCACCATTATAGCAATGCCCTTGGGAAATGAGCCTGAAGGTGACAAAGTCAGATAACATGCACTTGCTTTTCCAACCCACTCTTGTTTATGGAAACCTTTCCTAAACATTACAAAGTAAAACAGAGGAATGATTCATGATTTTATTTGTCTTTTAAACATGAGAAGATAGGAGCAAGGATAATTGTTGCCAGAGGATAACAGATGGGACTGAAAAGTTCAGTGATGACTCCCTGCAAGGAAACGCAAGCACTAAGCTTGCAGGGGAAAGTTCTGATCCCCCTCCACAGCTGGGACAGTCCTGCCCACGCTGGAACTAATGACCATGTGAGGCTGCTGGCCCATACAGGTGCAAGGATCAGCTCTGAAACAAATCCTACAGTGTAGCAGTATTGAGTGTTCGCATGATCACAACCAAGATTAAGCACTCATTAATCCGGGACAGGTTTTCAGCAAGTTTTCACTGTTCCTGATCCACAGAGGCCAAAGGAAAAAGACCATCTGCAACATCTGAAAATCTGTCTCTCTGATGTTCCTTTCCTTAAAATTGGAATTAAAGGAAACAGGAAAGAGAATTCACCCTGTAGAACCGAATTAATCTCAGATTTGAGTAAATTCACTTCAGTGCTACATCTATTCCAGGCTACATACGTGACCTTGTAGTCTACAATAAGCGAGCAGTCTGTGCATCTGCTGATGTCAGACGAGTAGCTTGTGTCCCATACTTGTGCTGTTACCATGAACCAAGATGTTCAGTTCAGCAGTGCCTGCTAGAACTGAGGCAGAGGTATATTTCTGTTTTCACAGTCCTTCTGTTTGGATTGTGAAATGGTCACAACAATGTCTCCCTTTCTCCCTGTGCTACTACAGGAGCTGAAACATGGAAGGCTGAAAAGTTCAGCCACTCTATCTGTGGTCCACTTATCTGAGACCTAGATAAAAACCTGTAAGCATGATAATACATGGTGTGGCCTCCTAGCAAACACAGTCATGCTTTAACTTACATGCTAGGTATACATATCTTGTCAGCAATCTTCCTTCAGCCAGATTAACAAGAAAATCAGAAAACTTCTGCAACTGATAAGTAAATGGTGATCTTAAAGCTACATAATCATATTTAACATTTTTAATTTAATGTACATTACAGACGATGACTCAACTGCGTGCAGATTTTCTGCTTTACCCCACTGCTAGTGGAGCACTGGTGTCAAACACTCAGTTGTGCTTTAAGGCAATGGGCCAAATTGACCTGCTTCATATACCTATATAACCCATATGTTACACTAAGTTTCTGCATATTCTAAACTTTCATATAAAACCTTTTCCATGAGCAGAAAAATATTGGTTTTTGCTTTCATACCTGTGAAGGAAACCTGCAATTGCTAACAAACTATAAATGGATGCAATGCCTAAGGCTGGAAACAGATGGAAAACTGGGCTCAGGAAGGCGACAACTCTACTTCTCTTATTAAGCTGCCCCTTGATGTTGACACTAAAACATAAAGATGTCTTTTTAGAACTTAACACTATGTATTTTGGTGAACATTCAAATAGATAGGCAAGGAAGAGAGTGGAAATTAAGCCCTTTTAAATCATAATGGGAAGCAGAAGACATGCAGGCTGGAAAAAGGAGGAAAAGCTAATACTGCAGAAACCTGCAGTTTATGAAATGCATGAGCAGCAAACAAGAAATGAATTATACATAAAAGCAAAAGTTAAAAGAATGACAGGATTAGGAAATACTACAATGAGTGGAAATGGTAGCCATAAATTTACATCTCAAAATAAGAGACTTAAAATGGCTTAGATAAGCACAATATTTCAAAACAACTAATTTTAATTGTAGGTTCCTTTATGAATATTGATACCTAAACTATCTTCTTTTTAAATGGTGTTGGTTGAACTTGTCTATTTCTAACAAGTATTTTCAGTAAATGGGCGTCTGAAAGAGTAGTGAATAAGCTCACCCAAAAACTTCTAATAAACTGTGAAGATAACTTCAACTGTATCTGTAGAAGTAGTTGCACAGCTTGGTAAGAGCGGATTTGTGGAGTGACACCGCTGATGCTAAGGAATCAACATCAAATTGTACATGGTTTGGGTTTTTTCACTCTGGCTGGTTGCAGTGGGGTCCCAGAGCCTGGACACCCACTGGCAGGTGGAGAACACCATGTCCAGCATTGGTTGTCTCAAAGGAACAGAGTCTGTGATCCCTGAGATACTCCACAAAGTGAATGAAGGCTCAGTAAAAGAGGATTATCGGGATATTTGCTCTTGAACTCAACTAAAACACCAAAGTAGGTGCACCTCTGATTTAGCTGTGTAATAGTGTGCATACTGGTACCTAAAGCTGGGTGGGAAAGGAGGTGTTCCCTTATGTGCTGTGTGCTTCCCTTTTGTGTTGCTACCAGCGAACTCTTCATATCTGCTCTTGCCCACCAAAGTAGGGTGCCTAACCACTTGGCTCAGATCTCTCTGGAGTGAAACTGGAGGGTGCAACAGGATGCAGATGTTCACTGCCTTGCTGCAACCTGGCTGGACACAGCCGTGTACCCTCAAAACACCAAAGGCACATGGTTATTCTGTTTGTGATCTCTTCTTTCACTTAACATACTGGGTTTTTACCCCTGCTTCAATATCTTGCTTCACTCTTCCTGCACCAATGTCTGCTGACACATGACTCCACCTACGATAGTCTCGACTTCCACAAGTGCCACCAGGGAGCGGAGAACTAGTGTTGCTGGTACTGGACCTTCCTCCAAACCTCTCTTCTTCTCACAGCTTGCTTCTGAGTTGGCTGCGGGATGCACAGTCCTGGCAGCAAGTCAGTACACTTCCCACACAATTAGCACTGAAATTGGTCTCTGGTAGGTAGGAGAAACCATGGTAAAACACTATTAGATCCAAGTCCCCGTATGTTTCTATATCTGTACTACAGATAAATACAGTTTGTGAGCAGAGAGGTAAAGAATGAGGGATAGGTTATATAAGTGTAGTGCAAAATGCTTGTCAGGCATGAAGGAGTTTGACTGTCAGTGTTAGCTGCCTCTCAGAAGATTTCCCCAGCAGCCTCCTGTGTAAAGACATCTGCCCACCCAAAGACAGCACATGGGCTACAATCAGATCAGTAGGGCTAGAAAGGGAGAGAGACTTAAATTAGATTCCCAAAAGAGCTGAAACATTATAGTTCCAGTCCTCCATCTCAGTACAGCATGATTCCATCCCAACCTCTCCAGAAGCCATACCAAACACAGCTTGTGGTTTTGCAGGAGGAGGATTAACCTCTTCTTCCATACATTTACCAACAGACTCTGTTTACTCAAACCATTCACACGGAAAATTCTCAAGGGCAAAATATGGAGGTGGATGCAATTTCAAGAATAACTTCATTTTAGAATTAGAGCTGGCTAGAAGACAGATTTCACATGCCAGGAAAACAAAGGCATTTGTGAGGTTTAAAAAAAAAACCAACAAAAAAAACCCTTCTAAGGTAAAAAGAAGAGCTTTCAACTTGCTCTCTAATTATTATTAGTATTAGTATTAGTATTAATTATATTAGCATATATTAGTATTAGTATTATTTCTAAGTATTATAAAGATATGTTGTAATATTTTTGAAATAACTTGAAAAATCTTATTTAAATTATTTATCTATTTTTACAGAAAAACAACTTTAATTTTGAAACTAAATTGCTTAAAAGAATTCCTTAGTTGAGAAAGAAGAAAAAGAGGAGCTCCACCACTTGAAAATGTTTTCTTTTCCCTTTGAGTCAGGCTCCCTTCTCATAACAAAATTACCTAAAAATTGTTATGACAATATGAAAGCATTTGTCTGTCTATATGTCTGTTTACTCTCTTAATAAAAGTAAGTGTGAACTGAAATCCAAGATGCCTGTACATCACACCACTAGTTTTAGGATAAACTAAAAAGGTTCAGCTCAACTCCAGGGATTATCAAGTCCCTTGAATATAAAAGTAGTTGAGGACAATTCACAATCTCAAACTGTTCAGGATTTTATAACACAAAGAAGCACAACATATTTATACACCAACGGTGATGGGTTTCACTCACTCTGAGTAATAATGCAATTAAGAGTGCTAATAATGCCCAAGGAGAGTCTTTTCCCTGAAACCATCTTGTCTTCAAGCTTCCTTAATGATTCTTTTGTATATTTGATTATTATCATCGTTCCTGAGACAGAATCTGACAGTTTATTGATATCACTGTCTTTTCATGAAACATACCAAGAAATAGCGCCACGCCACCTCCAAACATATTTATTAAATGCAGTGTTAAGCTGACATAACTCCAACAATACAGGCAGATGCTCATTTCTCACCAGGTCTGTGCCAATCAAAGCATTCACCCAGAGCCAGAGCAGTACCAATTTTACACCAGAACATTTTAAAGAGACATTATGCACTTTTCCTCAGAATGGGCTAAAACCTCATTGCACAATTTTTTATTATATGCAAATGAGCAGCATCTGATTAGGTCCTGAGGCAGATCCACCTAGGTGTTCACAGGAATAGCAATGGGAGCTGGGGAAGAATATTTCATAACTGAAGTATATTTTCCCTTGGGGGACACCACCATTTGATTTTGACATTTATTTGTCCTGTGCTGTAAAGGACAAAACTACAATTACAGATTTTTTTTATTACTGTGCAGTGGGCACAATGTCAGAAAAAATTAAATCAAAGGTAGTGTGTTCTCACAAAAAAAATAACAAGCTTTAAAACTAAATTTAAAGAACATACTCAGTTAAGTCACACTACATTAGAACAGCTTATATGATTCAAAATACATATCATAAATGTTTTTTACAAAATAGCAGTAAAAATAAAAAGTAATATACAGCCCCGCTCTTGTTTTTTTCCTTAGTTTACTATTAATACCGTTAGCACTATTATTAATATTTTACTTTTATTAATATTTTTTATTGACAGCTTTATGCATCAAAAATAAATCATTTGTTTGAGTTTATTTCTGTTTTATTTGTTACTATCTTTTTCATATTTGGAGAAAGTTGATGTAAATTAATTGAATACAAGATTAAATAAATGGTACAGATTATTACTCTTGCATCTTGCATTTCAAGCACATACAAATCTATTTTTAGTATGTACATTGTTATGCAATAAATAGTTCTTCATTCTTGAATTCTACTGGCACAAGTCACACATCATGTAAAGATATGTGTTCGTGTTTCACACAGAGCATGGCTGGAAATTACAAATACTGCAAACAATTTATAAGCTACTATCGTATGTTTCACTAGCTCCCAAAACTGGTACGTATAATTTTCACAGACCTGATGCTTAAAAAAAAATTCTTGAATGAAGCGTTAGAGAGTGAGTCATAAATTGGCATTTCATCCTCAAATTAGTAATATGTACTTATTTATCATTCAAATCTTAGTCCAGACAGTCAAACATGTCATCATGTTCTTTCCTTCCATTGAATTTAAATGGAGTTGAACATAAACAGTTTCTAGGGGCAACGGGTCTCTAGTACATACAAATAACAGGTAGTGTCTTATAAACTTATTGAACTGCATTAGTTGGAATAAATAATAACAAAAGGGGGGAAAAAAATGAGGTGCCAGTTGGTAGAAATGTGAAAGGCAGAACATTAAGCAAAAATTTCACCAGTTTTTAAGGAAATCTAAACCTATAATTGGAGTAGAGGTACACAGAATTAGGATACCACGATGTCTGCGGAAAGAAAACATAGTCACTTTGATTTTAATTGAATTTGATATGAAAATAGGTTGCAATGAAACCAAACACAATACGTGAAAAACGGGAAGCATTTTTAAATTTCTTTTATTGCTGAATCTGACATCCACTGCCAATTTAAACACTGGTGGTAGATCAGTGAATGGGATTGATGACCTAGCTACTAGAACATTTGCTTCCCTCCTGCACTGGGCTTAGTTCAATGAAGAATTGCAGCATATAATTTTAAACACATGAATAGTCCTACTAAAGAAATAATGCTATTCGTATGCTTAAATTGCAAGCGCATAGGTCGACCAGGTCAGCAAAAAGAAAACGATGTATTAGTATGCAAGAATCTACCTAAGATCTGGAATACGTGTTTTATATGAATTGCATGAACAAGGGACATTACACTCAATCATTCAAAGTAGAAATTCTAGAAAGGATACTGTAGTGATAAGATTCATAGACGTTCTCCATGCCTGCCTGTGCTTTTAGTCCAAAAAAGAGGCTGCCTCTCAAGAAGGGGACAGCTGGGTGCTCTTTATGTTCACTTACTGCTTAGCCTCTGACACTGACTCTGCTGACACTGTTAAGATGAATGCTAACAGGATCTATGGAAATGTGGCTTTCGCACAAGTTTAATCAGTGAAGTTCCTTGCAGATGGGTGTTGGATGGGTTTGGTGATAAATAACCAATTTTTGAAAGGGCATCAAACAACTTTTTTGACGAACATTAGCCTTCATTTTGTTCTCAGAAGAGCAATGATTTGGAAAGTTTTCTTACCACAGATAGCTCTTGGTATGGCAGTACTCATTACGTGATAGCTTGAAGTACAATCCTCTTCAGTTCTGGAATTGGGGAGGGTGAGCATTGTTTGTTGCATACATTTATTTCTTTAAAATTTGTATACCTTGAAAGAAAGTACAGCATTATTATAATCTATATTTTTTCCCATAACAGTTCATATTTTCTTCCGAAGCTTTCAAAATTTCACCATGCCTGTTCAAAAACTGAAAGCTACATGTTTTTATGATTTTATATAGCACATTTAAAAAAAAACACAACAAAAAACCTACATATTTGCTCTTTAAAATGTACTGGTTCATAATAATATATTTTAACATTTATAATTTTAATACCAGTGCTTTAGTGTAATAAAACTTTTAGTGATTCCCTGGCATGTCTTCTTCAGACTTAAGTTCCTCATTTACATATCTGATGTCCCCCAAGAGACAGACAAGCTTCAAGTTAATTATCCACGTAGCTGTAAGAACTCGTGTTTCTTGGTAAGAACTCTCTAAAAGAAAACTAACAGTTATTAAATATTACTTTGACTTTCAAAAAGTAATCGAATTGCATTTAAAAAGGCACTAAAGAGATACTTAAATTTAATATTCTTTGCAGTCTAAATAATGTATAAACCATCTACAACTCTTATACAATCCACAAATAAAACAATCATTAAAAACTAACGAGAAGCCCAGCCTACAATAATTTCAAGCACTACAAATGCTCAGAAGAAAAAAGGCTCTTGAGCTCCTAACATGTAGTCATTTTACACCAAGGCAAAAACCTGTTGAAAGTAGTGACACAATCTTGACTGCTTCTAGCAGAGCAGGATTACATTACTAATAGCTCTTAAAAATGTGGAGAGAATCATGCTCTTTACAGAAAATAACAAGTGACAGAATACATACTTCTGAAATGAAATGCAAGCATTGTAAAGACACCAACGTGTCTCTTGTATCTCACCAAACTATAATTACAGGGAGGAGCAACAGGGAAATATTGTATAGAGCATGTTGTCACTTGTGACCAAAAGCCTCTTTAAAAAACAATTTGATGCATCATGGAAAAGAGGAACAGAATAACTGGCAAGCATAAAATAGACTTTAATTCTAACTGTTCTACACAGCTTCCACTCACAGAGCATCCAAACACCCTCAGTAGGGTGTTAGACAATGTACCTAATATATGTCATCTGTGGCTCATTCTCTGTCATCCTCAGCTGCAGCTGGCAACTTACAAGGACAGATATCAGGTGAAATAATTAATCTGAGTATTTTACAATAAATGAACACGTGCATCTATTTCCCAGAGTCTCATGATGACTTGCATGAGAGGCAAATTCATTGACTGTCTCCAAATTATTACATGCATCCTATAATTAAGTTACAATGACTGAAAAGAATGTGGATGCTCTTCTCTACACAGAAGACAACAATCTCATTCCACAAAGACCTTGGAGGTCATTCAAGAAACAATTAGATGTCCTGCTATCTATACTAAAAAGAAAGAAGGCCGAAGGCAGAATAGCCTTCAGTGCTCATGCATTCAAATGAAGCCAAACAACATTAAGCCACGGAGCAACACACACAGAACACATATGCCTCGTAAAAAATTAGTATTTTCTCTGTCCAGCAAAATGGGGTGTGAAGAGTCAATGTCTGTCGTTTGACAGAAAGGCATTTGTTAACAAATTTCCATTATTTTAGTTTCTCAGCATCAGCGTGTACAAAGTGAAAAGCACCAAATAAAACCTGGCATGATTCTGCTATGGAAAGACAGAGGAGAATACATATTAATGTCTGCTGTGTACACAGTCAGCTCTGGGGTAGAAGCATTAATGTGAGAACAGAAGAGTTCAGGCCTGACTTTTACATGTCAACCAACAGTCTTCTATCCTATGTCGAAAGCATATCTGATATTTTCTGGCATTTTACATTTGATCAGATGTTTGATTTATTGTGATAAAGACAGTTAAAACTCAGTAATGCTCACAGACTTTGGGAATGCAAAATTTTGCAATCCTTACGCAGACAATGCTACCACTGACTTCAAAGAAGACAATAGAAGAAGACTTCAAAGAGATAATGTCAATTGTCACTCTGAGATGATCCCTTCTGGCTCAAATACGGAACAATGTTGACAGGCAATTGCAAAGGGAGTCATTTCTAGGCCTCCTCAGTCGAAAGGAAGGTCACTGTGATGTAGACCATTAAGGGTGTTTGCAAGACTGAATCGAACTGGTTCCTCTAGGTGCCTCATCTAAATTAGGAAAATTTTAGCCTGCGAAGCTTGCTTTCTATCACTTACTTCTATAGTATTGAAGTACAATGCAAAACCTTACAGAAAGCACCATCTAAGATACAAACGGTTCACAACTCACTACTGTAATATTTCACCATTTCTTTCCTTCCTTTCCAGTTTTTCCCCTTGCCCTTCCAGCAGAACTAAGAAACAATTACGGGTTGAGTGGGGCAAGAACCAGTAACCAAGTAGGCTTTGGAGTTTGATCTGCACAGTGGTCGAGGTGGAGTTCAAAGAATAACGCAGACCACTAGAATATTTGCCACCAGAGGATTCGCCTCAGAAATAATGACTTGTTTAAAGCACAGCTTTAGACCAGAGATCCACAAAATACTAAGACGAAGGCATAGTTCTGGACTATGAAAGTGAGATCCTTTGAAAAAGCCATTAACTCCAACCACACAAATAAATTAAATTAATAAAGAAAACGTGCTTCCAGGGTGTCTTTTATTTTCCAAATCTGAGCATTTCTTCTGTCTTTACATTTAAGTCCACCTATGCACTTACGAAGATGAGTCAAACTTGGCAGGATCTGAGCACCAAATTAAACAAAGAAATACAGATAAAATCAAGAATATAGACCTACATTAACAGATGCTTTCAAACAAAAATAGAAGAGGAAATGAAAAGAAGATATGAAATTAAGAGTCTTTTTTTTGCATCTGTGAGCCAGAAGAGAACCAGGAGTGGTTGCTACCAGTCCTCCTACTATCTAAAATGCAGGTCCAGGTGACTAGCAAGAGATAGTCTACTTTAAAATGTGAAATGATGTGTCTTTCAAAGATGACGAAACTCTGCCTACTTGCTATGAAGATTGAAGCTGGATTTTCCCTAATCAGAACAGTGTGTAATTGCCTTTGGATTCTTGCCATTTTTTTTTTCAGTCCGTGCAGTAGTTATTTCACATGAAGAAACTGAAGTTAAACAGAGCTCTCTTTGCCATTGATCCTATTTATGACAGTCTGGATCCTGCAGTGAAATGAGTTCAGGCACAGATCACATTCTTGGATGTGGAACTAACTAGCTGCTATGAAAGCTCCTGATTAATAAGCACTAGGTTCTGTATCCGTTCCCTTGCATCATTCCCAAGGACACCTCACCCCACCACCCACAGAAAACTAAGATTAGTATCTGAATTCATACCACAACACCACATGTTGTGTTTGGCACCTATTGAGTTTGCCTGGTACAGAGTTCTCAACTTCACTGCTTCATGCTTAAGGACCACTGGAACATCTCACGCTGCATTTAAATTTACATAAATGTTGATGGCATAGAATTTCACACACTTTGTTATAGTATGTGAGATTATTTGGGCACCATACTCAAAAAGCAAAGAATATATCCTGTCTTCTCCGTGTGGCACAGAGAGAGGCGGTCAATCAAAAAGGTACTTGGAGTCAGACAAAAAGGCCATATGGTGCTTCAGTGTTCAAATTATGTGTGTTCTTTAAAAAAATTGAATGCTGGATAATGATTTGCCACACTGCTATACTACAGGTAAGTTCAAAAGCAGTCATTGTCAGTATGCTGATTGATGTAAAGCTTTCAGTCTCTGGGGGGAAGAGTATAGCACTTCCTACTGCTTGATCCATAAAGCACCATTTACTGCAGCCCACCTTCCTGGTCTGTGCTGCATAACACATTGCCAGATTATGGGAGTTAGGGAATTAAAAGGAAAATAAAAGAATGGATGAAAAAGCCTTGACCCCCTCCTCCACAGGTGAAATATTTGAGTCCCTGCCTCAGGGTATGGGAAGCAGACACTAATTGCCATCCAGATACTACTCACATTCATCTAAACATTTCCCACTTCTGGATAATCAACCAACCTAAAATCTAATTGAAAATGTTTTCGTCTAACGTTTGCATCCTGTGATGACTAGCTGGGACTGGAAGCACTCACTATCAGAGTTACAGTTATAAAAAGGGAGAACAGCACCATGTGAAGGAGCCCAAGTAAAAGGCAAGAAATGAGAAGAGTTAAAAAAAAAAAAGCTCTTGATAGACACTTCAAATTTCTTTTACTAAGAACCAACAGCTTGCACTTCAAGTGATACTTCATGTGCCAGTACTGTGCCAGCTATCTGATACTGTATTTGCTATTTAGGGATCCCTATCTGGAATTTTGTAGGCATTTTCTCATGGCTGTTGAACAGAAACCTGCAACGCTATCCACAGGCAGGAAGGGGAAAGTATTATTGATCCGTGTGTGCTTTGATGTGCTGCTTTCTGGGAGTGAAAACCAATCTGTTACAATCAGATGCTGCACAGCCTGAATTATAGTGAGGTTCCCATCAATATATAGAATATGTGGGAGCAAATAAACAGTAGCCACAAGAGAAAGACCAGATTATTAACCAACTCTGGGTGTTGAAAAAGAAAATTCATGTGGGATCCAGGCAAGTCTCATTCTTAAAGACCTTTTGGGGACAAAAATACAAGAAAGGAAGTGTTTGATATTGGAGACCATGCAGAGAAGGCAAAGAAGAGGATTTGCGCTTTACTAAGCATTAAAGTGACTTCTGTAATGATCCTCTATTTGGAACAGAAATGCTCCGTTTAAAAAAAATGAACGAAGGCAGCTGAGATTCAGAACTTGCAAACTTTGTTGGCAGCCTTACAGATTTTTTTTTCTATGTTAGTGTTGTACCTAAAAGGGGAAGATAGAGTACAGAACACTAAACCCCGAAATCCTTGCTCAAAAGTGTTTTCAATCTGAGAGAAGGAACATGAGCACAAGCAGTCATCAGAAAGAAAGGCTCAAAGGTGAAGATTAGAGACAAGGGGTACAAGATCTGAAAGACAAAAGAGTAAATGGATTGATAGTGTTGAGCAGATAACATTCTCCCTACCTCCTTAGAGCTTGCCACCATCTGCCTATCAGCCTTCGGGCAGAGCAGGCAGGCAAAGGGGAATACTGGTTACAAACAGGGATGGGTGCCAAAATGAGATTGGCCATAGGCAGGAACAAGTGATAGAATTAAATTTGTTCAGAAGCAAAGTCCTTGCAATGATTAAAAGTTTAGTAACAAAATTGAAACACAGATGTGTGTCTTACAGATTTAAAATATATTTGGATATTATTTTGCAATGCTTTGCATCTTATTTTTGTCCTCAAACTTAGAAATCATCTGTAAATCAAAAAATACCAATTTTTGCAGAGTTGTAAATACACAAAGTTCAAGTGTTAGGCTTGTGCAGAAACATCTTCTAGTTCCCTCTACACATAGAGTTTTCTGGTAGGTATCCCACTCTAAATGCAGAGATGGTAGTTCTTTGCCAAGCCAAAAGTATTCCATAACAGTTGTCAAATGTGGCATGAAGGCTGAATTCATCAGCAGAACAGGTAAAATGGCCAAATATATATCAATGACAATAGCTGAATAGAAGCAGCATTACAGAGGCCTAAAGAAAATGTGAAAATACTGGCGAATGAAGTCAAAGGGAGCTTAGAGAACACTACAGCATGGCAAGTATATGTACTAGAATGACAAAGTAATATAAGAAAGATGCTCTCATTTTGCTTAACTCATCTGATGCGTCTTTTCAGTGTGCAAAGGTAGAAAACAGAGATAACAAACAAAACACTAAAGGTAACTTCAGCACCTCACTCCATTAGAATATCTGGGACATATACATAGGGCACAGATATGTCACAGGACCCAGAGAAGACCCACAGCCTTGTGAAGTCAAGCAGAATACCTTAGAGCATATCGAATGGCACTTGTCATGCACAATGAGGCACCCAAAATATACTTAAGAGTAAAAAAAGAATTTTCTCTCCAAAAGTACAAGGTAAAGACTCCCCTAAATGCAACCACCGACACAAGATCCCTTCATTTTTTTAATCACACTTATTTAACTCTGTTGAAATACATTTAGGAGGAGTTCTTAAAGAAAAAGACAGGTTTCACAGACAAGTGAGGGCTGCTGGACTGATGTCTTTGGCCATGGGTTATGTCTCTGGCAGATGCAAATGGGTATGACCTAATGAGTTAGATGCAGGACAGTATACTGCATAATAAATGCAGACGTCTCTGAAGCAGGGTCTTACCTTCAATTATTTGGAGTTATTTATGAGATTCTTCTGTTCTTGGAGCTTCAATTTCTCTTTGGAAGAGTACATAAAATTAACGCAATTTCCAGCTGTGGACAGGTTGTGGGCAGATAGATAATTATGCTGCTGTACATGTGAATAGCCAACTTCCCCCACTGTTCAGTAGCATTTGAATTGTTTGTCTTATCTCTCACTGATTTTGACTTTGTTGAGAAGAATGGAGGTGACATTTATCTTTTAAAACAAACATACATTAGTAAGCCATTTTTAGGGATGCAGGTTAAGTAAGGGACCATAATGCCCACATATAGGCAGACATACGGCAATTTTAGTAACAACGGATACCAGAAGGGAATTATTACATTTGGTGGGAATGTGATTAGAAAGTTAAAAGATAAATTCAGGTAAGTGTCACTATTCTCTCAATGCTAAAAGAAAGCAAGAGAATAATGACCTGTAATTCCAACAGGGAGCAAAGAATCAGATCTTCTACAGACAATAGGGGTGTGTCACTCTATATTCTGCTTTTGATTACCACAGAAAGACAAACACTGAATAAATTCCTGGCATGGTTCTGTCAAATTTCCAGTCACTGTTGCCAGTTATTAAATATCTAGGTTTGACGAGAAGTGACAAATGAGTATTAGGTGAGAGCAAGCATTTTGGTAATTTCTTGACACAGCTGCTATATAAGCAAGAAGAGCTGGATTAATCCAGGGTAAGACCACAACATTTACTTTAAGTGCTACAAGAACAGGCTCCTGACCCCAATCAGGAGATCCGGAATGTGTTACTCTGGCACCAGCATGCTTTATAATCAACAGAGTGAAGTTACTTTGAAGAGAGATCAAAAAAGCCCAAGGTTGGCTGGAGTTGACCAGCTGTGTCTGAACTTTGGGCCCTCACAAAAGCTCAGGTATGGCTCTGCCTTTAGGCTCCAGCTCCAGAGCTGTGTCCTAAGGCCTGATGCCTAACTAAGGATGGCTTTTTGCAAAATACCCTAGTGACCAGAGCACTGAGAGAAGAGATACCTGTGTTCTAGCTTCTCAGCTTAAGGAGATTTGTTCACCAAAATGTCATACCCAACAACAGTGCCCTACCATCAAATTAGAGCTAATTGCAAAGGTAAAAAAATCTAGTGAGAATTTGCTCTCTAACCTTTCTTTCCAGGCGGAGTCACTACAGTCAAAAGGGCAAAAATCTTGTAGTCAAAAGACAAGACAGAATTGAGAGTTCAACTTTGAGATATGTGGATAGATGCAGATAGCTGGAGTCCACCTTGGATAGATGACTGGAGTCCATACACTAGCCATTTGTAGTGTTTTTTAAAATTTATTTATGGAACATAAATAAATTAAGACAGATAAAGACAGAAACATCTTGGAAGCCTCCTTTTACCCAATTAATGACCATTCTCGTAGCTTTTTTTCAATATTCTGCAAGACAGAAGATGACAGAAAGAAATGTATACAATTAGAAAATTAGCCAAACCAACATTTTTTTGATATCTTGAGTCATAAGTGATGATAGAAACCAATTTTTGACATGTTAATGCCCAGAGTTTTGGACAAAAGTTTTTGAAAAATTGATTTGGTTGCATTATAAATTCATAGTGTTCTGTAGCTAAAAGTTTATAAATTGTATGAAGGCACAAAAAATTGCAGTACGCTACCAGTGCACTATTTTGTTATTAACATTTTCAATTTATAAACAATGGGAAGGCAACAGAAATGTCTCTACTCTCAACTCTAGACAAGACTGTGAAGGTAGTCAAGAATGAACAGAATGGGAAGATGCTGTGTCGTCTGAGAGCTGGTTTTGACAGAAAGATTTCCAGCATGAATAGTGGAGTTGTAAGCAAAATGTGGAAGACTTTGCACAGATTCGTAGTCAGTACAGCAGTAATAATGCTTGACACGCATTATTTTTGATCTGCTGCTGCTCCTATGCAATGTGTTAAGACAACGAACTTCCAAACCAAATCAGAAGATGTCACAAACGTTACCGCTCCACTCCGTAACACACGGCAGTAAGTCAGGGCAGGCCTCCGGGAGACTTTAAACAAGTGGTAGAGTGCAGCACCAAGGCAAGACAAGCCCTCAGAGATTTAAACACTCCCACTTCTGTCACTGTAACTTGGTCTGACTCAGAGCCAGCCAGACTCCGCAGCTGCTGCTCTTTCTCATATTATCTGTAAACAAATGAGCCCCGTGCATTTAGCAGGTTCTTGCTAAACAAACAAACAAACAAAAAAACCAACCAAAAAAACCCAACAACAACAGCGCCCTCCCCCCCGCCCCATTTTTTCAGATACAAAAAAACTATGCATTTCTTGTATTCTTTTTTAACCATAGATTTTACTTCACCAAGGTTCTTTTTCACTGTCTTACAACATGGTACACCATCTCAGTTGAAAAGAATGCAAAAATAATATATACATGTGGCATATATGGACCACAAAGTTTCTCTGCGTGTGTTCTCTGCCACTCAGTTTACATGGGCAATATGGGTAGTTAAATTTCCATTGCTTTTCCACCTTTCATACCCATTCCAGATTCTTTAAGGGTCTCTGAGGGACTGGTTTTAAGAATACCATTTAATGTTCCATAGAAAATAATCTGATTTTAAACTAATCTGATTTTTAAAATGCCCACTCATTTTCATACATAAAGTTATTTGAAAAGTACTTTTTACCAGAATATATATACTACTACAAACGATCACAGGGAATTCAAAAACACAAATTCAAAATGTCTGTTGTATGAAACCTCTGCGTAGATGGAGCCAAATATTGCTCCCTATTTAAAGCTGCCATTAACATAAACAAAACGTAAATATTTTCAAATTACTTCATAACCCTTTCTATCTTTAGAGGTTCAGAGTCCACAAGAAAGTGATTCAGTTCCAGAGGGATCCAGTCTCCACTAGCACACAACTCAAGTTGTATCAAGCACAGGCACTACAGTATGTTGAATGGTTGAGGATGTCAAGGGGTGAGATTTAAGTCTGCAATGATTTTGAATTTGCAGACCGAGTTAACCCTAACATATGCCCAGGTTCAAATACATATTTATTGTAAATTTGTTCCAGAGCACATATGCAATGAATGCATTTCGGATGCACTGGTTTTCTTTTAGCTGTCTTCTGACTCTGATAGTGCTCTTCAACAGGTGGGAGTTTGGAGACCATCAGTCATCATTTGATTATAGTTGCAAAGCATGGAGTGCCATAATCATAGGCTAGGAAATACTGGACTGAGTAAACTCCTGCGTATATTTTACCACTGGTCATTAGTGGGCATTTATTACACAACATGACTTCTCTCTAGCACAGTGGTGAACAAAATTACATACAAGCCTCACTTTACACGGACTTTGCTGTTTGCACACACAAGGATGCCCTAACAAATTAAAACTTTTATGCTTCATTAAACCTAAACAACAACAAATCTTCAAACAAATGTTCTTCTGTGGGCTAAATTCTGCAATAATTAAAGGCCCATTAGGTTTATCAATTGCCGTTTTATCTGAGGCTGAAATGATAATGGCCAAATGCCTTGCTCTTCTGACAGTCTCACATTATTCAAAGGGAAAATAAACCAGTTATACGTATCAAAAATACCCTGCACTCACAGGTCCAAACCCTCCAAGCCAACTCTTCTGACCTGCTGCTTTTAATGACAGTTACAGATCAGGGCCAACAGTTTAGGGCAATGCCATTCCTTGCTTCTCAGAGTATGATTTAGTCAGAAAGAGTTTTATTCAAAAAAATCTGATGGAAGGGAGAATGACAGGAGTGAGATGTGTCTCCTCCTCCTTCCACAAAGAAAGCTTCCTCGCTAGCAGAATGCTCCTCTCCTTCTCCCTCCCTCAGTTTGACAATTGCAGAGTGCCAAGACATGGAAACCATCCTTCCACTGGTGACATCTGTCGCGCCAAAGAGCTCTGGAGCCAGTTATTGTGATAGTTTTGGAGTCTGTCACATGATTAGGTGAATATCGAACAGTCTCGGACTTCATTCTCTTAATGCTGGTTCCTGTGACTCACATTTGATTGGCTGGAATTAATGGAATTTTTTTTTTTTTTTTTTTTTTTTTTTTTTTTTGGTGCTAAGAAAGGGAAGAAAAAGGCTTAAATAAATTTATGCATAGGAGTTGAGGTTTAGAAATGCTTTCTCTTTCACTTACTCTATAGTATATCCATAACTATCAGTCATCATTGTCCATTTATGCATGTACTGGAAATAGTGAGTTTTCACTGTGAAAAGGTTCATGCTTATGAACATGTAAGAAAGCTTTATGTGCCACTTCTTTGCAAACAGAGACTTCAGAACACTCTCATTAATGAACCATAAAGGAAAAAGATTTTTTAAAATAACAACTCTCCTAAGAAATTACATTTAAAATGAGTACGGATTAATATCAGAAACAAGTCAAAAGAGTTAAAGAAGTTTTAAGTATTATCCTTTTCAGCATGCTTATCAATAGGAAGCTGACAATAGTATTATTGCTATTTACATATTGGTAACACAGTGGTATGAATTTGCATAACGTATTGTGGTTCTATGCTCTAGGGAGTTGCATTGTAACATATTGGTGCTTAATGAACTCTGAAAAAATTGATTTTCCACAGAGTAAATTAAGGAATGCATTATAGCTGTTAAAGCAATCTTAAGGGAAATCTGAGCCTTCCACTGCAGCACCATGCTTAGTAAGTAATAAATTACATGTTATACTTATTTGCCTTAATTCATGCTAATTTTGTCCAATTAATGTATCACAGTAATTCAGAAGCCTGTCACAGGAGAGCTAATTATTTATTGGATTTTTGTGTTCAGCTCCCTAGGAGTCTACTAGCAAACAAACTTGCGACTGTCTTTCTGTTAGGTCCACAATGACATTTTTATGTCTTACTGTGGAAAGAAAACGAATGTTATTATTTTCTGGTTTCAGTTATAAAAATGGATCATTATTCATGTACGTTAGTTTTTTGTTTACAAACTGGTGTCACATCGTGACAGACTGCCATACTGTTAGGAAGACATTCAATGTTTTTCCTCTTCCCGTAAATGCCTGAGCATGACAAAATTCTTATTAAAGATCATGGTGGTACTTTTCACAACCTGAAAGCTTCTGCCAAGTGTGTATAGAGTTCAAGAAAAAAAAAACCCTTTATATTCTTTTCGCTGAAACTTATGATTTTTAAAATCCATTGGCTTGAAAAATCAAGCACAACATGCCCATGGCAATTGATACTCTTTCACAAAAACAGATTTTTATCTGTGGCAGAATGTTAATTCACAGCAAAAAAAATGAATTATTTATGAGATTAATTTGTGCAATTCATACCTATAAATAATATGGCAGTTGCTAAATAATTTGCACAGAGTGATAAGATGCAGACATCACAGTTAAACAATAAGAGTCTCACCAGCTGTGAAATACCCACTGTCTGCTAGCATTCTGTCATGCACAAGCATTTACAGAAAATTATTTGTTGAGGGTGGAAAGTATTAAATCTGATTCTTGGCTTCTTCTCATGGGTAGCAGAGGAATACTTGTCCGTTGATTACTGTCTTCTACTCTACATGAAAAGAAGTGATATTTCTTTAAATGTATAATGCAAAGTGATGTTTCCAGCAGGCTACATAAAATCATGTGATGTAACCTGCCATAATATGATGCACATGACCAACTGTGTCAGAAATTTAAAGAGATTTACTTTAGAAGGATTGGTGAGGAAAAAAAAATATTACCCCTACTCCTTTTCAGTCAGTTGCCATTGGTCTGTGTTTGCCTACAGCCAGAAGAATACTTGGTAGTTCAGTAAACGTTTCTGAGCAATATGCCTTCTTAAACTTACTGTAGCTATTATTATAACTTAAAAAGCACCTGTCAAGTACTTCATAGTTTTCTGCCACTATTTTCCAATCCTTTCATTCCTAGCAAAATCTCAAAGGCTCAAGAAAGAATTAATTAGCCAGTCCCTGTTTCTTGGAAAACATTTGTCAAACTGTATACTGCATTTAGAATTTGGTATTGTTGTTTGGGGTTGGTTTTTGTTTGTTTGTTTGTTTGTTTGTCATTTTCTCCCTTGACTTCTTCACTCCAGAAGACATAAAGTCTACACTTTATGTTAAGCATGTCTTAAATCCCATCAAAGTCAACAGGGATAACGACTGAGTTTTCCCCTTAAGAACTTTATTTTCAGACTGCATTACCTGGACATTCTGGACAAGGGGCACCCCTTCCAAGGATGAGAGAACATGTTGCCAACCATGCCATGTAAACATGATGGCTGTTTTATGAATGATTCAGAAAAAGGGGTCAGCCCTTACAAAGAAAATTCCAGAATCAGGAAAAAAAACCCCTTTAAGCCAATGTCAGAAAATTCTTCCTGGCAGCAAATACATCAGTTTTGAAAGCCTACTTGCCTGAAAATATTCAGAACTTTTTTCATCTCTCAATCCTTTTTTTTCCTGTGAGTAGTCTGCATCATTGCCTGTATGGAGAAGTTTCAATAACGTCTTCTGGTGAGCCAAAATATACACAACCTGACACTGAAAATCACCTAGAACACTAATCATAGAGAACAGGTGACAGGGGCATGCATTGTAGAGATGTCACACTACAGATACACAGACTAGGGAAAAGCCTAAAAAGTTAAAACGAGATCTGGAATCCCTCGTTGGAATGAATGTTTTAAAGTTACCATGTTTACTTTCTTGTTAAGCTAATATGTTTGCTTCTGCTAGACGTAGCAGAAATTTATAAGGTAACTTTTGTGTTACTTTAGCCTAATATAGAAACTTTAAAAAAACCACAATGCCAAGACACCCTTGGAGACAGAAGACTGGCGATAAGGAACTAGATATTCATTAGAGACTTCATTTGTAACAGAGCTTTGACTATGTTTGCTCCTTCCTTCTCCAAGCCACCCTCCTGTAGAGCCCAGCTGCACAAGAGAGGTAGGGAGGAAGGGTATTGTACTTTCCCTCTGCATCTTTCTGGTTGTGCAATCTAATAAATACTTCACTTTAAAAACCTCTTCTTTCCATGGAGGCAGCTGCTTTTCTGCTAGTTATTTCATCGGGTTCTCTTCTGTTCATTCAGAATATGACAGAAGAAATCAAGTTATGAACACCTTCTTGTACCACAAAAATATATGAACATCTTGAGTCACACAGCAGCAAGTGGCAAGACTGCTATGAACTTGAACAACCCAAGAGTTCGCCTGCAGTGTCTTATTACACTAAACACCTGTAGTCAATAATTTCTGTATCTGTAACTTTGCCAATGCCAATGTATTTTGTCATTCCTCCTGATACCTGATGTGTTCTGAAACACCATTTCTTTCTAACACAAAAACAACTCCTTTCTCCACACTTGGAACGACTTTGTCTCACTTCTTTTCCCTACCACTCCTTCCTGACACCTTCCTGGCAAAGATCCATCAGCAAAGTGTTTCACATCTCTCTTTTCAGACTGACTTAGTGGTCTTTCATGACCCAACAAATAAAGAAAGGCTTTTTATGAAAGCAGAAGTATATATTTAAGATCACATTCACAATCCAGATTATTTGTGTAATCAGTGCCTATACAGTGTTTCCTGCCATAAAAAATCTATTCTATTATGCCAAGAGGCTGCCTTTCTCAGACCATAATAGAATCACAAAATCACAGAATCACAGAATTGTTTTTGTTGGAAGAGATCTTTAAGATCACTGAGTCCAGCCATTCACCCTGCACTGCCATGTTTCCTAAACCATGTCCCTCAGCACCACATCTATATGTCTTTTAAACACTTACAGGGATGGGGACTCCACCCCATCTCTGGGCAGCCTCTTCCAATGCTTGACAAACCTCTCTGTAAAGAAATTTTGCCTAATATCCAACCTAAATCTCCTCTGGTGCAACTTGAGGCTGATCCTTCTATTGTTTGTTACTTGAGAGAAGAACCCCAACCTCACTACAACCTCCTTGCAGGTAGTTGGAGACAGCGATGAGGTCTCCCTGAGCCTCCTTTTCTCCAGGCTAAACAAACCCAGTTCCCTCAAATGCTCCTCATAAGACTTGTGCTCTAGACCCTTCACCAGCTTTGTGGCCCTTCTCTGAACATGCTCCAACACCTCAATGTCCTTCTTGTAGTGAGGGGCCCAAAACTGGACACAGAACTCAAGGTGTGGCCTCACCAGTGCCAAGTACAGGGGGACAATCACTTCCCTACTCCTGCTGGCCACACTATTGCTGATACAAGCCAGGATGCTGTTGGCCTTCTTGGCCACCTGGGCACATTGATGGCTCGTATTCAATTGGCTGTCGACCAACACCCCCACGTCCTTTTCTGCTGGGCAGCTTTCCAGCCACTCTTCCCCAAGCCCATAGCATTGCAGGGGGTTCTTGTGGCCCAAGTGCAAGACCCAGCACTTGACTTTATTGAACTTCATACAACTGGCCTTGGTCCATTGATCCAGCCTGGGCAGATTCCTCTGTAGAGCCTCCCGACCTTCAAGTAGATCAACACATCCGCCCAACTTGGTGTCATCTGCACACTTACTGAGGATGCACTCGATCCCCTCACCCAGACCATTGATAAAGATATTAAAGAGAACAGGCCCCAACACTGAGCCCTGGGGAACACCACTTGTGACTGGCCACCAACTGGATTTAATTCCATTCACCACCACTCTCTGGGCCCGTCCATCCAGCCAGTTTTTTATCCAGGCCATGAGCTGCCAGTTTCTCCAGGAGAATGATGTGAGAAATACTGTCAAAGGCTTTTCTAAAGTCCAGGTAGACAACATCCACAGCTCTTCTCTCATCCACTAAGCAGGTCGCCTTTTCAAAACATTTAAAAAAAAAAAAGAAACAGTGGGGCAAGGTGTAATATTAAGGAAGATCCCCACTGGAAGCAGCATCTTCTTTCTTCTCTCAAAGGAAATAGATAAAGGTTTTATAGAGACTCCCAAACCAATCCCAGTCTCAGTGTTTTCAGAAAACAGTGCTATTCAAAATAGCTGCATCCTTCTTAGCCACAGC
The DNA here is from genome assembly GCA_009769605.1 of Bucorvus abyssinicus. Lineage (NCBI taxonomy): Eukaryota > Metazoa > Chordata > Aves > Bucerotiformes > Bucorvidae > Bucorvus > Bucorvus abyssinicus. The sequence continues at coordinate 27,777,212 of CM020025.1, forward strand.
TGGATGCAGAGTCAGCACAAATGCCTTTCTGGCAGTTCAGATTATCATGGACAAAATCAGTGCAGGTATCACCAGAGAGAGAAAAAGATGTGGATACGCTCATAAAACTGCAAGCTTATACAAATCACATTCATTTACTCACTGAGTTCAGAAACAGATTATTTAAAGAAATGGAGGGCAATGATAGCAAGACTTTTAAATGATATCTAAGCAGCACCTTGGCCTCAATTACAACACTAAATTAAAGCAGAAATCATATCAAGAAAAAGGTGACCCAACTCAGCATTAATTATAGAACAGCAAACCACAAAGGTTGCAAGGGATCTCCAGAAGTCATCTAGTTCAACCTTCTGCTCAAAGCAGGTCCTTTGGCTCAGGCTGCCGGAGTGGTGAATGACTAGCTTCCTGGGGCACAGTGGAAATTAGAGATAGCTAGAGGTTTGTCATAGAGTGAATTGTAGCAACAGAGAAAAAAAGGGAAAGGAAACTCAAAAGTGGCTATAAAAACAAGGCAGACTATAGCTACAAATAGTAGTTGCAGGTGACTACACACCTTGCATCTTGCTCCCACGTTGCCTTACAACATAGGTGACTGAATGAGTCATGTTAATGGACACCCACTGTAGATCTTTGCTTTCCTGCCTGCCAGTCGTTGATCAAGACTATAAGTACCTACAGTCCTGCTTCCAGGACTTACTCATGACCAGATTCCTCATCCTGAGCACCATGAGCTGCTCATAAGTTCTGCCATACGGATGTGTCTCTTACATTCCTGTTTCATGTCTCCCAAACACTATCAAAATGAATTATAACTATTTTCCCATAATTCAAAAGACGACTTTCCATGTTTATCCAGAGTTTGAAAACAAGTTTATTAATTTCTTTTGATATTATCAAGTTGGTTAGCAGAAACAGCAAAAGTTCTGCTTGCTTATCAGTATCTCGATACTACTGTGGATTTCCTTTTTTTCCGTCTAGGGATTCCAGCATAATTTTACGTGCTTTTGCAAGGAAGAGACAACACAGCCATTGCTTCTATACTGCTTGACGATACACCTTGTAGGTGCCTACTTCCTACAGAAATCTGCTTCTTGCAAACGATCACTGCATATGTAAATACAGGACCAGCAGTAATCAGCGTCAGAAGTACAGTTCAATAAAATCACTTACCAATAGCCCCATTACACAAGTGATGCCGCCTGACGTGCAATTGACCCCATGGTCTATTGGAGGGTTGCACCTCTCCTGCTGTTCATAAAAACCTCCTTCTTTTCAGCATACTACTGCGGTTCACTGTTCTATTTTGTAAGCGTTTTATATTGTTCTGCTGGAATTAACAGAAGGACCGCTTTGAGATCTTCAGGTGAAATGTATTACAGAAATGCAGATAAACTACTAGCTTATTATTTGATGCCGAGGCTGCTGAATAGCTCTGCCTAGCCATTACATTTACTTTCCATGCCTATCAGTATGCACCCAGAGATTGATAGATGATGGTTTTATAATACTTAAATAGTTTTTTGATATCCTAAACCTATGGAGCCTTCAGACATTTTGTTCAGGAGATTTGGAATACTTTGTCACTTGAAATAAAAAAAAAAAAGCTTCAATTGGCAGGGTTTTAAATTCAAACATTTAAAGCATTGATTTTACTTAGTTTTTCTAAAGTAACTCCTTTAGGAAATTGAGTGCTACATTGCTAATTTTAACTTTATTCATTTTAAAGTGCTCCAGGATACTAGCACAAAGGGCACTGTAAAAATTGCATTGTGGTGTATTAGGTTTGAATAGGATGAGTTATAGAACTGTTTGAGAATTTGCATTTCCAGAATTTAGTTATTAAAATGGTTATAATACTAAAGGTTTCTTATGCATGCATTTTATGTTTGGGGTTTTTTCTTAATAATCATAATTTCTAAGAAATATCTACTATATACAGTCTGTCACTAAAGCTTTATAGTATTTTCTGATGCAATACAGCTGTACAAAAAGATTTTATAGAACAGTTATTCACACCTACAAAAATATCACTTAAAATGCAACCGTTCATTGACTAAATTACAGTGGAAATTCATTTTTCATGCAATGAATCTTTAAAATATTTCCAGTGTTGATTAACCTGCAATGGGGTTTTTCTTTTGCAGTACGATAAATACGCTCACATTGTATAAATCTGAGTACAGCATACAAAAATCTGTCTGAATATTACCCAGCAAGAGTAAGTGGCTGTGTATTCAGAGTAACCAATGGAAAATGAAATAATTTGTATGTACTTTGAATTTTAGAAGATTTTTACTGTGAGAGATTTGGAGGTTTATGGACTACTACACCACAATTAAACATAGGATAAAAATACAACGATTGTACTCATTTTCCTTTGATGATTATAAAAATTTATTCATGACTATATAATTTATTTCAATAAAAACTGGTTCATAATACTTCAACTTTTAAAACAATAATATAGTTTCATAGGTCTACCTTCACCATAAATATTTCTTAAAAAAACCAGATGGCATAATGTGAAAATGTGAAAGATATTGTAAAAATTCTGATTTTTCTTCTCTGTTTTCCAGTGATTTGTCTCAATCTTATGTATAATCTAGAATTCACTGCAACTGATAAATATCTAACAAAAGCAGGCATAGAATTACTTTAAAAGCAATAAGCAAAACTTGAAAATACTATGAGTTGAGAGGGAAAAATAATCAAAAGCAGTCAAAAAGGTAAACATTGGCTTTGGAAGAATAAATGGAACATTCCTTAATTGCTTTTTCAAGACCAATGGAAAATATTCCTCACACACACAGTGGGGTTCTTTTTTTCCCCTGCCTCTCAACAAGGGATAATTTGTGAAGGGATAACTTAGAGTAGAAAAAACAAGGTGGGTGAACTTAAGCAACATTTTAATAGATATACCACCAAACTTCAGCAGGTCATTGGGGAGACAGATCGATGGAATGTATGTTATCACTAACATCAAAAAGAATAGTTCTATCACAGAAAAAAAAAAAGCTATTTAAAAATTTAGAGCATTATCTATAGCATTTTTATTCAAAGGCTTTTTTGAACAATTGTGTTTGCTTGCACACTTCTTTGACGATAGAGACTTCCCACAAAGGCTAACTTCATGGTCAAGGGCTTTTTAGATTCCATGTGTAAATAGACTTGATATGTGCTTCAGTTCTGTTTAAAATAAATATGCATTAGTGACTATAAGTCACGTTAACTTTAAAGGAAGAGGGCAATAGTTCAGTCACCACAAAGCAAAAAACAAACCAAACCAAACCAACCAAACAAACAAAAAACCCCAAAAAACAAAGTCAGGCAATGATATACATTTTTACTTTTATGTTCTGTATATTAAAATACAGGTTTCTCACAATAAAACATGTACTACCTGCACACTATCTGTCTGAGCCACAGCCAAAAGAAATTGCAACCCATGGTTATCTTCTCTCAACGGTCTCCATATTTCTTGGACCATGTCCTTTGTTTATTTCTAGCGTATCCTTCATTCTTATACTATAGATCCGTGTTTGTCTTTCCTCACTGAGTCCAATAAAATATGCGGTTTTATCATCACCCACTATTCAGTGCCAAAATACAGAAGACTTTATTGATGAACAGGAAGTCTAGTGTTTGTGCTAAACGGACCCATTGACTTCAATAGCACAGGGCCTCTAAAGTTCTCCAGCCTGCAATGTGTTTATGGCAAAAGACAGCTTTATGGGCCAGGAAGAACATAGACAAGAGCAGTCAGCAGCAGGGAGGCAACACGAACCTGAAGCATCACCAAAGTCATGAGCGCAACATTCACACCCTGCTGTTCTTCCAAGGTGGCAAAAGAGGGAGACAAGACTTTCTGAAAGAAATAACAACTGCAAGTTTGTAACAAGTCTGTGATAATCAGGAGGGGTAATTAAGGTCTCTGATGTACTTGACAGCCGTAACTGTGAAATAGTCTGATCAATCTAAATTAACTTCATGTAATAAACCCCTTACCTTTCCAGTAGTGAAATCTGCAGTAGGTTAGAAACAAAGAAAACTGTTTCACACTTCTTATAAGCTGCACAATGGTTGCTCTTTTTATTTAAAACCAGAAAATGTTTCTCATCCCTAGGGAGAATAGTTTTCATTAAAATATTCTGGTTTTCCAATGAAAACTCGAAACTTTGTTTAGCAAGCAGAAAATAAAGTTATTTAAACAATGCCTTGCTCTTTCCATCAAAAGAGTTTTGAGTGAGTATATTAAGCATTATTTATATGAGTTGTTTTTCTTAAACAAAACGTGTATATGAAACAATCAATGTTTACAATACAATCATTTATGTTGGCTGAATTTACCATTTTTTTACTGTATGAATTAGTCTTGAAGTTTCATTCATCATGGTTATTTAGGGCTGGATTACAGCACATACCACTTTTCCCCTTGAGATTGGGATACAAGGTGGAATACTGTAACAAACTCATTGAAGCATATTTGTGGTCAGAAATAGTCAGAAAAGCTATCCCATGGAAAATTTCAAATAGGAAGCAAATGTAAGAAATGGATGATTGAATGATCAAGATTTTATACATACAGTAGTGGCCTTTCTTATCTAATCCGACTAAAGGAAATCCCCAGGAGATGCAATGTAGCTGGGCAAACTAGCTACCAATTTACTAGTACAGAGAAAGGGAAGATGACCTACTGGTCTTCTAATCTCACTCTCCACCAGCATGGTAGCATTCCAGCTTTCTGGCATGTGGTACTTACACAGGCTTTTAATACAAAAACCAGATCTCTTCCATTAATAAAGACACGGTTTTAGGTCACAAACCAGGCTGGCCATTGAAAATGAAAACAAATAGTCAAATAAAACTTCTCACACTCCTCTGACCCAAGACCATCTTCATAGTTGGTGAGATCAGCAGTCACCTCTGAGCTGCAATTCCACTAACACAGGTCAAACAAACTGCCCCTAAAAGCACCCGTTTCTTTCCATGGACTCCCCAAAATGCTGGGGTAACTCATTCAGATATAGATCTCCAGTACTAGGAGAGATATCAATCCCAGCTGTGGTCTTCAGTCACACACTGTTCTAGCAGGAGAAAAGAAAGGAAAGAAAGCCTTCCCTTGGGTTATGAAGTTACCTGTATCTCTTCTGTGCTCTTTTTGTCCACACCTTGATGCTATTTCACAGAGTGATTGTTGGATCTCTTGCAGGAGACTTTCACATAATTTTCTGAAGAGTAATGAAACAGAAATTTTCAGTCCCATTTCTTCTCTGCACTTTCATGTAGCTCCCACTAAATTTCAGCAATCAAAGCTACATTTATGTTTTGAAAAAGAGAACAACACATCAGTCTTGGTTTTGAATAGGGTTTTTGGTTCCACTTCCATGTTCAGCTCAGTGGAGTAAGTAAAATTATATATATACTTTCTGATATATTCCTTCAATTCTAATTAATTTAACCAAAATCATATGTGAGTTTAAATAAATGTCAGCCTGTGGTCTGTATTCACGTCTCAAGTACAACACTTTAAATTTACATTGACTCCTTTGAAGTCAATGGATTCGGTCCAATGTAAATGACAACAAAGTCTACTCTGTGATTCCAAAATTCTCCTAGTACAAGGACTCCATCTGTAATCGTACTTCATGGCACATTACAGTGCAGGCATACAAATCTGCTGCAGAAATCCGCTTTTGAACTTTGCATACTTTTCTTTAAACTGCTACCTTAGTGAAAGAATTCAGGGATATTTTGCCATCAAAATACGTACAAAAGAGATGAATGAATCAAACTTCATGAGCATAAGTCAGCAAGTATATTTTAAATCCTTTCAACACCACTAATCAGCTATTTTTACATCTATACAATTAAAATAATAGAAAACGGCTGCAAAAATCTGGAGAGATCATTCAGTTCATCATTTATCCCAAAGGAGATGACAGTGCTTAGGAGATTAACTAGGATACACAAGATACCTTTCTTTTTGCCTACCACAACATGAAGGTATGCAGAAACTCTCATTTTTAATATTTTCAGGAGCCCAGTCCAGGAGCCTAGATAGATAAAGGCAAATGAAATATTAGTTACCTAAATGTTTGTATGTTCAAATTCCATTTGGCAATTATTTATATCTGCACACAAGGCCTGACCTAACATCCACTGAAATCAGTGTGGATTACTTTACCATTAACTTTCATGGACTTTGGTGTAAGCCCGTATCAAGGCCCTCATGTGGAATAATTACCTGAACAACTGTAAATATACAATATTTCATATCTGAAAGCTTGATCCATAAATGAACAAAATGAAGTGTAAAATATACCAGTGTATAGTAGAAAAGTTAGAAGAAAATTTTCCAGCTACATTAAAGTATCATTCTTAAGATGCAAATATATTAATTAATATAATCACTAGTGAATATAAGGGTGTTTCCCCTTCTTCTCACATGCTTTTGTTGGATGTTAAGTTCATACACCTGAATCACTAGCAGCTTCTTCATGCCACTCTAACAACAGCTCTTAACAAGGCTATGAGGACAACTCACATGAAAAATCTAGCTATCTACAGAGAACCTTTAAAAACACTAAAGCTTTGTTTTACTTGTTTCTTGAACAACAACCTTTTACTGTCATCAGTATTTGCTGTACAAAGGAGAGGTTAATAATTACCCTCAGAGTGTACCTTATCTTTTACTGTAAACCTCTTAGGTAGTGTGTTCACATTTCATGTCCTTTCACAGTGCAGTTTATTTGGAGTCAAAAGCAAGAGGAATTTGTTTCAGTTGAGCTATTCCTTTTTAACAGACACTTTCCAGCTCACTTGCAGAAGCTGCCAGAAGGGAAATCAAGGATTGAGATCAGCTTTTTTTACAAGATTTGAAAGAACAGTAAGATCATGGGGATTTTAAAAATTTGTCATTGATTAAAGTGTCATTAAAGTATTTGCTAATTGATGGGCTGTCCTACACCTCTGATCCTCTAACTGTTCAGTCTTCCAAGATGTCATCATCAGATCTTAAATTTGTCCTGTTGGAAACTGCTTCCATGTTTTACACTTTTCCAAACACTGCTATTGAATTTGTTTTGCTACAAGAACAATAAAAGACTAATTATGTTAGTTACGTATTAGTCTCAGCCTGGGCAGTCTAGACACACTGAAGAACTTTCATTTGTTTACATGGTGCTCGAATCTAATGTTATTATAAATGCATATGACTTGGAAATGTTTTGTCCAAATATTTTTAAATATACTACTAAAAATAACAATGGCAATTTTATTTTCTAGGCTTTTGTACTTTCATATATAGAATGAAAGAATGAAGTCTCATCCAATCAGAATTTAACCAACTTAAAAGCATACATGGACTTTTTATTTTATGTTACACAGAACACACTGACTAAATTATATATTACCTTAAGACCTTAAAGATGATTACTATTTGCAATACAAAATATTGTTTTAAGGAGAGGTGGACCCAGTCACTGAATCAAAGCCTTACTATGAGAGAACATATTTCATCAAGAACTTGTGATGAACCTTTTGGCTACTGCTTTCCACTACAGAAATGATGGAAAGCATATACTAATTCTTCTATGCACCTTTCTGCTTCGTTTTCAACTCGTGTACAAAATCTCATCAAAGAGGGACTGCTGGCATTCACAGAGCCCAAAGATTCAACTTTTTTTCTTGTCTATAAATGGAGAAGCGTAGTAAAGGTTCTCTCCAACACAAGTCTTAGCACGAAGAAACCACGGAGTAGAAAAAACACTGTACCAACTCCTAATGTGATACTACAGCTGTTTTCACATTATATTCTCCAAAGTGCCAACAAAGTGACCTGTCTCCAGGCCCTCTTGGTAGCAAGGACTGGTTCCCTGGCTAAAAACCATACCACAGTCATAACTTAAAAAGGCATTTTAATATTTCCCGGGTTGAAACATACTACATAAATGTACAAAATTTTCAAAATTATAAGAAACAACTGGAGCAGAGCTAGAAGATTACTTAAAGGTGACAGACAAAACCCTGTTGTGCCTGTTGTATTTTGTCAAGAAAAAGTGTAATAACCATTCGTTCTGCCCATTGTGTCATTACCAAACCTTTCTTTCAAAAGTGAACTATTATGAACTAGTTTTGGATATATTTACTGTGAATATGTAATTTTTTAAAAAAAAATTGTACGTAATATAACAGAAACAGCATTTGAAAAAATAATGTATTCTTCTGAAAATATTGTAAGTAAGTAATCAACACAGTATGTTTCCATAATTTCTTTTTAGGTTTGAGACCAGATCATACTAGATGGATTTCAGCAGAGAAAAAAATTATCATTTGGCATTTTTTATATATCTTCCAAACTGGGATGTTGTTTTCGTTCTCTGGCAGAGGTCTCCACTGAGCACTACTGTCAATATTCCCACCAAGAAAAATACTACCCAAACTGGTTCAGATCATCTAAGACCTACACAAGGGACAAGGCTGCCTACGGGGGTCTTTACCTTAATACTGGCATTGGGCCTAAGCCTTGATTTAAGTTCCCAGGCAACAGATCTATTAAACCTATATTACTAAGGTTTACACTGCCCCTGAAAGCTTTATTAAATGATTATTTCACAGCATGGAGGGAAATCTATTGAAAATTAATATGCAGCATCAGCCAGTCGTGGCTCAAAGCTGAGATACGCTCTTTGTGTCAAAAAAATTTTCCAAACAAGAAAGTGTAAGTGAAATTCCTCTCATTTACTTTACTTCTAGGATTATAGTCAAAGGGGAGAAATTGGTATTTCTAGTGTTGATTTAATCTTTCTTTTTTCTTAGAAGGCCAGTCTCGGGTAGGATGCATTGCCCTCTGGAAGTGATCCTCTCCTTCTGCACACCACCGAAGCAGCCCAGCTGCCTCACCAGATTGGCTAAAATTAAACAACATGAACCCCAGCTTATGTGAAAGGAGGAAGATTTGATGTATCCATCTGACCCATGGGATTCTGACAGACTGAGAGAAGCCTCTTGAAATATACAGGACTTAGCGTATTGTTATCATTTTTGTAGAAAACAATTTAAGACAACTAATGCCAAGTAAAATCATGCCCACACATATTTCTTCAAAAGAATTGATAAGAAACCGTTAATTGCCAGTCAGAATATACATATTTTCTTCTATAAAAACACAATTACACGTTTTATGAAGGTTATTTTTTAATGAACACTTAAGACCTCTAAATAATTTAAAGATACAACTTAATCTTAACAAATTTGGTCATTTTACATTCTTACATGGCTAAGAAATGTAATAATTTGGATCATACAGTCCTAAACTTATGAACAATTAAGTAAACGTGCAAGTTCTCTTGCTGATTTCAATTAGTTTCAAAAGTGGGGTATAGGAAGAGCCCAGACAGGCAGCTCCTATCCCTGTGAGCACCAGGTGGCAGTCCGGCGTTGACTGACAGGTCTTCGTTTCCTCCTGCACTCCTTAGCCCAAAAGCTTTCCTTGTTGCAGTACTTGTCTGACTACCCCGTTGTGAAAGTCCTCTACACTTTTCTGTTCACTAAACATACACTCACCCTGGGGATTTAAGGGCAAAAATACTTTTTGTGCAGAATAAGATTCATGTTCTTCATAAACTCATCCATACGACCTTACTGCTGGGGAAATGCCAGGGAATTTCCCTTACAGAAAGCATATTTTCATTAATTAAGCTCTGAATTTTGCTGGTAGTCCAGACCACACTAACACACCCCAAAAGTTTAAATAACCTACAAAACCATGTCCAGGAATTATGAGGCATATAAATTTTTTATCTACTGGGTCACAATGTTTTCCACAGCACTTACAACAAAGATGGGTTCAAAATAAAAACTGAAAAGAAAAAAAATCACAGCTCCGAATTAACACTGGAAAAGGTACTGGATAAGAGATAAGCATATATTACAAAGTTTATAAAACAAGTTGAACTAGTGTAAAATCAGGATCTTTGTTAGGAAATTTGATGGTCTAAAAGGTCATGTTTTGGTTATGTAAGCTATTTAGAACAGCTTACAATCTGACAATTGAACTGATTTTACAGCTTTCCTTGCTAATCTCTAGAAGAAAAATGAATTTTGGTATATATAAAAGAAAAAAATTATACTAAGATGTAACCAAATTTCTCAAACATCCATAGAAACTATCCTACTTTATTTGCTACTCATCATTGCATCATTTTAACTAGTTTGGTGATCCATTTAATGATTAAATTTTGTTAACAGAGGAGGTAAATGACAAAAAAAAAAAAAAGGAAGGAACACTAAAAAACTTATAATCTCCCACATAGTGATAAAATATTTTTTTTTTTTAAACATCAGAAAACCAAGTTTTATTAACAAATACAAATGTTTCACTGAAAATGCCTGCTAACTCCTATCTATATAAACACATAAGTCATTCTTATTCACCGGAGCTTTTCCGCTAAGCCAAGCAGACACCTCTTTTTGTCTTGCAAAATTGTACTCACATATACAGATAGGTCATTTCTAAAAGGGAACAGAAATATTAATTTAAGTAATTTACAATGTTGATTTATTTCTTATTTGTCTATTTTGGAAACCTGTTATTTGAACAGCATGATGCCTCCTGTCCCCATCTTTATGTAACCACCAAGGGAATTTCTTGCATCTTTTCCAGAGGATTCTGAAAGTATATGTGAAGCTGAGAAAGCTGCATTTTAATAAGGAATTTTGTTACTCAATATTGCTTAAAAAATTCAAATATATTAATTTAGAACCTGTGACAGTATACATGAGAGTAAAACTAGCAAAAATTCTGGGCTTTTTAACAGGTTTGGAGATGTTTATTGAACTATTAGATTTGCAACTGCTAGATTTGCAAAGGTTGAATTCAGTAAGCAACTATTATTTTAATAGGTATTCACCAACTTACAGCTCAAGCACTGTTCAAATTACTTGCAGAAAAGTAAGAAGCCTGTGTTCATCATCTTGACTAGAGAACTGAAGAAGTTTACTGTTGTTCTATCACACGTACATTCATTTGATTGCAGTAGATAAACCAAGAATTTTAGCCTATGTTCCTCATACACTTTTTCTAAATTCTTCTTCACATAATTCTAACATTTGTTAACTCTCATAAGGTAGTTCTTATGACATTCTCCCCACAGTGGACATACAAAATGCTTTTATAGAAACCATATATAATTTGTCTTATAAAGAAACGAATTGTTCCTTCTGGAGCACTTGTGTGGTTACACTCACTTTAGTGATGTTTAAAAATTGAGGACACTTTTACTCACAATTAGTGTGTTTTATTCTCTCTTTAAGATACATCTGTGGAATTTTCAGAGTGCACAGACTGTTCTCATCTTTTTATGCTATTGTGATAGCACAGAAGAGCTTTATAGCCTGAGATAAGTCTAGAAGGGAAAGCCTGTGATGCAGCTTGTGCAAGTCAACTCCTGCTGTCATATACAAATGCTGGTGGAGGACCCAAAGAAAGGGTTCCTTCTAATGAAGAGGCAGGAACAAAATCCAGGAGGGACTTCAGTTATAATCATTACTCAAAGGGAAGTGGGGACAGTTTTAAAGGCCATGCCTGCTCTTAAAACTACTTACGAAATAGTGTATGATCAGAAGTCATAGTATTAATACTAACTGGTTTTCAGTCGCTATGCTACAGTAACTCCAATGCTTTCAGTTTCTATGTTCATATTATAATCAGTAAACCACAATGGCGGTGTAAAGACTTTTTTCTTGCACTCTGGTTTGAAAGTTGTACCTTAATAAAGATGCAGCACAAAATTTCATGTTAATTATCAATAAATTGTTTAAAGCAGAAGTCTTCAACCAGTCCCTCATACATAACTTCCTTTACAAATTTTACAGTAATCACTTTCATTTTTAGAAGTGTTTGGGACAGTCATACTCCTAGAGTGCTGCAAAAACATGACAAAGTCATAGTTGTAGTATCACTAGCTTGTCCTATAAGGATATAGACTTTGTAGCTTTTGCTTTCCCTGTTTTCAGAGAAATACAAAAAGATATTTACCACAGTTGCGAAATGGTTCTCTATACACATTTAATTATCATGTCTCACCTACCTATTTTCAGGGATTTACAGTTTTCACTAGAGTAATTATTACAGTTTATCAACTTAAAAGTACAAAGATCTAAGAAGAATCAAAAAATGCCATTATTTGATATCAATGTATTCAAACATTATTTTATAAAGTTCAAATAAATTAAAAAAGGAAATATCTGCACAAAGAGAATAAATTAAATCCAGATATTCTAGAAAAAAGATCACTACCGATGACCAGATTTGACAGATTTGACAAACTGTACACTAGCTAACATCAGTGAACCACAAATAGAGTAGTCCTGCACTTCTCAAAAGTCTTACATGCTCCACCTCCCCACTCCCCACCCCCAATAACAGTTCAGAGTAACAACCATGTCTGAGTAATAATAGCATGGTTTTATTCCACACAGCCAGTCCTTTTGAGCATTCTGAGCAGCATCTGCTGACTTCAGTAAGGACAAAGGACAAAAAAAAAAAAAAAAGTTTTAATGCTTTTTATCACAGCTAGACCTGCAAAACCAGCACAGCCGAGAAAGATGGATTCTGTTCCTTCGTGTTGATCTTCAATAGAATTCTTTAAAATGCAAATGAAAAAAAATGCCTAGTTGTCATAGGTCATTAAATGTAGAGGTTCCCAGGAATGAACTGTGCTAAAGAAGCAGGATTCTGTGTCTGCATATAGGCTTGCAGGAAAAGTGCCTCATAAATGGCTTGGAAGCAATACATATCTTCTCTGAATCAAACATAGAAGGGGACACACATCTTGCACTGAAAAACAGCTCACATTCCCAAAGTCGCTCAAGTGTAGTCACTGGCCTATTCCTGCCAGAAACCCAGTGCTTCTGAAGCAGCTAAGGCAACCCCATAACCAGGTGTCCCCCACACAACTCTAGTCCAGGCTTTGGTGGCCAGGCTGCCCCACACAATCTCCATACCATCCTGTGTCCATATCATCCACAAAGCAGAACACAGACTCCCCTTAGTATCGAAGGGAGAGAACTGGTGGCAGAATGCTTTTTCCAAAGGTTTGTTGACACGGGAACTGTCTTTTGCCATTGATCTGCCACAGCCTTGACTTCCTAGTCCTCGATATGTAACAAAGCCTGTTTTCCTCTTAGGTCACCTTTAGCACAGCTGTGAATTTCAGTTAGCGGGATGAATATTTGTTATGGACTATTTTCTGTTATACTTGCCTTTGAATTTTTATCCGTGGTACAAACCGAGCCAATTACTCTTAATGTTAATATGGCTATGGAACAAGCATTGCATGGAATGGACCACTATTGAGACTTTTTCAGAATAAATAAATATTTTTTAAACCACATATGCAACGTATGATTTGCTGTGTCTTTTATAATGTGAACTACTTGCACGGCTTCAATTGATTTTCAGATTTCGAGCATCACTAAAAGGACTTATTTTTATTTTATTGCTCTGGCTTCTGCTTTCTTGTTTCATTTTATGTCAGTCTGTTGAGATCTCTTTATATGAGGTATTTTCTTCTTAGCCATATTTTATTGAAATGTCAACTAGTACTAGGGATCTTTCCATGGTTTTTTGAAACTTAGAAATAGCTTGGCTCTTACATGATACTTTAATAATGTTGCCAATCCTCTGATAAGTTGTTCGCATCAGATATTTAGCCCCAATACCTAATGCTTGAGAATCTACATTCATTCTCTTCACGTTCCGCCTCTGCATTCCAAGATTTATGAATATTAAGTTGTGCTTGCCCCAAAGCAAAAGTATACTCACTAAGATATTTGCTGAGATCAGGAATCTCTCTGCCCCATTTTTAAAACAAAGGCATTAATAAGGAAGCACTATAAAATGTACGACACTGAAAAAAAATAAGGAAAACTCAGTATTTTTAATAAAGTGAGAATAAAAATCCTCTAGTTCAAAGCACCCTATCTGAGTTACCCTAAATAATGCAAAAGAGTAACAATTTATGGCACTTGAACAGAATTATGTCTGCTGAAAAGTGTGAATAAACCCTGATTTCTAAAACTGTGATCATTATTTTTAAAAACAGTGGTCACCTAAGGTATAAAGATCTCATTCTCTGTAATTTTAACCCTTAGAAATATGTGGGCAGATACTATATATGGCATCTACAGAGGTCACTTACACCCAGAGGCAATGGTTTTGTCATTACCCAGCACACGCACAATTAGTTTGTGTACCAAGCACAGAAGTCATAGACCTATGCAGAGGGTACACATGTATATCTTTCAGTGCTGAAACATCTTTCACAAGGACTAACTGGCTTTATAATTTTAAACGCATACATAAACAGGTTTACTTTTAAAATGCCTTGTTTCCTGAAATGTCTTTTTTTTTTTTTTAATAATTACATTTCTTAAATTCTATTCCAACTGCTCGCAGCTTCTTTTGTGATATCATCCGTTTTCATGCATGCGTGAAAATAGGGAACTTATTTTAAACAAGCTGAAACTGGTACAGATGAGAAGAAAAGAAAGCACAGAAGAAATGTGAATGAGCTAGTTTACTGGTTTACCAACAGGTGGAAAAAACGTGCTGTGGCAAAAACATCCCATTGGGATAAGTGCTGAAGCAAAGAAACACTAATCATTTATGTAGGCATATATTAAGATACTCAAGGCTCAGTTTCTAAACTGTGACTACATAATATTACTTCTGCCCCTCTGTTTGTAATTACATTGCTTTCAGTTTTATATATTAAACAGTTCCCCAGCTGCTCTTTAGAAAATAATAAATTGGTTAATTTTAAGAGCAACCACATATGGTTAAGATAATTCAAGAGACACAACTGAGTAATGTGATTCATCATTTTTTTTACACAAATCTTTATGTTAAACCAAAAGTAGAGCTCTACTGTGTTTATTACAGTAAATATTCTTACAGAAATCAAGAGCATATGAGGTATTCCCAGCAGGTTCTGTATAAGCCATTATTGAAATATCTCATGCAATTATTTTTCAGCAATTTCCTCCCACTGTTATTCTATATATTACAATATATTGAGCACAAAATAAGATGTTGTTATCTCTCAGTATAGCTTCTATTGGATTATGAATTGAGATGGGTATAAATTGGATTGTAAATTAAGAAACACGAAAAGTCAAAGCACCCCTTGGATAGAGAAAGCTCACTCTGTGTGGCAGAGACTTTGCCTCCCCACTAGCATTAGGGCTGACACTTGAGACACTTCAGGATAACGCTCTTATTCACCACATCGGCAGAAATAAGAAACTCCCCGGCTTTAAGAAGTGCTAGAGAAATTTATTCTTCTCTTTACTGGCAATTGCTATGTAGGACATTATATGGATTCCCGGATAGCATTAATGGTTCTGTTTTCTGCATGCCTCAGGCCACAGGGCTGTGATTACTTTTAATCAGTTTCAAGACTCCCCACCCTCTGCTGTGCTTTGGTTATCTTCAGACTGGATCAGTACATTGTAGCCTACCTACAGTAGCACTTGGAAGTTTCCCTGAGGCATTCAGGCTATGCAGAATGCAGCCAAAATGAAAGTTTAGGTCCCTTTCCTTCCCCTTCCTCCCTACAGGAACTTTGCTGGCTGTTCCCTGTTTCCTATCAGTAGTCCCAAGTATATTACACAGCAATGAGAAATCCTGCCCAGTTAATACCATAAAACAAAAAAAAGAAAGGGAAAAAAATTAAAAATAAATAGAATAAAATAAAACCAAAACGTTTTCCTGGAAGCTTGCACTGTTGCTTCTTATTTACATTACCCATAAATTCCTTCTGAATACCCATGTAATTTCACTTCACAAATATTCCTCATAGAAAACAAGTCTCAAAATCATGAGTTTGTGTGATCAGAAATAAACTTCACCAGTCTTCAACTCTCAAAACTCACTTTAATGGGTGCAATGAAGAGACCATCCTTGGTATTTGCCCATAAACATAGTGAGACAGATATTGCCACTCACACACTTCTTCCTCACTCATTAACCTTCTTCATTTCAGGGAAACTTGGACCTTAATTGTCATTTACCAATATAACGAGCAACTTTCCGTTTCAAAAGATCTACAAGGTAACAGTCATTGCAGAGGGCGGCTGAAACTTCACACAAGTGCTTAAAAGAGAGTGAATGTTTGTTGACAACAATAAAACCATTTCACTGTCATATGCTATCACTATCAGTAGCGTAAGAAACACGAAACGTTAGTGTAGTGGGTGGGGAGTAACTGGGAAGTCGTAGTGACAGTACCCTGTGCATCTGCAATTCTTATTATTCAGAAAAAGAAGGAAGAGAAAGTTGGAGGAAATGTATTTATAAAAATCCCTGGTGAATAATATATTAATTATCAAAAAGGGCTCAGCCAAACACTCAGACAATTTATATAGCACATCAGACAAAATATGCCAGCTATTCAAAATACTGAGGCAGATGAGATTAGGCTTGTGCAGGTTGTCTCACTGACATGCAGCGTTCTAGGCAAGCAAGTGAACATGCTACTAGACAAGCAAGTGAACATATTACACAAGGACCTACGCAAACTACAAAACGATCAAAGACTGCTTCAATATCATAACGTGATACTGTAATGGGAAGGCAGACAGGATGATAAAAAGAAGCAAATCTCTTTGAAATGTGAGTCAAGAGAAAAAAGTGACAGGCTCGTAACATTTTCAGATGACGATTTAAGATTATGGCACCTTCTACAAGAACAACATAGGATGCGAATACAAAAACATGCAGCTGCTAAAACAAGAAGATTAGCATAATTTTTACAAGTTATATAACTCCACTATTAGAGAACTTGGCTAATTCCAGAAGGAAGATATCCAAGGATAGAGGGATAGAAGTTCGGATGCTGTTAAACAAAGTCAAGAATGGCTTTCTGCCTTCAGGTAGAAAATGCAGCGTTCTATAAAATAACAGGACTGCGCTCCACCAATCTCCCAGCAGCAATTCCAAGAGCAAGAAGCTGCAAAAGCTCTTTCTCTTTTGGTGGTTTTTTGATGGATAGCCGTAAACTCAAGTTTAACTGAAAGGAGAGTTTTGTAATTGCAAAACCAAGAGCTGCTGTACCACCAGGTTTTAAAAGCTGCCACTTGCAGCTCTGGCTGTGGGAAGCCTAATGCAAGATTAAGACTCCAGCTGCAGGAAACCATGTGGTTTTATTTAATGTTAGCTACAAAACTTCTCTTCACTTATTGTTGAAATACAGGTTGCAGGAAGAACACTTTTGTCCTTCAACTGGAAAAGTCCCCATGTTCAAGTTAACTCCTGCCGGTGAGACTGGCTGACCAGCCATGCTGTGATGAAAAGGATAAGGGAGGAAGCTCTGTACAAATAGACAAGAGACTGTCATGAACATCCGTGAAAAAGACAGGCCAAAACACTTCACAGTGTGATAAAGGGGAAAGAAAAATAAATAAAAAAAGACAAATAAGATAAAGAGAAACAGCTAAGTTACACAGGAAAAAGCAAAATTGAAATCACTGTTAAAGCATCTGTGGGCAAAATGTGCGTTTCATATGACGGGGAAAGGTGCAAATGGCTGCCCCACAAGTCTTGTAATTTCCGTGGTTTCAAAATAGCATCAATATTACTGTTAAAATCACGAGTAAAATCAAAGGATAATTGGGACAATTTCCCAATTTTTGACTGATTTTTAGTTTCGTTACCTCTTACAAGAGTACTTCTATAATGTAAATCTCCGTCTTGACACGTAACAAAACACCAGGTAGCAGGTTAAAAATGCTTCCAGAAGCATCAGTCAACTTGGTTCTACCAAGTTAAGACAGTCTAATATATAAACACTATAGGACATAAACAGCAAAACAAAGTTGCAAGTTCAGTATTAGGATCTACACCTCTCATGGTAAGTATCAAACTTTTGGTATTAAGCAGAAAACAAAGTGAATAATCACTTTATGATCAAGCCTATGAGCACAGACCTGCAGACAGACATAGGAGTGTAAGCTGCTTCTGCACAGTCTTTTGTGTCTGCAAGCACTTGATTCAAATATTTCAGGATAAGCACTGGTTACTTTTCAAGATGAAATATTATCTCTTTGATAATCTCTTTGAATATCTCTTTCTTGCCTTGCTAGTGAACACTGGCTCAAGCCCAAAGTAGCTACAACAAGAAATCAAAGCAACATAACAAGTAAATATTTACAAGTACATGTACCCAGGAAGCCAAAGTGGGAGAAGAAGATAAGAAGCAGTAGATTTTCTCTCAGTGCCAGCTGGTAGGATGCATGCTGTAAGCCCCATGAGAAGGCAGGTCTCCTGGACCACAGGAGCTCCAGCATTCACAACTCTGGGAGCAAAACTCCAAACAACTTTAAACAAGAGGATCAAATTCAGCAATTCAGTACCAACAACTGAAACCAGCGAAAGAAAATGAAAACACCACCACAATCGGATGTTTATTCAAAAATGAAGTATCTTTTGTTCCAGGGAGAACAATTTACTCCTGCCATGTATTTGCATTGTATGAAGGGTGGTGATTTGCCGGCATGTGCAGGGAGAGGGAGAACATAAAAGATGTTCAAGTTTTTAAAATACATGTTTACCAATTAATGCTTGGCTTTAGTACAATAGTCTTTTTGTTTACTTATTATGACCCTAATACAGTCCTAAGCAAAGCAGTTCCTACACAATAATGTTGCATTTATAATAGCTAAAACTTTTGTATTTATGTACTGGTTTGGCAGGTCAAGACAGAAGGCTTTTTGGAGGATTGTGGGATCTTCTTTTTTCTACATTTTGAGCTTTAAAAAGTCAAATGTTCATAATTCTTCATTTCTGTGGAGTCCTTAGAAATGGTTTTCTCCAGTTTAGCTAGTATTGTGAATTATTTCCTTGCATAGCTCCACAAGCTACCCTGGTACAATGAACAGAACAAGTTAAGAAAATGATAAGAGAAGTGCCTAGGGAAGACAGCACTGCACTGTACATTACGAAGATCAGAGGGAGCCCAGAAGCAGAACTAGAAAAAAAACTCTGTTCACAACATGCATCACAGTGCAGAAATTCCCAGAAAACTCAAATACCATCATTGTCATTTTTGAAATCAAGAAACCTGAGGAAATATTGCAGAAGGGACCTGATAAAAGTAGAAGCTAACAAGTTTCTTCTACACCAACATTTTATGGAGACATTTGACTTTAAACAACAGATACAGTAGATTTTTAAGTCCAGTCAAAAGACTATCAGTCCCTGAATCCAAATCACCTCCGTATCTGGTGAAGAAAACTACTAGAAATGCATATTTTATTTTCTTCTGTGGAAGGAATTCACTGAAGCAAGCAACCAACCAACCAAAAAAGCTTTCAGCCGAAGCAAACACACAGAAATTGTGTTAGGAAGATACTAGATCAGCATATTCTTCCCAAAATATTTATCATGACTGGGTAGTAAACATTAGGTGAGAGAAGGAAAGGATGTGTCCAAAACACAGAATGTAACAGGAAACAACTCTTAAGTTTTTAGATCGCAACAATACGAACCCCTCGGATTCATTTGCTGTCACCCCTCATTGACTGGCAACCTCAGTTAATAGAAGTGATAGAACATGTTTTCTTAGTATATTTACCAGGTCTATGACTGTAATAGAGAACACCAAGAATAGAAACCAAATGATCGGTTTCTTAGAAATAGAAATAGAATTGAGAAAAATGGCATTAGTGCCTCTAATAACTAAATTGGAAGAAAACATGGAACAAATAAGAAATCTACCTGGCAACAGACAGGAATTAGAAACCTTCAGGATCATTTAGTGGACTAAATGACTTGGAAGACAATTCAGAAAAGCTGAAACACAGACATCTGTGCTGAACCTGGTCCTATTTTACATAAATTAATGATCAATAAACTGAGATCCAGTACATGGAGGCTTATTTAATTTATTTTAGTAATACTTATGACATTTCTCTGAGAAGAATGCTGTGAGTGAGTGCAAAATTTACCCATCACCATAATGAGGAGGAGGAGGTCTCAGCTAGCGCAAGTATTGCTAATGAAATAAACAAGCCTTTGTGCTGATGCCTGGCATATCACTGTAAGTTGTACAGTATCTCGTATTGTCTTTTAAATGTCAGCTATTGGCATAAAGAGTTCAGCTGAGAATCTTTGTCTTCTTGACTTTTTCTTTTAAGTTATTTTTACTACTGCTTTTTAAGGAAACATTTAGCCTCTCTGGTTCGAAGCAAAGGCTTGGAAAAAAATTTGTGTTTTCAGGCACCCAGCTACTGGTCTATCATCCAAACTCTAGATAGTTGTAGATCATACAGTAGTAGATTAGTGATCTCTGTGGCTGAAGATATTCCAATATATTGCAGTTCATAAACATTAGTACATATAGATTCATATTTTTATATAAAACAAATCTTTAATTTGTGATATTCTGACATTTTGTTTATTTGAAGAGGAAAAACAACCCAAAGCCAAACATAAATTATGATATGGCTAAGTTGGGAATTACAGGGTCTGCAGAACGGATGATGAAGTCTATGTCTGTGTCATTTGGGAAGTGCACATCAACATAAATTTTGCTCTTTCCTGGATGGCTAGACTTGTGACGTTACTACCATCCAGAGAAGTCCAACTTCTACATGCTTACATATGATATTCCCCCGATGCAGTCTCTTCCGCTAATCTTCTAAGTGTTGTATGCGATTCCTTCTGTGTGCAAAAGCTACAGGGCAAACTGCAATCAATGTGTAATTTGACTTGATGCCCTTTGAGTTTCCCAGTACTCTGAAACAGGCAAAATCACTTAGAGTAGCTGATTCAATTTGTCAGGCAGCACTGTGTCTAGCATGTGTACTGGCTCTAATTCAGCTGTAGCAGAATAGGGTGTCTTGTCAGTCCACCAGCACATGGGGTTATTTGCAGGAGCAGGGCAGAATAGGATGTGACCCATAAGCACTCCAAGTAAGGATATTTAGTTAGAGAGGAGCTCATGTGCGTGTACAAATATTAACATATACAGCCACATAGCAATACATTTTATAGAGATAAATTCAGTGATTGTAGATATTGAAACGAAAGTTCACAGGACAGGCGCTTTCCCACACACCTCACCAAAGCTCTCTGAAGAAACAGAAAACTTCTCCCTTTGGATGTTTTTGAACACGGTTTCCAGGCTATCACCTCTCAGGAGGTTTTGAGGGGTTTCTTTTGTTTTTTGTTTTGGTTTGGTTTCGGGTTGGGTTAGGGTTTTTTTTTGCTCTCAAACAGCCTGATACCATCTGTCCTAGCATTCTGAAGTACATTCCTGAAAACGGAAAGGAAGAGGAAGATGCAGGTTCCTCTGTCTAATACTGATTTCAACAGTTAAGTTTTTTTATTCAAATTAGCAAAGGCAGAAGTTCCCGTACCATAGCAGACTGCTACCCTGCCATCAGACCTTTATACATAGTGTTTGAAATCAGCTTAACAATAGAAAACTACAATAGAACAATGCATGTCAGTTGTTTAACATATTAATGTCAGGAAATAATCATTTGCACTAATTATAACTACATGTGAGCAACCAGTTCCATTGTTTATGGTTTAAAAGTCTATTCAAGAAGACTATGTATTGATAGGATCCCTTTAATTCCTCAATTTACTTAGAAGTTATGGTAATATTCATACAGGTAGGCAGACAGCGGGCCCATGCAGATGCACGTTTGTAATTCCCTTTCATAAATAACAGTTTTATAAAATATACAAATGAGGAGTTTGAGTTATATCCCAGGATCACATCTTATCTTCTGCTTGAAATACACTAGAACACCTTTGGCCTCTATTGAAAATACAAAAAGATCTAACCTGAGAAAAAAGTGAGATATCTTACATTTATTGAAACCACAAACCAGAATCTTTTATCAAAGATGCAGGAGTACTCACCTTTTCTGATACACTGAAATGTTAGGATCCTAGAGAATTACCATTAAGCCTCCAGACAGCACGTGCTTTCCCTGATTGTCTCTTCTATTTATCTGAGCTCAGAATTGGGCCCAAATAATTCAGACACAAGGCTTCACAAGCATATTAAGCTAAGCAGCGCTGCATACAGTGTTTCATACATAATTAGTAAAAAATCAGGCATCTGAAACACAGTCAGCACAGAAGACACAGAAATTATGCCCTTCCCATTTTAGTTTTAACAAAAGGCTTCGAAAAGTCTTTACGCTTCTGTGCAAATTGCCTGCCCTTTGTGCACCAGCATCCTCGCTGCGGTGCTGATAACCTACTCAGGGCACCTACAGACAACAGGATCTTGCTTTTCACTATCCTGATTAAGTAAGTAATGTACGCTTCCCGGGAATCCCCCACAGAGCAGCAGCGTTCCTACGTGCCTGACTGTAACACCAGTAATGACTGGATTCTGAGAGAATTTGAAAACCTTCCTCAACACACTTATTTCTGTTTTTCAACCTATATGCAAAATAATACTTTGGCATAGTTATGTGATTTTTGACAGGGTTACAGTAAATTCATCATGCTAAACTGAAACATTTCTGGCAGATGTCTACTCTGCAACAAGCAAGCCATGTGCACAGTAAAATGTGACAACCACAGTGCTACTTCTAGTTGTAAAAATTACGCGGATAATACTTTATTCATGCTAACTGGGAGCACAATTATGCAGTATATTATTTAGTTTTTTTCATTAGAAAATTTTTATTGCAACAAGTTGCTTCAGTATGTTATATAGAATTACAATTTTAAAAGTTTAGTGTTGACCCAGAAATTGTTATTGATAATAAACAGGCATATGTGCTAATAAAACCAGTTTCTTTTTCAACCCTTCAGACTTTTTTTCTTAGCCACTATCAAACTAATTTTTTAGTAATTTCTAATTTTCCAGACTACCCTGGAACAACAGATTTAGAAAGCTATTTGGGGGAAAAAAACCCTGACTATTAAGGGGGAATACCGTAACTTCTCCAAAAGCAAACATTACAAAACAGGAGACAAAAGAACAAGGGTTTATTTTGAAAGCAATTTAAACTATTCATTTTTACGGAAGTCAAGCTTAAATGATGCAAAACAACTTGTTCCATGAGTGGCAGAATTAATTTTTATTTGTGTGATTTCAAACTCTCAGCTTGATTCCTTTGCATTTAATAAAACGTGAACTTCAGCTGTAGGTTTTTCCACAATTAAACATCTTTAGTAAGTCTCCCTTCTGTGGATTCTCTGACAGCTTCTAAGAGCTGAGGAAATTCTGCAAGTGCCTCCTCAGTGGGGTAAGAATAGACCCACTCTCCTTTGTTAGTTTTTTTTTTTTTAATTGCTCTCATTTTTCACTTGCTTTAAATGGGATGAACAGGCTTAGAAGTTATTACCAGAGAATAAGAAAATGGACAAACACACATGCAAGCATATACATCACAGTGGACTATTAAGCCCTTTTCACTACGGAAACCAGCCTAAGAAAAGGGGGAAATTCATTTCTGTCATTGGAGAAATCCCCATATGTCTCACAATACAGTCTAACAAACTACTTATGATTTCCATAGGGGTCAATTTTCATTTTATCATTTGACTCCCTCAAGACCACCACAGGACCAAGGAAGTAGCCTGAGGGAAATAAATAAATAAACCAAATGGTATAGTTTGTGAGCTAAATTTCTCCTGCAGTATGGGAATGCAAAACCATAGCTGAATCAATGTAACACTGCATTGTACTAACCTCTAACTAAGGAGCAGGGAAGTGAAATACGCGCTCTACACACGCCTGACCATCCCACTTCCCGCACTGTAACACGGAAAGATGGTGTACAAAAAAAAAAGCCAGTACCCACTTCTTACCCCAGCCCAGAGGAACTGGACCTTCTAGCTCTGTATTTTTGTCTTTTTAACATTTCAGAGTAGATTGTAATGGTTATGAAGAGCCTACTGACAACTCACAAATCCCAGTAGTCCTTTGTTTAATACACCAGAATGCATTTTGTCTTGTAAATTTTCCATAAACTTCTGTATCGTAGATGAACTTTCATGCTTTATTTCAGTGAGTGGACTATTTATCTTAACACTGCTGCTCATCTTCCTTTCACAGTCCATTTTATTAACTTTTTTATATTAAGTAAATTCACTTTTTATCTATGATGTTTGTTTTACAGGTAATTCATCTAATTTAGTGTATTTTCTTACGGACTTCGATTTAGCTTTGCCCTTGAAATTAACATTTAATGTGTTTTACATTTTTGAAATAGAAATTAATCTTTATTTGAATTATTAGTCCAGAACTATAACCTACATTCAGCATATTTGAACGTTGGTATGGGAAACATCTGTGACCGCCACATTATCCCAGACACCTAACTGTGAGAGAGGACATACATCTTTGCGTTGTGGAGATCCCGCACGAGCAAATAAAAGCACCACTCCAAGTCCATTTCAATAGATTAGACACACATACTGGTACTTCTCATGCTCCCCCCAGTAAGGGTAAGGAAAGAAAGAACATTCCTCCACCGAATAAAACCCCAACTCACAGAGATGTTCTAGAACCTACTACGGGAAGACAGCCAACAAGCAATCCATCCTGCAGACCCTGGAGACCTGACCCTGCTTTACCTGATGGATGTACCTTACTTAAAGAGCATGAGTCAGGAAATGTCACTTCCTCATCAGATAAAACAGTACCAAATACTGCTATTTTTCTTATACACCTAGAATACATAAAGATACTATGTCAACGAAAGTTTTATGGAGAAACATTTCCTTCTATTCTTTGTAATGTTTCATGAAAGTAAGCATTCTATGAACTCCATTCAAATGATTAAAATAATCTATTACAGCCCCTAGACCACAAATCCACGAGGTATTACTCCACCACCTCATCCATCTTTCTCTAAAATGAAATAAAATTCCATCCAGTTCAACATTTATTGATTTTATGTATTTTCTACATATACACTACATATATGTATGCATATACACCCAGCCTTTTAAAGGTAAGCGTATCTTTCAAAAAAACATTCCGTTGTGAGCTAATACTACCAGGAGGTGGGTAATCAGATGCTGGGTTTGTTGTACTCATTACTATCATCACAGTTAAATTCAGGTAAGAAACAGGACACCAATTTTTGTTTGTCTTTAGATTTTAGCTCTTTCTGCATCTCTTTGGTGGAATAAGAAAAGCCTGAGAACACAGTAATTTGTGCCTGTGAAGATATTGGTACGGTGTGATGAAGTCACATCTCAGTCTCCTGCTGGATAAACTGAGTAGAACAAGCTCTGCAACTCTCTTTTTAAAGCAATTTTATGTCTCTAATTTCTGTGGTTCTGTTTTGGACTATTCCTGTTTTTTGAAACAGGAAGGTCAGAAAGCAGTGTTCTGAAACTGGTTTCCTAAGTACACACGCTTCCGCACTTCCACTCACTGCATTACCCAGTTAAAAATCAAAAGGTCACCATGAAAGGCCACAGTATTTTAACAAAAAAACATTGCTCAGTGTCCTCTTCATCATCCTCCTCAAGTCTTTTCAAAGTGTTTAAAAGTAATCCTTTTTCTATGAAGTAAATTCTAAATATTTCCTTTCCCTTTCATAGCATGGAAAAATATTTTCGCAGAAAAGGTCCACCCTACCAGGTCCAGATTGCTTTAAAAAAGCATCTTGTAAAAAGGTACATATTTAATTTACTGTTCCACAAATGATTAATTCATGTACAAATTCTGCTAGAAATGCTTCCAGATCATTAATGAAAATGTTGAATAGTGGCAGGTACAGTACCTAATTCTGCAGAACCTCTCTAAAATCACCCTTTTAACAATTATTTCATTTGACAACTATTATTTGAGACCTATCAGTTAGTTGGTTTCAGTCCACATCACCTGCACATACCAAAGTATAATCTTGCTAATCCGGATGTCATGTAAGTCCTAAGTCAAATGTGTTAAGAACTCAAGTATATTATGGCTATATGATTATCTTTATCAGCCAAACTTTTATTCTCATTAGTGAAAAATAGTCAAGAAATATTTCCCATAAAACTGTATTGACATGCATTAGTAGTTTTTCCATAATTTAATTTGTCATTATTACCAGATCAAACTTCCAATGATTTTTTCCTGAGAATAAAATAAGCTTTCCCCAAATTCTAATTACCATTTTTGAACATGAAGAGTAGTAATGTAGCATCAGCCTTTTTAAATTAAGCTTGTTTATGTTAAAATCCACTCTCACCTAAGGTCTTAAAACCATATTGTAAGCGTACCACAAAGTTGCAGCTAAGTTTAATAAGCAAAACACCTTCTTCAGTAGCAGGGTTTTGGTTTGGGGTTTTTTTTTTGGTTGGTTGGTTGGTTTTTTTGCATAGATAAATACATATGAGGCATCAAAGAAGCAATGAGAACCAAGAGAACTGGACAGAAAGATTTAATGAAAACATGTAGAATGGTGCATTAGTAAAGGGAGTGCTGAACAGAAATAGCAAGGAGCTGAAAGCTGAGATGGAGCAAAAATACATAAGTAACAAATTGACATAAGCTTTAATGACATGGTAGATTAGTTTTCTCTGTTTGCTAGCCAAGACAACGCTTGCAGGTCTCCACTATGGAAGTTTTAAAAAAGTGTCATAATGTTGATTCTTTGGACTCTTTCCTTTACAGAACTTAAGGTGCAACAGAAATACAGTAAACTTTCTTGCCACAGAAATCTAGGCATTTATTACCTCCAACACCTGTTTCTCATTAGCAGAGAAAGTCTCTTCATGAGCTGTTCCCTCAGTCTTGCGGCACTTTGAAATGAGAAGCATAGCTTATAGAGTCTATAATGCCTGAAATTAATCTTGTACTGAATGAATGTCATACAGGTTGAAGAAACTGAACTGGATTTCTTTGGACTAGGTTAGAGAAAACTAGGCAGGAGTACACAAACTATAGGAAAGGTTAATATAGGAAAGGCTATGGACAAGAGAGTGGTGATTGTTCTACACATCCACTGGGAATAGAACATGGATACATCAGTCTTACTTGCAGAAATGAAAATATGATTAAATGGGAAGTTAGAAAAAAGCTTTCTATCTGTAAGGTTATTGTTGCACTAGTGCAAACTACCTCTGGCATTTCCAAAATTCCCCTCATTGAAGGTTTTCAAGAACATGTTTTTAGACACTGTTTCAGCTTAGACTGCTGAATGAGAAGTTCTCTAGAAGTTCCTTCCAGCCATGTACTTCTGTGTTTCCACAGTATTTGTGTGTGCATTTAGGAATTAATATCATTCAGTATTAGCCTTATTTATACGAATGATTCTGCAAAGCAATTTCCAGCAAAAGTTGGGAGTTAGTATTACTGAGAAACATAGTACATTTATGTCCTTTCCAAAGATTGTGTAAGATACAAGTTCAGTATGATATAGTCTTGTTTCATTTACATATACTACAAAAATATTACAGTTCTGCTTTCAGATGCTATGAAAATTAATATCAGCTTTAAAAGGATGTGAAACACATAAAAATATCATCTTAACACCAAAAATACATTTTCACCACAGGTTTTTGTAACAGGACTTGCATATGCAATACATGGAACAACTTAAAAATCACTTTGATGCATTATGAATCACCTGTAAAAAAATAAATAAGTGAAGACATTCTCAATTTCGGTAAATATTTATAGAGCCAAACAATATGAAGTATATGTAACAATCAAATTTCTAGTGAAAATGTGTGCAAGTAGGTTTATTTTGAAAGGAAAATTCCTACTCCCAGTGTCATACCCAATTAAATTCTCCAGGTAATGACCCCATTTGCATAGAGAGCTGAACCCACAAGTGGGAATTTTAATGGGCACACCACCTGAGTACATTAATTGAGAGTGACACTACTTGAACTAGTTTTGTGCTTACCCCACTGAAAATTCTACTCGTATTATTTTTAATGTCAAGCTACAAGTCAAATTTCAAGATGATGGATTTGTTCTTTTTTAAGCATTGAATTTGAATAAAAGAAAGCTTTAATTCTGTTATGCATTGCATAGCTTTAACTAATCTGTAGTTCTGATTCTCACCATTGCTTCATTTTTTCAGTGATTGGAATTTAATTTTATTCATTAATTTGTGAATAATTAGATAGAAAATAATGCTTTCAGCAGCTAAATTGCTTTTGGATTGCTGTTTAATGTACTTTTACCAGAATATGCGTTACAGTTAAGCTGGCATAATAGTTTACTAAAATGAAATTGTGTAAATATGTCTAATTATTCTTTCTGAAGAAACAAGACTGAGTATAAAATTTTAGTCATGGATACCTTAATTTTCTTAAACTGTACACCACGAAAACTTAGTAGTTGCAAAGCAGATTACTGATGCAGAGACAGCAGTTGTCAACAGCAGTGGAATCCTTGGGCCGCATTTCCCTTTATCCTTCACACACTACTTGTAATGACCTTGAAGTTATTGTGGATTCTAAACCACTGCTGTTAGTCTACATTAAACATGTAATCGGGGTGTCTCCTCCTCACATGAAGAAACAGACAAATGGGGTTGCATTTCCTAGGGAGGAAATGCATTTGTTTTTCCCAGCTTCAGTAACTGAAAGTAGCACAGAATCTAAAAACTAGCATATATATGCTAGTTATATGCTAATACATGAAAATGTATTAATTTTAAACTAATGCACTGGTCTTAAGTCTCATGAGTAGAAGTATTTTGAAGATTGCCAGTTTGCAAGACTCTACGGAGTCCATTTCAACAGAACTTTTGGTTCTTTATTTCAATGAGCAAGACAGAATCAATTAATTTTGAACTGTATATATATTCAAATATAAAACACAGTTGAGGTACAGTTAGTCAGATATATTCAAATTTCCAAAGGTACCGCTTTCACAAGTCTGTTTGACTATGAGTTGCATATAGCAGTGAACACAGAAAAGATGAAGATATAACTTACAATGTAGCATACATCTTGGTATCCTTCTACACTCCCATAATAGAAGCCCTTTCTGTTCTCTTTGAACAATGAAGATTTAAAAAACTAACAAACAAACAAACCCCACCAAACAAGCCACCTTGTGATAAAGCTAAAGAAACAATGGTAGGCACTGTGGAAAAAGATCGTAATGTAAAACACATACAATTTGGAGTACAGTGTATTCACAGTCTGGTCACTTTGCGCAACTTAGAGATGAGACAAATTGCAGAAGCTTACACTACTGATTGAAGAGAAATTGTATAGTGCTTGGGCACCAATTACATACTCTACTGAGATGATATAAAGAGCCTCAATTACAGTGAAGTCTTTCGTCAGTTAAAATACCATATGCATATCAGAATAAAAATTAGTAAGATACTATTAAAAGTATAAAAGGTATTATTCAATCTTTCATCTAACGTCCCATTTTTATGAGTATTGAACAGTAATCTACCAACAATTGTTAGAATATACATACATAAAGGAGGCAAACAGGATTGTATGTAGTGTTTTATTAAATTAAGGTCTAAGTGAGGTGAACTGATACACTAAAAACCATATAGAGACTAAGAGCACCTAATCAAACTCAACATCTGCCTGTCTTGCAGAATGGTAGTTCAGAGAAATTTCTCTTTCCAACTATAGTAGAAATAGTCCATCATATCAAAGAAAGACTTCTAAAGAAGAGAAAGGTGATCCTTTTATGTCTCTAGCACCAAATTACCGGTAACTAGTATAAGCAAGTGCTTATGAGGAGGTTGAATTTCGTACAAGCCATCAACTTCACATTCGAGTACACTGAGCACAGTGAACAAGAGTATCACAGAAGTGGGTGCAGGGTATTATTTTTATTCAACTTCTTTCAATATCTTGATGCTAAAATTGAGTTAAGGTCCCCCTGCTCTCTTTGGAAGTGATAAGAGCTGGCAGAAGGATTAGAAAGTAAGAAAAAAAGTACAATTAATGCTTGTACGATTCTAGAGCTACTACCATCACCATCAACACTACACTTCTAGTCTTCCAACCTACAGCATATGCACTCACATTACAGACAGAGAGAGGATACCAGGGAGATATTTATTTAATTTAATTTTGGAGACAAGAATAAGATTTCAGATGTATTATTTTGGCACAGAGTCTCAATGGCAAGACTTCATGGTACACAATCAAGCACAATCTGTCAGTTTTAATATCTTACCTCTGCAATGCCCAGAGGAAACACATCAGAACTTTTTTAGACCCTCTAAGGGTCTAAAATATATATATATACACCATATACACATGGTAGAACATTCAATAAATTTAAAATAGACATAGAAAAATCAGTGCAAAAGACTGCTGACATGCAGTTTCTGCAGTATTAAAGTAGCATAAGCAGGTTCACACTCAGTTTAAGCCAACATGAAAAGAAATCTTTCCTTAAATCACAGCTGAAACAGTCTATTCCATCTGTATTTAAATATATGTGTTTTAAACATACCTTTAAAATAGTGATACTGTGTGTAAGCCTTTGTTTCATAGGCCACATAGGCCATTAGACCTTAATATGTCTTCTGCCACGCTATGAACTGACTACACTCTTGTTCACCTCATTTTTAGTAAAATGAAGAATGCTGCTGAAGATGTATGAAAATAATTTTCATTTTGATCAAATGTAATCATTACTGGAATTTCACCTCATTAACACAATTTCACTAAGCAATGAATTTGCCCTCTTAAGGACAAGCTTTTTAACTGTTGGACACTCATGCTAGCACAGCTTCTAGCACCTGAGTTGGTTTAGCTCCACCTGTAAGATGACTCACATACAGGGGCTTACCCTCTGTGCAAACCACTCAAAGGCCAAAGCCTTCAAGTGTAACAGAAAAAAAAAAAAAAAAAAAATCACAAATAAGACATTAAATCATCATTCAGAAGACTAACAGGGCAAGACTAGAAGAAGAAGATATTCCAAAGTTTCAAAATAAAGATCTTTATTTCAAAATAGTGTTTGAGAATAGCACATCCAGTTGACATAAAATACAAATAGCAAGTTACCATTTTTTCAAACGCGCCGGTTTGTGGAACTATATACTGAAACACTGTACAAGTTCACAAGAACAATTATAAAATAGACAGTTAAGTTCTGATGTTTTTATTTTATTTAAACTGTATTTTCACATTTGACTCCTAATTCAGCTTGGTTTAATTATACAAGGTGCTTACACGATTGCCTATAGAGTAAAAATTTAAAACAGAATTTAAGGATATAAATATAGAAAGGAATTCTTTAAACTACATACTATTATTCTCTGCTACAAAGATACATTTTACAAAAGTGCTAATATCTCTATGACAAACAGTAGCAGATTACATTTAAATGTCTAACAAATCACACAGTTTTTTATTTTCTTCAACTGCCTGTAATATTTTGATACTTCTAATCACTATGAGGGTTAATAAACACTATTTTCACTTCCTAGTATTTCACAAATGAAGTGGGAAAAGAAATAATTTATCTGCATAAGTGTGTGCACATGTGTGTGAGAGAGAGTCTGTACACACATGCATATATGCATGAACAAAGTTCTTGTAATTATTATTTGCATTTTAAAAGTACTGGAAGTGATTGCTTAACAGTAAATATATTTCCCAGGTTTTCACAATTACAATAAAACAACAAAACCCCTCTAAGTTCCTGAAAGTAGAAACAAGGGTTTCTGCAGAGCCAACTGTATAGAGAAACTTTTATACAGGAAAAGGACTCCCTAGCTTGGTATTTTCTTCTTTTTACATATATATATATATATATATATATAAAATCCTGTGGTAAAAAAAAAAAAAAAGTAATTTTTACTAGCGTCCAGTATTCACTAAAAGCTTGATATGCAAATGTGCAGTTTTCCAAGTACAAAACTGGAACTGCGCTGTCAGGGCACAGACCCTGAAAAGGACAGAAGACTGGAAGTCCTCTTCCCTGACGCCAAAAGCACAATCAGACAAGAAACAGCTATAATTCACCTCTCCATGACCAGGAGGACACGAGGAAGAACAGTTCATGGTGCTGCCTAGCCCCAGAGAGCATGGCCCCAGCACCACAGCATCAACCATAGACCTACAATGGGCGAAGCACTGTCTAGACTTTTTCCAAGATCCATCAAGTCCCAGTGCTCACTGTGATGCCCCCAATTTCCCCAGAGGCATTGTGCCTTACAAAGGCAAAATGCCTCCAGGCACTGCCACTCAACCAAGGCACCTCTTCCTCCTTCCCAATGTGGTTCAGAGTTTTAGGAGTCATAATTGAGCCCCATGGGCCTGATTCTGAGCTCAGGGAATTTATCAATTTAACAATATGATACCTTATTAGCCTGCCTATTACCATAATATCCTTGTGTTCTCTAGCTGGAGCTATACCAATGGAAAATTCTGACGTTAGTGGAAATGCACTTAGTTCATGCAACACAGTTCTGAATCTGGCCCATTATATGGAAAAAAAACCCCACCCCACGATAAGAATCAATTCTTGTCCTATCTATCAAAAAACAGATAAGAAACCCTCTGAGTAAATCTGCATTGCATCAGAATACACCACAATATTGCAGATGTTAAGGCACAATGTAACACCTCCCAGCTCCATAGTACAGTTGAGGATTTGGCTATGTTACCTTCAGTGATAACTTGCAGTAGTAGGCACTACTAGTCAGTGTTCACAGGGAGAAGCTTTGGCTACTATCAGACCATTTCATTGACTTAGCTTCACACTCCTGTGATCTTTAGCTTGTCACATTTGCATCAACTGAATTCACTACAGCGGAAAGAGACATTTATGGTCAATTCACTCAACAGAAATATGCTATTGGCTATTGATGACTCTTGTAACAAGGCCTAAATCTGAGATACAACAACCTACAAATGGGAAACCTGGAGTGCAGATAGGAAACTTTAAGTATGCAAGATCAAGATGTGTAGGTGGTGTACACAGAAAAGTTAATGAGCTACAGACATGGAGGGGGGGAAAGTAGCAGACGATAAAGAAAATGGGTACCATTATTCCCTAAATCTGGGAATGCCATAAACCTCTTCATGTGATGGACAAAATTCATTTCATGATCACAATGACAAAGAGAGATATTTCTCAGAAAACCATAATGGTATAATAGGGAAAAAGTTTCCCACCAGATCCTAACTCTATTTTCCAAACATTTTAAATCCCAATCATTTTATTTTTAAAGGATAGCATACATTCTTAAAATGTCCTTTTTTTTTTTACAATTATTTAACAAATAACACTAAAATGTATCTAAGAATAAACACTTTTTGCATTTGCTTTTTGCATTCAGTGACAGAATTCCTTGATCAAGGCAGTTTTAATTTGGTCTTTATACCCTGTTTTACTTCTGCCAACCTCTGTGGATGTTTCTCACACAGTGAAGAAATAAACACTAAGTTACGTGACACTGGCTCTAAAGCCACAAACACTGACAGGGCCACTTAACGTACAGGTTTAGATTCTTGAGTTAAATTCTGATAATTTCCTTTTTTTATAGCCAGATTTTGAAGATTTGTTAGTCTATTAGTTAGTCTATTACTTAAGGATATATTTCATGTCTATATAGGTTTCAAAAATCTTTTTCCAAAATGAGCAGTTCAAGTAAAATTAGTACTGAAGTAAAATATAAGTTCTCTATCCTGTCTTGATTGATAATACTGAAATCTTGGTACTCTAGCCCATGGCAAAATGTACATTAACTTCAGTTTGCCAAATCTTCCCATAGCATCAATACCGACGATGGAAAATACCAGGAATTGCTCTCAAACCAATGAGATATTCAAAACAAAAGAAATATTGCCAATGTGGCCACTGTACCAAAACTGACAGTAGATTCCTGATGATGACTTTTGAATTTTTAAATCAATAGAGCAAAGTTGCTTTCTACCCACACAGGTTGCAATAAAGACATTTTGCTTTTCAGAATGCCTGTAAAGGCATGTCACACATGGAGACATTCTAGTGTTTAAACACTGAAGTAGGTAAAGGCAAATACGTAAGGCTTTGCCCTGTATTCTCTTCTCTGACCAAAACCTGTCACTCAATTCAAATGGCAATTTTGCCCTCATACAGCTGGTGGTATGAGGCCTATAATTTTGTTTCAGAGAAGTCTTCCATTTGCGAAGCCAAAAGGAAGCTGGAATGTAGCTTGAGTTTCACATACAAAACTATACAACTTGTGTTAGAATACAGATTTGATGACTGCTTTTAAAAAAAAATATTTCTATATAGGGAATTAACAGTGCAATACCAGTTGGTTGTGTGAAAATCTTACCTTGTCTTTCTTCAAATGTATTTAAAGAAAAGCTCTCCAGTTTTACAGAGAATAAAATAAAAAGGGATAAATATTTCATGATGGGAAGCAGATCCCACAGCATTCCATGCAGATCTCCAAGCAATCTGAAGATTCACAACACGCGTCCATTATGCCACAGTCCATATCACACGGGCAGTTACAGTCATCCCCCATCTCGTCCCCACAGCAACAGCAGCAGGCCTCCGATGTGCAGATGCCACAGGATGCTTGTCCCAGAACAATGTTACAGAGGGTGAGAAACTCACAGAACAAGCAAGCCAGGATACAGTGAACACAGCAATCTTCACACGTACAAGTTCAGTAGCATGTCATGTATAAACAAACAAACAAAACCAAAAAAAAAAAAAGAAAAAAGAAAAAATCATTAATATGTTATTCTAAATATATCACACTGTCAAATAAGTAGCTGAAAGACAATGATTCATGATAGATGTAATCTAACACCATAAAAGAATGTGTTTCTCATCTTCAAGGTCACTTTTGCAGCCTATCTTGTCTCTAGTTCAGTACTGGTTTTGGTACAAGTTTCCTTTCCACATTTCACTTCATGCAAATCCCAAGTACTAAATATCCACTTTGATTCCTTTCTCCAGTCATTTATTATGTAAAATATCAAAATCTATTATCCTCGATTGTAACTTCTAGCAGGCCCACACAGTGATGTTAAAAAAAAATAATTAGAAATCTGCTTATGAAGGAACATATAAAACTATTTCCAGCCTCTCTCAGTGCATCTTGCCCTTCTGACTCTGTTTTGTTGGCTTGCTAGTTACAAAGAAAAATAAAGAAGTTGCCACATTTTTTATTTCTTTGTAGTTTTATGCACACCTTAAAACCTGTATAACAGCATGCTATTTGTATTTTTGTTCTTTCCACAATATAGAAAACACTCAGACAAAACACAGACTTTTCTATTGCTTTTCTACACAAATCTCTCGGCAATCCTCTTTGTCTACTACTTTAATCTTCAACAGTGTTCATACCTACATCTGAACATCGTTATCTCAAATACTGCTAACTTACATAAGATAATTGAGGTGTCCCACAAACTGTCTGCAAAAAACACGGTACTCAAAGAGCAAATATATGGAATAACTTCAAACAATTAATACATCCATGAGACAAGACAGGAAAACTCAAAGACCGAAAGCAAACATAGCATCACTGTAAAGGAGACTCTAGGAGTGAGGGATATATTTGGCTGTTTCAACTCTCCACCCATAAGAAGCATACAATATGCTTAAAGCATATTTAATTTTGAAGAGGCAGTGTACAGTCATCCAGAAAGAATGAAAATGTTAAAAATACAAGAAATATTCAGAACAGAGAATTATTGCTCTTTCCTTGCAGTAGCTTGCAAGCCTTGAACATCTTTAGCCACAGACAGTTGAAGATTAGGAAAATGTTCTGGGGAAAATAACCTGCACTGTTTCATCCTTTCCCTGTTCCTACAGGTATCTGCTATGAGAGGCCAGTAGGAAAGACGATATTGATATACCGTCTGACCATCTACAGATGGGCTGGAGACTGTTATCACAGGGAAAAGCTTGCATCTACTTGCAACAGTAATACAGTTACCAGGCCTCCTAAACATATTTATAAATATCAAATATGATGCAGTAACCATGGCAAGTATCTTGATTGATTTGAATTACTTTTAACATTGCAGAAACTTTGACTGCAGCACAGTGTAGCAATGATTTTACATGAGCAAGCATGAATACAGCAACAGTGGCTGAGACCTGCAAACCTGTCCCAAGAAGCGAAGTAACTACCTGAGCTCTTAGCCCACTCTAAACATCACCCAACTGGGGATTGATTTCTCCTACTTGCTACACTAAGATCCAAACATAGCTTGGGAATAACTGTACTAGTATTCCCTGTAATGTCTGTACTGGTATTACCCACTGGTAATACCTGTACATGGTCAGTCATAATACACATAAGGAACACTTATGTCCAAAATAAAAAAATGGAAATATCAGGAGAAGTAAGCAGGAAAAAAAAGAAAAACAAACCAACAACAACCCTCAAAAACTCCCTACTTCTGTGCAGGAAGCAAAACTGAGACAAAACCACAGGTAAGACAGAGGTGTTTTTAAAGAAAGTTGTTGCATGTATTAAAAGGCTGTTCTTCCTGAAGAAATACTGTCGTTAAATAAATGACCTTCATAGAAAACCCAGAAGATACGTGAAATAAAGCTGGGGAGTATCAGTTCACTGAAGAGGACTAAAGCCAGACCGACAGCAATTAATTAGCTGGTTGTCATGGAGATGGTGTAAAATTTGTTCAGGTACAATCTCCTTTCAGATTTTCTTTTAATATGAAGAAAAAAAGATAAGGAGCCAAGAGTTCTATCTAAGAAGTCTTCATAATTGAGGAACCGTTTTTTCTATTTTGCATCTTTAAAAAACAGCTGAAAGAAGCTAATATTACAATAAATTGTGTTCTACCAATTTTTTTAAAACAAAACATCATAATAAAACTTTATGTGTATCACTATGGAAAATAAAATGCTGAAGAAATCTTGCCACTTCATGCAGGGATATGTAAATTTGCAGGAAGAAAAATACACATTTACAGAAATTATACATATTTTTTGATGGGCAAGCGATAGAGTTCATAGAATCATAGAATGCTTTGGATTGGAAGGGACCTTCAAAGGTCATCTAGTCCCAACCCCCCTGCAGTGAGCAGGAACATCTTCATCTAGATCAGGCTGCTCAGAGCTCTGTCCAACCTGACCTTGAAAGTTTCCAGGGATGGGGCATCTACCACCTCTCTGGGCAACCTGTACCAGTGTTTCACTACCCTCATTGGAAAAAATGTCTTCCATATATCTAGTCTAAATCTCCCCTTTTTTAGTTTAAAACCATTACCCCTTGTCCTGTCACAACAGGCCTTGCTAAAGAGACTGTCTGTATCTTTCGTGTAAGCCCTCTTTAAGCACTGGAAGGCTGCAATAAGGTCTGCCCAGAGCCTTCTCTTCTTCAGGCTGAACAACCCAACCCTCTCAGCCTGTCCTCATAGCAGAGGTGCAATAGATTAATAGGTTAAACGAAAGGGATTGCACTCAGAAAGCACTTTTTGGACCCACAAAAGAACTTTTCCTTCCTAATCTAAAAAGCCACTAAATCAATACTTACAAGAAGGGGCTGTGCTGATTTAAATAAAGGTATTTCAAAGGTAAGATCTATCAAAAATGGTCGAAGACACAGAAAGAAATTTTGGGCATTAGTCTTATGATGGAAACTCTATGGAGGATCTTTCCATCTCTTCTTCACTGACTGAAATGCTAAAAGGCTTCATTCACCTACTTATTATATATTTTCTTCTCCCCAGGTGGCAAAACTGATTCTCCATTCAGAAAATTTTTATATAACTATTTTACTTAACCTACACAAACACTTTACATAAAGTAGACATACCATTTACTCCTCATTGTTGCAGTGACTCATTTGTACAATGAATATAAATTTTGATCCACATTTCAAGGACAAACCTGAAATAACCATGCTTCAATATTCTTCATATTATCGACTTTTAATAGCTACCCATATAGCAATTATTTAACACATGACAAAGCACACTGTTACCTAGTCCTACCTAACTTGCTGAATGCAGAATCACGACTCTAAAGGTTTGTAATACATTTGGATAAAATGGGTGGAAGAATGATTTCTTCCTTGTATGACTTCTACTTCTTAGCTTCTTATCTAGAGATCTAACTATAAGGAAAAGACACACAGTTACTTTTCTAACAGTAAGAAATCTACGTGATGTACATCCTTCTCTAGTACCCATATTTGTGCAGCAACCTGTCACAGAATCACAGAATCATCTGGTTGGAAGAGACCTTTAAGATCATCAAGTCCAACCGTTCATCCTGCACTGACAGGGTTACTAAACCAAGTTCCTCAGCACCACATCTATATGTCTTTTAAACACTTCCAGGGATGGAGACTCCACCACCTCCCTGGATAGCTTGTTCCAATGCTTGACAAACCTCTCTGTAAAGAAATTTTGCCTAATATCCAACCTAAATCTCCCCTGGTGCAACTTGAGGCTGTTTCCTCTAGTCCTGTCACTTGTCACATGGGAAAGAGACTGACCCAAACCTCACTACAACCTCCTTTCAGGTATAGACAGTAATGAGGTCTTCCCTGAGTCTCCTTTTCTCCAGACTAAACCAGCCCCAGTTCCCTCAGCTGCTCCTCCGAAGAGTTGCTCTCTAAACCCTTCACCAGCTTCGTTGCCCTTCTCTGAACATGCTCCAACACCTCAATGTCCTTCTTGTAGTGAGGGGCCCAAAACTGGACACAGTACTCAAGGTGTGGCCTCACCAGTGCCAAGTACAGGGGGACAATCCCTTCCCTGCTCCTGCTGGCCATGCTATTTCTGATACAAGCCAGGATGCTGTTGGCCGCCTTGGTCACCTGGGCACACTGCTGGCTCATATTCAGCCGGATCTTGACCAACACTCCCAGATCCTTTTCTGCTGGGCAGCTTTCCAGCCACTCTTCCTCAAGCCTGTAACATTGCAGGGGGTTCTTGTGGCCAAAGTGCAGGACCTGGCACTTGGCCTTATTGAACTTCATACTATTGGCCTCAGCCCATTGATCCAGCCTGTCCAGATCTCTCTGTAGAGCCTCCTGACCTTCAAGCAGATCGACACATCTGCCCAGCTTGATATCATCTGTAAACTTACTGATGGTGCCCTCAATTCCCTCATCCAGATCATTGATAAGGATGTTGAAGAGGACAGGCCCCAAAACTGAACCCTGGGGGACAAAGTACTGTCAGTTCCATAGAAAAAAATTCTACAGCAAAACCCGCTTCCTTTGGTTGTTGCTGCACTGTCATGATCAGTGGAATCTAGCCACAAAGAAGATGTTACATAAAGCTCACTCTAAAAGACATGACCTCAGGTTTTTCATTACCATGTTGGAGATCACTAAAATATATTTTACTGCTTGCAATAATTCTTTCCTGCTTCCAAGACCAAAGAGACTATTTTAAATTACAGATTATTTTAAATTTCAAAACTATTTTAACATATTAAGAATAAAGTCTATACTTAACTTCCACTCTTTGACCTTACCACATCAAAATCCTAATAGTTTTTGCAGATGAAAGATCAGTGGAACACATTAATCCAACTGGAACTAAACTTGATTTACATTATTTTATATGTTTTCTGGAAACTTTGAATATATTCTAGTCTTTTCTGACGAAGAAATGATATAGTAATATCAGTTATGACACTGTATTATTGTAAAGAGATGCTAGCTTAAAATGATCTACTTCTTCATGGTTTTGTTTTGTTTTGTTTGGGAGTTAGTTTTCTCATTCTTTTTTCCCCATTAGATATACTGATGCAATTAAGAATTAGGGGTGTGCCATTATCAAGGACCAAACTCCATCTGCCTTGGTGTTCATAATGCAGCACTGTTGATAAATAGTTGACTCCCAAGTTTCTTAGGCTTTAAAGTTTTCATTAAATACTCTCACAGAGAAAAAAGAAATTAGTCTATGTCTCATTATGTAAGCCCAACATTAATGAAGATAAGCTTTTCCTTAGGTCTTCCACACTGCACCACACCAGTCTCAAATTTCCATTGCTTTTCGATTCTTCTATTACACTTTTCTATAATTAATGGAGAAATGCTGCACTACAGATTGGCACTGTACAAAAGTGAGGATGTAGGGTGTCACACACTGTACAGAGGTATACTTCATTTAAAAAAACCCCAAAACAGTACATCTGCCTTAGATCTTTTATCAAATGCATTTGATTTCATCAAAGCACAGTATTTGTTTACTATGACCCAAACTTCCAAAAGCTATGCTGAATGGCATAAATTGCAATAGTTTTGGTTTGTAGGCAGTGATAGTATATTTTATTAGATCAACTCTCAGCTAGGAAAAAAAGATGAGTTTTCAGACACTCAAGCTTATCTTCAGTTATCCTTTCCTTTTGCCTGGGATGAAAGTTAGACCTGAAGTTAAAAGGGTCATCCCATGCAGCATTTTTAAATACCAATGTAAGTAAAGCTGTTTCCTTAGTCCTTTGGCACATCCCCAAAAGTTAACAGATTTGTTAGGGAACTTCATCATAACTGTTAAACAATGCCAAGGCAAACAGAAACCCAAACAACTCGTCCAAGTTCTTGCTGCTTATATCATGAACACATACCCAGCCACTTGTTGCTGATTTAACCAAAGAGCGTATACAGTACATGTAACATCTACTTTAAATGGGTTATAAATGTTACCACAGACAATATGCAGACAAGAAACAGCCTAAAATCCCTTTTAACTGTCTACCCACTGTTATTCAAAGCCCAGAGGGGCCCAGTCTATACCTTATCCCAGCTGTAACAGCTAAGCTCATTTAAGGAAAAGGAATTATATAAAAAAATGAAGCTAATTTTTGTCCATGTCTTTAAACATTTACATGCATACCCCACTTTACATTTTTTCGATCTCTGCATACAGATATTACCCTGATATTCAATTCTTTTTAAATACCGAAATATGTCTGTCTTTTATTTCAACTTTCCTTTTATCACCTCCTCTTCATTTTTATGAAAAGGAAGAGACAGACTTTTAAGAGAACTATTGACCATCAAAACTGTACAAGGGACACAGAAGTTATACTGAAAACTGTACAGAGAAACACACGCGCAGGCTGATCTGTGCTGCTTTTGCAATGTTTGACACTAACCTGTCACATATTGACTCAGTAAGCTTTCATACCAAGCAAGCAGGTCACATATGATAAAAGGTTTTCATGTCTGCAACGGTAAATAAGCTCACTTACAGGATGGTGACCTTGGTCAGCTTCCTACTAACTATATTCACCGAGTTCAGACAACTCACAACAAATCTCCAGGCTCTCTGTAGTCTCACAGCAAGAATCAAAAAGGGCAAAACCGCAATCAAGAAACCACAATCAAAGTGGCAGCTGAGGTCCCCAGCGGGGGTTTACTCTGGGCCCCTGCAGAGCCCTGAACAGAAGGCCCAGCAGGTGCTACATGCGTCCTGCAGTCCGGTGGTGCGGGGCCACAAGCAGCAGCCATGAACACGCAGCACCAACAGCGGAGACAGCCCACAGCCAGAGCTGCACAGCCAGCCCACGTGAAACCACCCCAGCGTAAGTTTCTTAAAGGTGTGCATTGCACAGAGGAGGGGCGTAAACTTACTGAGCAGTGGCACATGCGCCATCACACCACCGTTCCTGCACCGCACGGGATTGTGTGCAGCCTCTGCTACCTACCCCTTCCAGAAAACTCACTGCACCCAGGAAAACGCTCAAGGAAAAATAAGAAATGCAGAAAGAACAAACTCACATGTCGCACTGAGTATAGTTATTTCTATGTAACAGAGCTACATTTATTTAAACAGGGGAAAATACAGTTACAAATCATAGTATACATGATAATTCAACATTTTAAAATAGAAAACTATCTTCTCTATTGATCAAGAAAATTAAAATGCTGCCTGATCAGGCAAATTACACTGCAAAACACATGTAAACTTTCATCAGAGCTTATATTCTAAACTCTTGATACAGATATAACTTCAGGAGTAAAATGATTCAGTTCAAAGATCCAAATATACTAAGAAACGTGCCGATTTCCAATATCTAAGGCTTCATTGCCATAGCTCATCACTGCAAATACGGACATTAGCTGGGTGCTAGCTAGACCATGACCTTATAAAAGGGGGACTGCGGGAAGACCTTTTCTCATTACAAGCCCTGTTTTCCACTCATCCCTGTTACACAACATGTAAATCAGCTCCCAAGACTTCTATGCAAAAAATGTATACAAATCATGATTAAAAGAGACCACTCTTCAATATGCTTTTTTAAAAATCGCAGGTTTGACCATATGATAATGTTATTTGCCCACTGTCTGATTGAAAACTGAGTTCTGATACAACCTTGTCTAACAAAAAACTCTCTATTTAGTACTTTGTACTCAGACACAAATCCACTTTGAATCAATTTCTAAAAGGTAACAACAGAAATTTTGGCCCAAGTAGAGAGATTTTCAGGCTACTAAGTAGCTGCCTAAATGCTACTTAAAGCTATGTGATGGATCTCAGAAATGTGTGTATGTTTTAAAAAAAAAAAAAAAAAAAAAAGAGAGAGAGAAAAAGATTGCCAGCAGATGTTTCTGCAGTGTTAGGCTATTCATGGTATAATGCACTCATACCAAATTCCAAATCCTATGCCTAAAAGGAAAGTAAAGTTGACCGAAAACTATTTTTCAGTTTATGCAAAATTATATAGACCAAAGTAAGATGTTCCTACTTCAAAAAGAGGTACCCTGCTAAGAGAACAATTCAATACTTCTCAAGTACATGCAACTAGTGTTTTCTGAGACCCTGGCTTAACACAAAGGCAGACTTGTTTTGTCTTCAGTTAAGCCATCAGTATCACTTCGGATAGTCTAATAAAGTGATGTAGTGAGTTAAACAGTGCCCATAACTCACACACCCCCGCCCCACTCCCCCCTCCGCACCACCCACCCTCCGCCGCCGGTTGGATTCAACTTCTAGAATAGATGAAGTTGCATTATTCTAAAAAAGGGGGGGGGAGGGGAGAGTCTCATTCAAATTCACCCTGAAATGTTGAATTTTAAACATTGGAATTTAAAAACACCCACACATTGGTTGTGATTGTTCACTGCATCTCTAAGCTTAGTAGCACAAGATACACAGACCAGAAAGTTGAGGAAGGTTGCTTCACACCTTGCTTCTGGAAAAGCATGAGTGGTAACTGAAACCTTGCAGCAAGCCTACAGAGCCTGTCCTTCCCCAGAGACTCATCCCCACGCTGCAGGCTTTCTTTATGTACTTCACTCCTGCACCTAGCTTTATTACTCTTCCTAAGACCTATTTGAAAAAAATCCTTGGAAAGAAGATGACTTCTAATGCCTCTCTGGTTTAGAAAGCCTGGGAAGGAATAA
Organism: Bucorvus abyssinicus; assembly: GCA_009769605.1. Classification (NCBI taxonomy): domain Eukaryota; kingdom Metazoa; phylum Chordata; class Aves; order Bucerotiformes; family Bucorvidae; genus Bucorvus; species Bucorvus abyssinicus. The sequence continues at coordinate 27,820,487 of CM020025.1, forward strand.
AGTGACAATCTCTCCTTACATACAGGAGGCAGCCTCATGATCTGCTCACCATAGCTTAACAAGCTACCATTGCCAGATGAATACAGCAACTGTATATGCTCTCAGCCTTTTGAATATGTGAAGTAACACCTTAAACTCCAATTATCATTTGAGTTGAGGAAACTACACTGACAAATGTAGTAACTTGTAAGGTCACAGCAACTTGACCAGAAGCAAGAGCTCCATTTCAAAACTGAATTAAAACCTGTATTCCGTCTTTCCATCATTAACTATTTATAAACAATTGCTTTGATTTAAAAAAAAAAAAAAATGCATAACATCAGGCTTCATCAGGTTTTGGTATGAGAATTTGTTTTGTTTTTACAAAATAATTAATGCCTACTTCATTTTGCCTCCTACATGCCCTTAAATCTCCTTCCATGCCTCCCACTGCCCAGTTTCTTCTTCCCTTTCCTCCTCCAACTCTGAATATGTCATTATTACTTACCTTGCACTACTCTGATACACATATGTCTGTGTTCAGGTACCCGTTTGTCTTCATTTCCTAACATATAGATTTACTGTTCAGCTGCCTCATTGCTGTCTCCTTTAGAACACCTTCTCTCTTTAAGTTGCTCTGGATAGGTACCACTGCTTCCAAACAGCACAGCTAGACTGCCTTCTTTTTACTCATTTACAATTGCTCTTTCGGGTTTCTAAGGTGTTTCCCTGCACTACACACAACAGGTGCAAAAGAGGGACAATTCTCTTTGCTACCGAGACTCTAGTACAGTTTTGGAAGAACTGTGACACCTCTGACATCAATAATTCAAAATATTATTAAAATTTCTTTGAATAAAAAAAATCTTTTACTCCCAATATGCACAAAACCCTACCCAGTCCCTTTGAAAAACCTTTAGAAATTTAAGTATTTAAAAACTGCTTTTTAAGAGAGACACTCCTACTATTTCATAATTTCTTTGGGGTTTTGTAGTGTAAGTTACGGAGCTGAGTAAGATTTCTTCAGGGTCAATGTGCAGGGGAAGAGCAGAGCTGGTGAGTGCACTCACACCCTCCTAAGCCTCACTGGATGTGAAAGTGTTTCTAAACAGCATATTCTGGGATGCTGACATAACTCCATACACTACAGGCTCATTAAGAAGTCAGTTTTCAAAGCTTTTATACTACTGCCACCAAAATGTCTGTTACATTTTAAGCACTTCCAGTGCAACTTCAATTCTGAAAGCTAACAAGGTGTGATCTACCATGCAAGTGGAGTTTGCAGCTGGAACAATTCATAAAAGAATTGTTAACTATGGTGGGGTGATTTTGGTGGGGGACTCAGAGGCTTCATAGCTTGCATTAGGGCTGTCTAGTACATTGGAGACCAAGAGGTGCAGTACTGACCTTCATGGGAAGATAGGCTATCCTGGGTAAAATAGTACCAGAATTCATTTAGCTTTGGACTATATATACTGAAATCTTCAATATATGAAGCATCATGGTGCATTTGCTAACCATTTAAATAAGCATGAGCCAAAATATGTTCCTGTGCAGGATGGCTGGCAAGCCTGAATGTTTCTTGATTCTATCCTGCTTCAAGCACTACCAGGTTTTCTGTTCTGTCAATAGATAAGATGTTCTAGAGCAAAATAACAACCAGACCTGGCCTTATTTTGCATTACAAATAGGTGTGGTGCTCCAGAAATATTCACATCTTGTCTTCCAAGAAGACAGGAAGAATGCATCTTTTGGGAGGGAATAAGAAAGAGTGAAAAATGTTTTCTCCCTTCTTTAGCTTAAATGCAGCTTGATGACCAGAATTTTCACTTTTCTTCCTTCTGAGGACATAATTTATTTTCTCTGGCTACTGTGCTTCAGTTAAAAACAGTTATTCTCCTGACTGGCAATAGAACAGAGCACTCATGGTGGAAGACATGGCAGATGAAGTAAAAATTCATGGTATGTGTTTTCAGGTTTAAAACAAAACAAAACAAAAAAACTCCTATAAATTGGATTATAAAATCCAAAGTCATACATAAGGAACAGCAAAATGAAAGTGAATTGGAGTATCAGAAAGCATTCAAGTTTACCTGAATTTCTTTCTGCTAAAATTATCTGGACACTAAAATAAATTGAAGTAGCTGAGTTAATTCAGGTGATTGATTAGTCAATACTCACAGTACAAAAACTAATATAATTTTTCTCTTTCTGCATAAGGTTACATAAGAAACTGCATACAAGTTATTGTACTGTAGAGATGCGCACAAACACAAACACACACCTCCAAGTAAATTCAAACCCAGATGTTCTTCAGCAGTAACCAATGGCTTATCAGGTTAACATGGCACAAGTTAAAGCAAAGGCAAGTAGTTAAGCAATGTTGCAAATAATTTCCAACAGTTTTCTATCTTTCCCATTTCCCTTCTTCAATAGAAAAGTCTTCTTCTACAGAAAAGTCATTGGATCAGAAGAATCAACTGCTTACAGAAATGACTGCCCACAAAAGTATGACTCATAATACAAAGAAGCTGTGAAAATTAGGTACAAATTCATTTGTGCATTCCATTTTGCAAGAGTGTCTATGCAATACTCAGTCACAGGGCTTTCTAGTGTATTCTTCTGGATTTGTATAGTTAGGTGTACTCATCAAGTATATATACTGCTGTTTAAATGCAATTAAACTCCTTTGAACAAATAACCTAGCTAATTTTATCGCATTTTTAAAGTGTAGCCTTCCGGAAATGTACCCTTCTGGAAGTAGTCATAAGCGGTTAACATTTCTTAAATTAATAAACATAATTATTGTTAAGTTACAGATAAATAATTTTTCCTTAAATATTGATCTCTTCTTTGTGTTATTTTAGATATTTCAACTGACCATCACCAATCTCTGACTGTGCATCTTATGAAAATACTGAGGGATGATAGAACAAATTAAGTATATATTGATACTTCCTGCAAGGTAACAACTTAATAAGAATATTCTTTATGGCCTACAGTTCCTCCATGCAGCCCCACAGGTTAAATTACTGAAAAGCTGAAGAAACTGTCAGAAGACTTGCACATGTGTAGACATGTACATGTACACAGGTAGACACGCAGGCACATGTAGACAATGCAGATGTGTAGACACAAATATAAAATATGTCTGCCAGAGAACTGTAAAGCAAAATAAATTTCAAAAGTAGAAAACAATTTTTTAAAACTAATATTCCCTTATAGGCATATCATCATACCCTAGATACACTTTAATCATTGCACGATAGAATTTGTGCTTCACTCAGGTTGGTCAACAGAAACCAGAGCAGCAGACATTAGCAGCGCAGGTTCAGAGCATATATCCAAGTTCCCACATTTAAAATGAGAACATTACAAGGTTAGATGTATAATGTTGAATGTATTTAATTTTAGTTATTAGATGACTCAAGAAACTACAAGTGACAGTAAGGATTACCCTGTCTTCCTGTACTTTGAAAGTATGTAAGTTAGTGGGATAACACAATAGAATGATCTATGTTCTAATCAGCTGTGCCTTTAAAATGATCAACATGTAAGAAATCGTATATTGGCAGTTTCGGGCAACTTACACAATCATGTAAAGCAGACATTTGAATTTAGAGCTAAATACAAAGGTATCTTATTAATTTTTTAATCAATCATTCAGTAATTTCACATGATCTTCCCCAAGGTTATTAAAAACAAAACAAGAAAACCCACCAACTGCATTTATTCCAATATGATTTTATAAGACAAGGCAAATGTTTGCCATAAATTATTGTATAGGGGCCTGAACAGGGAAGGCACTGTCTCTTTAGAACTCTATTTTTTTTTTTCCCCAGAGGTTGAATTTCTTAAAATCAGAGGCCTGCACTTTGTAACAGTCATGTGAACAGATCTAGATCTCTTGACTTACAGTTTTTTGACACTGCAAGAAGGAACAATATGTAAGAAAAATATCAGGCTGGAGGGTGAACTGGATTTCACATAACAGAAAGAGGCAAGGGCAATACAGGAGGTATGAAGTTGTGATTTTGGCAAGAAATGTTAGAGGACTGAAAGCGCAACAGAAAAATAACAGTAGATTCGTGAAGATAAACAGGAAAACAAATCACAGCAAGGAGGACCAGCCCATGGCACAGTCCCAGTGAAACTGTTCTTGATATTACTACACAGATTCACTGAGTAGGTTTGACTGAAGTAGTTGAAGTCAAGAGAAGTCACTCCACTGACATCAGTAGGCTTCATTCAGGCCACTACGTGCAATCCTTCTTATCTCTCTTCCTTTCATCTAGGCTGAGAATCCTCCCCATTTCACTGAACAGTATCGTCTCCCATTTCTCTAAGAATCTGTGTCTGTACCCACGCCCCAGCAGTTTTTTTTAACCACTCACCTCTATGCCTGCCTCAAACCAATAAAATTTACAGAACTTCAGCACCCTCCTTGTAACAGGCAGAAGCAGAGCTCATCAAGCATATTAGTGCTAATGGGAAGGAGATGGATTGAGGAGAGGCTCAGGAATGCTGTGAACATTAGAGTGAAAATACGCACAGAGCTAAAACATAAGGGTAATTATTTAGTTTTGCCTTTTTAAGCTGTGCATAGGGAGTATGAAGCTTTTGCATGTAAATTAATTACAGACCAATATAGCATAAGGCACGTTAAACACTGAAGTACAGGTCTAAATTTTATTATCTAGTGTTCAGACCTCGTGGCTAGTCAGAATATCTGCTAACAGAACACTTTCAAAAGCAAACTCTACCCTCATGGAGCCTGCCATTATTGGATTTAATTTGTAATTAACTATAAATAACTGATTTATAATTAACTATGCTTTGAACTAGTACTTTAACTTTTTTTTCTTGTGTATATGTGACAATGTTGACAGGAGTTTCTATCAGTTCAAGATACTAACTAGGGAAAATAAAATATTGTCAGATTATGTTGGCCAAATGTTTGAAAGCAAGAAATGTCCCATTGCTTCAATTTCCTTCAAACACTTAATATTTTCCTTTGGGGAAGTAACTTGAGTTTTATCATAATGATTTCTATTTGCTTCTGGAGCATGAGTCGTGCTCTTCAATTATTTTCAGTTGATTGTGTAATTATTAGTGAGAACTGGGTTTGGCTAGTCTTTATTCAGTTTGGGGGTTTTTAATAAGAATCTCTGCTTACCTTCAGGTGAAGTTCTGGGGTTTTGAGAAAACGCAGAGCTCATTTTACTCTTCTTGCTGCTGTTGCTGTTGACAGACAAGGTGGACTGGATTTTTCTTTGCATTTTTTCTGAAACAGGAGCTGAAAGACTTCTGTTGTCTGCAGGCATGTGCTTGACCCCGTTGTGAATTCCACTTCCACAACTCAAACCTGCATGCCCATTTTGGATTTTGCCACTTTCTTCCTCACCCCTTTCCAGTGCTGAAGTATTTGGCTGAGCCAAACGTTGAGGTTGTGCTTAAAATGTAAGAAAGAAAGGGTTAGTAAGTGTTAATTGAAATTGTAAATAGAAAACTGAACATTTTAGACTAGACTGGGAATGCAACTTTCATTGCTTTTATTGATCAAAGAATAGACTGAAAAGTTAACAGTTCCCCATCAAAACAAGAAAGCAAAAAATATCCCTAGATTACAATTAATTATTAGGTATTCAAAAAGTGCTTCGTGTCTGTATGAGGCCTGGATTCCCCACTCAGCACTTCATGGAAGGTTTGCAAGGCTCTGTGTATTACACAGAAAGAATAAGGCAAGCAACTTGAAGAAGGAAAAAAAAAATCAAGAATGGGAGAAAAACTAGCAAAACTGGGATAAACCTGGGTTAAGGGAGCCAGATGAAGAATGGGGAAAATGCAATAGAATGAGACAAAAAGGTATGGGAGGGAAGATACAGAGAGCAGTAACAGAAGTGAAGCTGCAGGTTGACCAACCTGCCAGTCTTCAGAAAATAACCTGAGTGACGTGGTAGGGACCCCCAACACTCAGCCACCACAGACCAGTATATTAGGGAAGAGTAGGAGTATCCAGGTAACTAACAACACTTTGAGCTTAAATTCATAAAGAACATGGATTCCTGGGAAGAACAAAACCAATCAAAATCTGTTTTTGTGGAGGAGGTGATCCAGTAAATAGAAGGAACATGCGTTCAAACACTGCAGAGCTATGGGAAGCCAGGGTTTTCCCCCTCCCCTTCCATTTTCCTCAATTCAGAATTACAGTTTTTAAAATGGCTGTAATGAACCAGTTAGGGCTTTAATAGCAACAAACTGAAATGGTCAAAAGAAAAAGACAAAAAACTTGCCAAGACAGGAATCTGCAGTGGCCTGGTTAAGACTCCAAAAGTACATGTTATAAACCCATTTTAATGAGAGGGCATGAAACTTGACCATTCTTTGTTGAGCTACTGTATCATAAATGAGTGTATTTTTAATAACATGGAAAATACATGGTGTGTTTAAAGTCTGTAGCTAAAGAAAAGAAAAGAGGCAGGATTTTTTTTATATGAAGCTTTGAAATGAAAAAATGGTTTACAAGTGAAGATTCTTATTTACAAAAAAAAACCCCACCTTGTTCAAAAACTAATTAAACTATACACCTAGTAACACAACAAGATTTCATAATCAAAAACCATCAGCCCAATCACTTCTCCTAATCAAAACACTACTGTACCATGCTTAGACATAAAGAGGTTTTCAGAGAGCCCAATCTTCAACTATTTGTAAATGTAATGTCAAGGAAAAAGCCCAGCTTCCACTGAACACTCAAGTGAAGGGAGTGATAGCAGTAAAGAAAAACAGTGCTGCAGTTCATTCCCTTTTCAGTTGATTTCACAGTATAGCTTCATATGTAGATTACACTGTGTTCAAGATAACAATATGTATAAGCCATTATAGTCAGCTTTCTTTAAAAGAAACATCTCCACTCATCCCTTCAGGCACAAGTGAGCAAACTTTTTGGAAAAATACTACTGAGACACACAGACCAACATGGTCTCTATAAAGACTCTCAGTTTTGAGCTCACCTAACAAACCCTCTCTGTTTCCCTTTTATCAAGGACACTGATATCATCCTCAGATTTCTTCCTCCAACTATCATAAACTTGTCCAGCTTAAACTCCAGATAAACCTTAACCTTTAAGTCCTGGTCATGTTCATAGGCAAAAAGATACACTTTTCATAATGGTTTAAATATAAACTGGTTAATTTTTTCTTGCCATTTGATTTTTTTATTCACAGCAACTAAGATTTTAGGAAGCTATCCTAGACTGCCCATACTTATCTAGGTCAGAGAAATGCAGATTGAACCTTCTTTACAAAAGTGGTAATTTTGGGTTGTGGGAAAGAAAGGGGGGTCTGGGGAAATATTTATGCTTTAGCCTCTCCAAAGATGTTGCAGAGAAGAGAAAGATCATTCCCTTCCACTACGAGCAGCACCTGCTCACAAACCTCCAAGCAGTAGCATGACTCTATCTGACATCTGAAAACTAACTGTTGCCCAAAAAGTTTTTCATTGGCAATATTGAAACTGCTTCTCCTTTCAACAGTGCATTAGTGTTTGCAAAACCTATGAAAAGGAGCATAAGCAAGTCACTTTACTCTGGATTTCAATTTGTAGTATGTATTCTGTTAATATTTCATAAAGTCCCTAAAACAAAATTTTGGAGAGTTTTATCCTACTCAGATAAGATTCATTAGAAGTATACTACCAGGAACACTTTGTGTAAGTCGTCTTTTCATGTATGTACAAAACTAATTTCGTTAAAAATCAAAAAGTACTCCACAATCAAAACCAAAAACTTTGCCAACATCAAGAATCAAGATTTTACTCTCTAAAATTCAGGTTCATACCCATAGCTCCCCATATCTTCATTTTCATTATCCCACTCAAACGTAAATTGTACTATTAAGGAACACTGTTTTTCACATTTCATGTAATGACGATTCCTCATACTATGCTGCCTGTGATTCCCAACTGGGGAGAGGTGTAGTTGAACCAATAACCTAGAATTTTCGGGGATGGGTTAACCCTCCTCAATCAATAAAAGCAATAGACTATACTAAAAATTCTGTATGTCTGGACATGCAAGTTTCTAAAACTGACAGTTATGACCTTTTTCAAGCCAGTGGTGGCAGTGGCAAATTAGTGGTGGCAGCTTACAATTATGTGTTTGGTGCTTTGCTACAATACAATAACTTGAAAAATTATCCAAAATTCAATCTTCAAAATTAGGAGTGTTCCTGTCAAACTGTGGGTGAATGGGAAGTCTTAAGGAACGTAAACAGTTACATGGTTTTGCTTTTATTATTATTTTTACTAAGGGTTTGGGGAGTTTTTTGTTGTTGGGTTTTTTTTGGTTGTTTTTTTCTTTTTTATTAAATAATCCTGTTCCCAAAGTACTCTTACTTCAGTCTTTTAGCATTAACATACAACTTTTTAGCTGACTGGCTTTACAGTATTCACATGTGATACGCAGGTCAAATCAAAATGGAATAAAACCCCAAATGGATTAGTTATCTCAATTTAAATTTATTTTAACTTTATTGATAATTTTGCACTAGGGAGACTTGAATCTTATGGTTAAAACACACTTGAAACCAATTAGGAACCATATGACTGCATTCTAGCATAAAGAACAAAAGCAATTGACAGTTTCAAGATTAAGCCACAACCACTCAGTTTAAAACAGAAATATTTTTACCTTATTTTTTAAAGGTTGTGTATATCTTAAAAAAAAAAAAAAGGTGTAATATGGGGAACGACACAATGCTTCTTAAAACACAGTGATACCCAGGGACTCTCACTCTCTCTTTAATGATCCACTGCTCTCATTCAGCTGTCTTTCTTTTTTCAAATCTTTACATATGTGACAGCTCTCAAAAGTAGACCATAGACCATCTGGCATTTTCAGAGGTGTAACTTGTGCAAATTCAGCTCTACTGGGAACACAATGCTATCTTCTGCCTGCGTTATAAAAGATACAATAGAATGTAGAACTTATGAGTTGTTTTGAATTATTCATTTTTTGCCTGTATATTCAAGAAATTTTACAAACTCTGCATTTTGTACTACATAATCACATGCGTTAAAGGTACAAAGAAACTTTTTGACACCTCTTTTCTACAGAAAGATGGCATTTTGTTTGATATGTGAACATTCAGTGCCTGTTATATCATTCTAAACAGGCCGTGTGCAGCTACAAAAGATCCCATTTTACACTCTATGTATGAGCAAAAAATTTATTCTTGATATTCAGTCACTAATGCAATACACATCAAAATTTTAAATATGAGTTGGATGAACATTCAGCATCTTCAAATCAGGATGCCATTGGTCACTTACTATATGTTAAAGATTTAAAAAAAAAAAAATCATTCCTCACACAACATAGAAATATTGTCATTTCAAACATCCACAATGAATAGTTTTAAATGTCCTAAGAAATACTGTGCTTTTTAGGTTAATATGTTTTTAATCTTTAGCAAAACCAGTAGATTTAAGTCAATATTTTATACAGAGCTAACACTAGTGGATTTTCAATAAGAATGATAAATATTGGATTAATGATTCAATAGACTGAATCGTTTTTGATAGAAAACTAGCAGATAACGTAGCTAGTAATAACTATACATGAATCTGCTGCCTGTGGAAAAGCAATAAAAAAGCAATATATTGCTATAGCATATAATCTATTAGCGTGTTTCACTGCTTCCTTGTCATTGGTTTCCTTGCAAAGCAGGCCTTAATACAATATCTTCTGCTGTTATTTAACTGACTTTGCATAATAATTTAATTGTGAGGTTACTGTCACGTGAATAAATATTCAAGTACTAAACATTTACTATGGTTTTGAAGTAACTATGTAGATTCTCATTCAGACTGTAAAATTTTTAGCACAATATAAATGAATATTCACGTATATATGCACACTGACAATACATTGTTTACACCTTGCAAAATAAAAGCTGTTCTTAGGAGAAAAATCCTGACGTATGCATTTAACAGAAAAATGCGTGTCAACACAGGGAAACTCTCAACCAAAAGAGGACAGTCTAAGCTATCATTAGGGATTTTAGACAAAACATAAAACCAAACATACATGGAGTACAGACTCGTCTGAGCCAAACTGAATCAAAAGAAAACATCAAGAGGGAGAGAAGAATTGAGACAGCTAATGAGTAGCCTAATCACATCAAAAGCAATTCCAAGGCAGATGATACAGATGCCCGTGGAGTTTGCTAGGCTGGCCAATGCCACCGATGGAAAAAATACTTTCCAGTTTACAGCCTGAGTCATCTGACTGCATACCCAGAGAGGTAAGAATGTTGTTTTTCTTCGTTTATGACACAATAGTTTATGACATCAGATCAGGCCACAGAAGCAATATTTTTGCAGGTGGACTAGGGAGGAATAAAATGCGCAACTCCTGGGTGTAAGAAAAATGTAACCTTTGCTATTTTCAAATATTGAAAAAATATGAAGTATCATTTTGTTTTCACAACAGACTCAACACTTCTCTGCCTTCCAAAACAGTTGCAACCACAATAAGAGTATGACCTCTTTTTAGGAGGTCCTGCTTGGGTCCATTAACATTGAAAGTCAAGATCTACATGCTAATTTGAGGTGGTGAAATTGTTTGATCTCAGTGGTAGCTGCTACTACTCCATCTGTATGTATCACATGGAATAGACCACAGGCAAGGGAGGTAAGAATCAGGCCCCTGGTTTTTATCAGTGCTTCTTTGTAACACAGACCTAAGCTTGAGGGCGAAAATAAAGCAGATGACAGAGTCACACACTGCACAGTAAAACCAGTGGCTGCCTGGATTCTAGAGTAAAATTAAGGTGATTCCAAATTGCTTCTGGAAAAGACATAATTTCTTGAGGTGTAAAAGGCAACATTTCCAACTGACTAGCAAAAAATCTCACCTTTTCAAAAACAGTACAAATTGTATGCATTCATACGCTCAATAAGCACAAAATTTCAGTGAAGCTGGAAGAACTCAAATATCTCAATCTCTCTCGTTTCCCACTCTTCTAACTAAAATCCTGACTAGTCTTTACATGGATCTTCAAACTACATCAATAGTTTTCTCTGCCAAGCTATCCAGAATATTAACATTCAGATTACAAGATGTACCTCTGAGTCAACCTGTGAAGTGGCTTTTGTCAGCAATTATTTTTGAATATTTTCTAGGACATAAATAGCATATACTGCAGCTTCCATATCACAGAAGGCATACATTAACTAAATAACAAGGTACCATCAAGGTACAATCTATCTTTTAAAATCAATTTTTTTACACTGAATTTTTTATACCATGCTGACTTTACAAGGAAAACAGAGTACCAACTAACAGCATCAACCGCCTTTTTAGCATGGCTTCTTGTAAGACACGAGGACATCTTCAAAATGAATACAGTACATTATTATGAAACAGGATGTTCTTTGTAATGAAAATACTGTAGTAAAATTGCTGGTACGACTTTTACAGGACCCACACTGAGAACATGTTAAAATATGTCTGAAAACACATCCAGGGAACACCAGGTATAACAGAAATGGGGCTGGCAGGGGACAAAGGGAAAAGACATTTTATCCCATCAGCTCTCAGTCAGTGAAGGGCTGACAAGAATGGCAAAAGCATGTGTGCATGTGTGTTTATGGGTAGAGAAAGCGACACAAGTGCACAAGAAGGTGCCAAGAGTACTCTTAAATCTGTGCAAAGACACCTGCAGTGCCTTCCTTTGGAAGCACTGCAGGACCTTACACACTGTTTGAACGGCTGCAGGCATTGTATAAAGATGTCTTTGACATATCCAGAAAGAAGCAGTTACCGCAGGGAAACATGAAAAGGACTGGTAGCCAGGAGGTTTACAAAGTTGATAGGCATTCCCACTGAAAATGAAGAGCGAATTTCTCTATTTACAAATCATCCTTCCTGACTTTTTTTGCAAAATGAAGAAATGCTTGATTTTTTTTTTTTAACGATAGCAACAGCAAATTTTCAATCACTGCCTGAGTAAATCCTTAACATTTTTAATTACCTATCTTTTAACGATTATCACAAAATTCAAATATCCTTGTCTTCTAATTACCATTAGATTATCAGTAAATTGTCCTTCTTTATCATACAGAAATCTTGCCATCATTAGTAATGTTTTTTTGTGAGACTGCAAATATTGGCATCTATGATGAATTTTGCAGATGATTTGGAAATTCTTGCTAGATCACAATATAGTTAGAAATAAGGATGATTCATACAATGCAATGATTGTTAAGCAACATCCACATAAAGTGGAATATAGTTCTTACTGTAGCATACAGTTTTTCACTTCCTGAGAACAAAAAGCAGTAGCTCGCCATGAAAAATCCAAGAAAAGAGCCAAACACAAAACAGGACATTATAGGTAACAGGCATCCAGACACCTGGGAAATAAATTTCTACATAAAGCTGTGTTCAAAAGTGGCAAACTGAATTTGAGAACAAAATAATAAATGCGTTAAGAATCAGAGAATTAGGCTTTATATTAATTTCTAAAGTGCTGGAAGTAATCTATTTCTCCAACACAAATAATCAATAATTTAATACATGTGAAGACAGTCCTCCAAACTATAAAGGATACGAAGGGATGCAAACCAAATACAATCCCATCTCACTGAGGAACAGAATGCTTTGCTTCTGGAGCTCTAATTTGAAAAGGAAGATGAATTAACCACTGGAAGCAAAAAAAAAGGTAATCCAAGCTGTTAGCATGACAGCCGTTATGCAATTAGTACCTATTATAACATATGGTTATACCACTGCATAAAGACACACTGCTGTCCCATGGAATTTAAGACATTAAGTCAAATATTTGGAACTGTTTTGATGCTCCTCACCATTGTATTACTTGTTCCTAAATCAAATAACAAACATCAAAGAGAAGCTACAAAAAACAGGATATCGCTTGCTGGGTATTGCCTCATAAGCGGCACAGCAGGATATAAGAGACAGGAGAGATAACCTCAATCTCATTAACAGCCATAACCTGGGCAAGTGCACAAACAGGTCCTCTTGGCTCCAGCAACTCCCGCTCCCTTCCTCAAAACCCCAATGACCACTGACAAACTAGATACTGTTTCACTGCAGGAAAGAATGTGGGATGGTGAGGCAAACAGCTTCTCAGCCTAGCCCATTCCCCATTTGCCTCTGACTGAGAAAATACCCAAAGGTCAGGCCATGTACACTGAGTTTTCAGATTACAATACTACAGTGTTCAGTTAAACTCATACTAATATACATAAAAACTGGCTGCACTTGGTTTTACATGAAGGTAAACATTTAGAATGAGAAATTCCCTTAATGTTCACTGCTCCTTTGATTTCTAGTCCTCCACTCACGTAAGTGACAGAATTTCAGAACACTCCAAAAAGTGCTCCATCTCAAGTATGAATCTGACCCCCTGCTCTCAGTGCTCTGTCTTTTGTCACCTCTATAATTCTAAGTAATACCCAATGCTACCATTAACAAAGCTAACAAGATGCAGAAATAAAGAACAGGAGTAAAACCAGAATGACTGCAACAAAGAAAGGGTAATGTAAAAAAGGTAGCAGGAAAACACAGATTAATACAAAAATAATAATACATACATTGATAACTGAGTTTCTGATTCCTTTGCTGGATCTATTTTCTCTCTGCTATTCTTTCTCGCAAGCTAGAGCTGATGCTAAGTTCGGCATCAGCTGATATCAAGTACCAGAGAACCAAAAGAAGAGAAAGCACAGCTGCAAGGGAAATAGAACAGGAGAAGCAAATGGGCAGTAACCATGAGGAACAGGCTAAAACTTGGGATTTTACATTATTAAAACAATAGTAGGGCAAAAACATCAAAAGAGAGAATAGCAGATATCAACCACCTGGAAGACAGCACTGGAGGGGAAGGAGACAGAAAGGGCAAAAATACAGAGTGAGTTGAGCCACTTCACTCTGTGAGGGCAGAGAAGAGTAGGGAAGAAAAAAAAAAAAAAACCACAAGTAAAATCCCACTAGATGTGAAGTATTTGCTACAAGTTTTACAAGTAAGAAAAGACTTAGATGATAAATCACTAGTTGATAAGCAGTGAAACAAAACGAAGATAAACATATCGTACTTATACAGTGATCTAGCATTGAAGCAATAATCCCCATTCTGCTCAAGGTCAGAGGCTCCTGGAGCCCAGGCCAAAAAAGAGCCATATTCAGCAATAGCAGCATGATGGAAAATGGAAATTCTGCGCCAGAAAGTAGGGCGAGGACTTGAGGTCCACAACAAGAACTCTTCATGACCCAGTCTGTCATTACTACAGACTGGAAAGTTAATAGAGCGATTTTCAGTAGGAGGAAAAAAAAAAACAAACATGGAAATGTAGTAGAGAGTGCAGCAAGTGTCCATTTCCTGATTCTGAAAAAGCAAAGCATGAGGAGAAAGAGAAGCGATATGCATCTGCATAGACAATGTTAAATACACTGAGAAGGGTTAGTTTCTGCTACAGATGTCCTTCAGCTACAGCAATTCTCTCATGGCAAGCAGGGTCTAGGAGATGAGAACAGGACCTCCATCACAGATCCACTTGGCTGCTATGCCCATGGGCTAGATGAGTGGGGCTTTACCATCCCAAAGCACTCTAGGGACCCCAAGTCACGAAAAGACTTTGAGTGACACACATAAAGTTCAGGCAGAGCTACCATAACCAAAGATGGCTCTTAGGCTGCTTTATGTCATCAATGCACCAGCTAAGCATCAGGATGACTCAGAAATGAAAACTCTTCTTCCTTTTTTGAACTAACTGTTTTGATATGCCTTGAAGAGCTATGGCACAATCTCACCCAAAATGTTTTTTGTGCAAGCTGTACAAATCAGATTCTTGGGAATATACCTTCAACAGTCCTCTTATCAGAGTCCTTGAAAAACCTAAATTGTCTTTTTTCCTTCCCTAGATTCAAAACTGCAAGCATCCATGGACTAAAGACTGCATCTCTGCGTCAGAGCTCACTGCTCTTACCCTTCCCCACCCCACAGGCAGTTTAACTCTGTTTTACACTAAAACAGTAATTTCACATGCTGAAGGTAAAGGCAATGTTGTATTTCAGCATGTAAAAATTGATCAACTAAGATTTGTGTGTTCAATTCAAAGCTGAATGCAGTTAACGTACACACTGTCACCAATACTTAGCACAAAGGAAAATATTTTTTACTTACTTCTAAGTAAATAATTACTGTATTCTACCAAAATGATCTAGGAAGTCCTCTTTCTGACTCAGCTGGACAAACCCACCCATCCCAGCCAAGATTTCATACCTGACCTCCATTATATGAATTCAATATAGTAAAAAAAAAAAAAACACAACATAGTTTTTGCCTGTTGCTCACGCACACATCCTTAGAGCAGTGCAAAAGTCAGATTGGTGACTGTGCTTGGTGAAGACCAAACTTCCTGTAAAAACGATCCACTTTGTTTCCTGAAAGGAAACAAAGCATAAGCTGCTCAAACAATTCACAAGAAAGCTCTGATATCTGAGCCATGCAGTTACAAATCTGTTCTGTTAGAAAAATACAGTGCCACATCAGTTGCCAACAGTTACAAGCACAAAAACTCAGAGAAACAAATGCATTAATATGAAGGAGAAGGCACCAGATTATCTGAAGATCCAGGTAAAATTTTTTGAATGGGATAAAATTACCTGTAAAACTTCTTTCCTTCATCCCACAACTGAGCTAAAACTCTGATTCTCCACTCTGTTCATGAAACAAGATATAAATCTCTATGAAATTATTGTGCCCAAATCATTTCAATATAGTAGAGGACAGTAGCACCTGGAAGTCCCTATACTGCAGAACTGACTGAATAGCAGAATACTGGTTTTTATCTCTAGCATACAGAAAGGGAGTATTCTTATTTCAACATGTTTAAAAGCATTCAATCTTACATACAGAATCATTTTCATTTTCTATTAAAAAAAGACTTCTATTTCAACTTAGAAAACTACATAATTTGGCCCACTGAAGTTTAGTTATTTCATCTTTTGTTTTAAAAATACCTGTAAGTAGCATTTAAATTTGGACAAGGGCCATGCTTTGAACAAGTGCTTCTTGCAACAGAGACCTTTTCCTGAAAAGCTTTTGTTTTGTCTTATTCAGAAGATGTACTTCCCTTTGTTTGCCAAGCAATAGAAAATCCTTCTGTGTACTAATCACAATTATTTTTTTAAATGGAGCGCAGATACAGCAGTGAAAACTGTGCTATGTCAACATTACTCACAATACTGAAAAGTGTCCGTTTTTACACTTAAGAACATTTTGTTACAAGGTTGTGCAAATAAACTGAAGGATTTCACAGCATTTTAAATAAAAGCATTAGAATTTACAGTTACATTAAATTTTTTGTCCTTTTACAATTCAAGAACTTTAAAACGTCACAGCTGAGGCAGCAACCTCCTCTTACCCCCAAAAGACTCAAAGTACAGCGGTGACTCTTGCAAAGACAGCAACTACATCACACACAACCAACCTTCATTTGCTGCTTACATGAGCCTTCAGCCCCACAAAAGCATTCATGTCATCATCAGCAACAGCAGCTCAACCAGGCTGCTGCTGCAAGGGACACACTGCTGCCTCCAGCACTTTGTGCTGTGCAGCTGTTCCGTGCTTGGGAAACATACCAGCCTCACTTCTTGCATTTCTTGGCCCCGAACAGGAAAGCTCTTAGGAAACCATTCAAACTGCCAAAAGCACAGAACTGCACTGTGTTTTGAGATGTCCTTATCCACTCTACTACAGAGCCATGCCACCTGCCATTTTATTTGCACTGCTGCCACAGCCCTGCCACTCGGACTTAATTCCAGCACCCTTTTCTTTACTGTTCCTTCAGCGTAGCCACCTACATTTATTGCGCCATATCATTTTCTTAGGCTACTGGAATTAACAACCACAATGGGAACATGTCCCTACCACCTTATATTTAATTCGTGTTATGCTGATTTAGACAAAATTCCTTGTTTCTGTACAGGGCAGTACTGCCAAGCCAAACTACTCAAAAATCATCAATATTTTATTTTTAAATACATCCTTTTTATTGACATTCTCAATTTTGAGTCTTCAACTTTCAGCTTTTGTCAGTAGCTACAGACTAAGACTGGGTTAATTTTTTATTTTATGCAAATTTGAAGCTCACATAATCACATGACTCCAGAAGCTAACATGTTCATAGTGTTCTGTAATATTTAACAGTTTTGGGGGGGGGTTTCCTGAATGCACAGTAAAAAAAAATTTCCAGTCAGCCTCTAAGCACAACTTTCCTGTCATTGCTTATAGATATGTCATTGTAATAGAGAAAGTGGGTAATCAGGAAAAAGGACTGTTCGAACAAACAAACAACAAAAAGAGGGAGAGGGGAGACTGGAAAAAATTAGGCAAACAGAAAAGTGAAAAATGGCTTAGAGGCAGTAACTGTAATAAGGATGGGTCAGTCTTTTCTCTCTCTTTTTACTTTGCAAAATAATTATGGGAAATAGGACACAGAACAATTTAATAAGAATGGGAACAAACCTTCTGCACTCTTCCAACTTTGACTCCATCACAATGGCTACCACTTCTCTTTTTACTATATCACCAATCCAAATCCTTTACTTTTCTTCCAAAATTAACATAATTTCTAAAGGATTTTTTTTTTAATGATTGAAACTTGGAAGTATCATTCCATTATAGTAATTGTGAAACGGATTTCTAATTCCAAGTTCTGAGAGCAAAGTGGATTATTCTACAGGAACCTTCCCTGTGCTATCAAACAAGACTTCTCTCGTTTTCGATAAGAATCTGTTCCACAAGTATGCAACAAAATATTGGTAATGAGACCTAAACTTCTTGCTATCCCATCAGAACCCCTGGTGTGGATACAGACATTATAGCAAAAGAAAGCTTTTGCCAGATTATTTTCTGTAGTTCAAGGAGGGAGTGTAGCACAGCAATGAGGTCTCTCTGTCAGGCTGTTCTTCTCACAGAGCTAGAGTAGTGGGTGCTCTGTAATACAAAAATGGTCAAAACGAAAGGGTGATTTACTTAAAATTGAGTTATTGATTAAATTGTAGAGAACAGATCCCTCAGGCATAACACTACCTACAGATGGAAATCAGAAAGTTAAGGGGACAGAAAAGTAGATGAAGTAACAGTCAAACGAAAGGAACAAGAAGAGGAAGGGAGAGAAAAAAAAGATAACTTTTACTAGAATTCCTCCTTAAAATGGTGCTGTGTGTTGTTTTTTTCTTTCCATATCTTTCCACAGTCAAACACTGCCTTTGTTATAAATATAAAGCTCACACTAGTTTCAAGTTTCCACATCTTGATCCAGCACAGAACAGTTTACAGAATAGCTGTGATGAAGACTGCTACAAAACATGTAAATCTTTATAACTACTTCAGATGTATGAAGGAAGGTAGACTGCTAAATACTTGTATAGAGTAATTAATGTATAGTACCACTGAAAGATCTATTCCCATATAAAAATATTTGTTCATACTGATTTTACATTATAAATATGATATTATCACTAAAAAGTCAGCACACAGTAAAAAGAATATATATTGAGGTAGGGAAATACTTTATAAATATTAAATATTTTATAAAGTCATAGTTACAAAGTGAGCTATGAAATACTAAATTGCTAAATGAGTTGGTGTAATTTAATAAAATTACATGTATGAAAAACTCATGTGCGCTACCCACAGTTAGCTCTGTATCCTGCCTCACTATCCGAACATTTTTTTCTATCACCTCTGTGAAAAACTCAGTTTGATCACTGAGACAAACATTTCAGGCAGGCTGATCCCAAATCTTCTCACCAAAACTTAAGATTTCCTTTATTTTGAAATTCAAGCAAAAAAGAGTATTGTTCACCAATCTCCTTTATTTCTGAATTGTGCATTCGTAAAAGAGGTTCACTCTGGTTTGACACTACTCTTATGGCCAATCTTGGATAGCATAATAATTTTTCATTGCTTTTCTGTTAAAATGTGAATTTTATTCAAACTTGCAACTTATAGAATGCAGTTAAACTACAGATTTGACCTAATAAAGGGAGATGGGAAAAGGTACTTGCCTTCTAACTGCCTAAGAGGTTTTATTTTTGAAAAAAAGATGTATTTCAGAGTTACCCATACTTGAAGGCGAGCTTGCTCCTGCTCTGCCGAGGAATGGGCAAACAGCTTATGCTGTCTCTCAGGGGCAAAAACTTGCCCTGAAGGTCAAATCTGACTCATAGGCCACATTTTTTATAGGCTTGCCTAACAGTTTGCTCTACTTGACTTGTCTCAAAAGTAAACTTCATAACATTTTATGCAAACATTATACAACCTTAAGTCTGAGCTGTAAATCAATAAAAGTCACTTAAGCTTGAGCAACCTCTACAACAGGAAATAGTCTCTGAGTTGAAATTCTGCTGTAATTAACATTTGTACTGCTAAACCTTACCATTTTCACTAAACAAGCGTCACAATATTTATAGCTTCAGATTAAAGTAAAAACATAATAATTGAGACACTGCACAGAATTTTAAGAAAGCAGGTTTAAAAGTAAAAATTAAACCTCTAAATTTTATGGTCCAGACATAGAACTCAGAATTTGAAAGCTCTTGTGTTAGAACACATGTTAGAATGCATTTCATGATCACAAGTTTCTCACACGCCAGAACACTACAGTTCATTTTAAAATAGTCAAGGCTAAGGTGGCAAATAATTCATCATTCTCTCAAATCAACCTTCAGTATTTCTGGAGGCCTACTTCTTCAGTATAATGAGTTAAGAAAAACAGTATTAGAAATATTCTGAGTGACCACAGCTCTTTGACATTTGAATGTTTTTCAAAAGGATCCTCTGGGTTTGGATCATGAATAATTTTTTTTTTTTTAATGGAAAACAAAAAACCAACACCAACACCACACCACCACACAAATGGGTCATAGGCTCCTGTGTTTCCTTGTCCCTTACAAATATACCTTCAGGGAAAGGTACTTGTGGGTACTTTTCCACCGCAGGTATGACCAGAATGCCGAACAAGTAGTATTCGGACCTTTCTTTCCTCTGGATAGCTATTTAAAGAAGAAAACATGTTTAACCATAATTACTTAGCTAAGCCTTCTGCCATAATCATGAGCCCCTCTTCATCTTTCACTTTTTTATTTGTAAATACAAAACTCAAAAGATAAAAAACTATTTTTGCTTTCTAAATTTTGAATAATTAACTATTTTGACATAGACACACACAGTACTACTCCTCAAATGTATAAAATCATTCCAAGCATTCCACACTCATGACAGCAAATATAAAGTGAAATATAAAAAGATAAAAACTAAGAGAATTTTTGCCATAGTTTAAGTTCGAGACATTTTTGCCAGAAAATAGGTTCCTAAAAGTGCAACTTGCATGATGATACTTTCATACACTTTGTAATTTGTTATTTTCTTTGCTAAAAATGGATAGCTGAATACCGTTAGTACTGAAAATAGCAGACTGAAACCACATTGACTCATTGGTTTTGTAGTATAATATTTCACGTAGAACACAACCAGAGTTTTATTACTCTTCCTCTTTAAGGAATCACTACAAATATATTGTACATTTTCCTCTACACAAGGAACCAGTCAGGGAAAGTATATAAATATTCTTTCCCATCTAGGCATAACAGCACATTAATTCTGAGACTGTACCAATACAACAAAAGGAAAATATTCTGAAATTAAGATACAATTTACTTCAGGCTCAAACACAGCAAGCAAAGTAATCTCCGCATTACTTGAAGAATTTCACCTTTGTCTGGCACTGATGATTACTGCCATCCAAACTTCCTCAGCCTCAGACCATAAATTCAGATGATGTTCTGACAGCCCGAAGTAAGGTAAAATAGCAAATGAAAGGCTCCAGGTAATTCTGGCTACTAGTGATATGCAGAATACGTGCATCTACCTTATGGTCATCTGGTGCGGTTTAAAGTTCTCATTGAAGTTTGGCTACTGTTCTGTAACTGGATCAATAACAGCAAGAAGTTTATTTCTCCACATGGAGTCACCACAGAGTATACAAATTCCTCACCTCTTGCAGTCTGTCATTAGCTGCACTGCTTCAACCTACAGTTGAAGGGAAGAGGCTACACAGAAAACATCTGCATCCCACAGCAGCTCTGTTTACAAGTATGGGACTACTAACTTCAGCGACACTTGGGTCATTCCACAGGTGACTTCTGTAAACACTGAAGGCCCAGTCTTAAACTCTTAAGACAGTAACTGTAAGGATACAGCTGTCTGTGAAAATGCCTCTCTGCCCAGAACAGGGTGAGATGAAAAGTAAATGAAAATGCTATGGTTGTGCAACGAGGTGTGAAATTCCCTGGATCTAGAATTCTCTCAGCCAAGAGGTTTGATCCCAGAAATTCCTAGGGGAAATCAAAACAGTGAGAAGTTACTTACACTTTCAGCAAGAAAAGGCCTAACTTTCTGCAGAATTCTTCCACGTAGAAACTGGAGAGAGTACATCAATCTCTATCCATTAAAAAAACAAGGAGGGAAATTTGAACAACCCCAGCTGAATCATCATGACTAGGCGAACAGCAGTGAACAGGAGCTCCAGTTGCGTATGTGTGCACCAGCTGCAAAATCTGATTAGTTTATTTGGAATACTGAAAATGTTAGGTCTCTTGGTATCCTGATAGCACTGGCTTCTGATTTCTCATTTGTATTTCTCAGACTACTGCAAGAGCACTGTTATTCATTCTTCTCCTCAGCTTTTGCTGGTGCATCATCAGTAGGAGTAAATCCATGGGTCCTTCACAGGCACTAGTACTTCTGACACACAACACATTGGCCTGCCTGTAAGCCAGTCAAATTCCAAAAGTTTTTTTAAACAGCATAATTTTCACTACCACCTTTATGAGATGCTTTATCTTGACTGGCATGAATACTCCAAATACGCTGTACAACATACTTAGCTTTGTTCCAGTTTATATAATCAAAGTCGTAAAGTCCTATTTCACTATTTAGTGGATGAAAACTTGCCACAGCGTAACCCCGGTAGGCAGCTATGAACAAAATTAATTCTCTCCCAGCCAAAACCAGTACAAAACTACTATAATAAATCACATTTTACCTCCTATGTTGTGCTAAGGGAACTAGCTGATACACAGTATGTTTTCAAAAATTTCAAAAATGTCAGCCATCTTACAGCTGGTTGAGAAGAAGTTAAAAACCCATCTGGCTCCTGAATAGGCATGAGAGGAGTTTTCTGAGGACTTTTGGAACAGAAGTAGTAGGAGAACTGCCAAGTCGGGGGAGAAACAGCAGTGACTTTCCTGGGGAGAGGATTAGAAAAATCTTTCTGAGAGAGGAGTTCCCAGGGAGTACCTTCAGACCTCCATTATTTCTACCAGCCAGACTCCCCAAAGATTTACCTTTTTAAAAGAAGAATCTAAACACCAAATACTGCATTCCTGTATCTAGGTATCGAACTGATTAAAGTTTTGTTCATTCACAGGCTCTCACTTTTTTTTATAGCTGGGTATATGTGGAGCATTGCACATAAATCACTTCTTTAACTAAAAGAATACACCTTTCAGACTCAGCAACATATTTTGAATAAATTCCATTATCTATTCTGCATGATTTCTGTACTCACACACTGCAAGACGACTGTATCTGTCATGCTTTCTAGCTTTGAAAAGAATTATCTCAAGCACTTTGCACTATATTTTAGACAGAATAAATACAGTCATCTGAAATCACAATAATTTTAAGATGACTACGCACCAGAAATCAGCCAATATATCTGGATGAATATCAGACAAAGAAGAACAGTTCTAACAGCAGATTATTTTACTCTTGTTGGGAAGAAAGTCTCAAACCCAAACTGCATAATTTTATCTACGAAAATCACTCAACCAGAAGAAAAAGGGAATCTGCAGATATTAGAATTAAATAAAGTCATGTAAAGTAAAAATGTCAACATAAAAACAGAGAAAACAAA
Source organism: Bucorvus abyssinicus (assembly GCA_009769605.1). Classification (NCBI taxonomy): domain Eukaryota; kingdom Metazoa; phylum Chordata; class Aves; order Bucerotiformes; family Bucorvidae; genus Bucorvus; species Bucorvus abyssinicus. Next base: position 27,843,480 of record CM020025.1, read on the forward strand.
AATATAAAAATATTCAGGTTTATATTTCAATTGAAAAAGCCTGCATTAAAGAAGAACATAGTAAATAAAATAGTGGGCACAAGAACATGTAAAATTTCTTAATCCATACAGAGCTGAATGAAGCATCCCTTTCTCTGAAGAACCACTCTTATCAGGAGGGTGTTTCATGGAGGAGAAAGAGGCAATTGAAGCGAGGAAATGATGGATAGCAATGACCTTTCTATCTGTAAAACATGGGCATCTTTTAGGTATTTAATCTCGAGAATTGGATTATTATTAATCAATTATTCACGACAATTTGAATCTATGGTAGATGTTTTTTGTTTTCTTAAATATCACATAGCTAAGGTCCTGCTTGAGAACTGGAAAGGAGATTAAATCCTCACAAGCAAATAGTATTCAAGACTGGCATTTTCTTCCCTCCTAAACATTTCTTCCCCTGCATAACAGCACATATTGATGATAACCTCTCTATAAAAATTCTGCCTAAATATTCTGAAATCCACCTTTATAGTTTGGTTTGGTTTTTTTTTTTTTTTAAGAGGGGGGAAAAAAAACCCAACGTTTTGCAAAGAACAAAGCAGGGCATTGTGGTAACATGGAGTATCAAGAACTCCAATGGCTTCATTCCTATAGGCACAGGTTACCCTGCTGCGTGTTTTAACATTCACTCTTCCTCATTTGCCAAAGGTGAGTGATAACAGAAGCAGAACATCCCCATTATAGGCCACCAGATCATACAATGAAAATAAGCAGAAGGCATTTGCAGATATTTAAAATGCACTGCCAAAGAAGAAGGAAAAGCAGATGGAGCTAATCTAAGGCTAAGCTTTTTTGAAAAGCAGAACTTCTACAGCCTGAAATAAAATACAAAATATGTGTGTGTCTGCAAAGGGAAAGGAAGAGGTCTTATCATTGCCTTGAAGAATACCTGAACTGAAAAATATAGATGTTATCCCAATTTAGGGGAAGTGCTGTAGAAAAGAGACTCTCCCTTAGTCAGGTTCTAAAATTGAAGGATATGGATAGCAATGGCAACCTTGTGAAGAGTAAAGCAAATTTAACACACCTAAACCCACCAAATACTTAGCAGATCTTCCTGTTCTCAAATACTGTGTTAAAAAACATGCACTTTATTTCTAGTCTAACTGAACTTCCAGGCATTACACCTAGTTCTCCCCTGCTACCATTGAAGAATTGTCTTACCAAATTTCTGTTCATTGTGGTATCATGATTCTTAGGGACTAGGCATTCCCATCTTTACCCCCCTTGTTAACACTAAACAGATTGAATTCCAGGAGGTTTTCCACAAGAAGGCATGTTTTCAACTACTCCAGTCATTCCTGAGATACTTGTGGTTCTCCCCTAACTCTTCTCCAACTGAACACAGTATTCCCAGTAACAGTTACACAAGTGCATTAACACTTAATATAGAAAGATAATATAACCATTTTCTTCTTATTTAGCTCTTCCTTGCTTATATGTCATTATACAGAAATCTTTTGACTCTTAAGCTCTTTCCAAAAACAATTATTTCATTGGTTGAAGCTTCCCATAAGATTACCCATTTACCTGGGATATTATGATCATTTTCATTCAAGGGGAGAAGGGATGCTCCAGAGGAGGTGAGGAAAGGGCTAATCTAGGAGAAATCTCATCATCTAGAGATTAAAAAAAATGGGCTTGAGAAAAGGACTGCAAAGGCAGGGCAAGGTCAACTGAAAACATCTTACTGTGGAAAATGGAGGCAGCATTTTAGTTTATTGATGTTGCCTGGTAAACTGAGTTCACAAGTGCAAATGAGAAATCATGCACAATGAAATCATTACACAGCCTCTAACACTGAACTTTGTTGTTGGTGTGCCAGTAAAACTGACTGATTAATCTACTTCCATATAACAGCAGGATAAAACAGCTGCAAACAAGGAAAACCTTGGAAATCAAATGATGGAAACTTTTATAAAGTGAAAACTAAGGCTAACACAAATGGAGTACGGATCAACTGTGGGGGTGGAAAACAATCTGTATGGGAAAAAAAGAAACTGAATCATTAGCTCAGTGGTGAAAGGTTGCTAATACCTGAAACAATTGAAGCATGTCCTCTCTAAAACAATTAAAAAGAAAAAAACAGTTTTGAAATAGTCCGTAATGATCAAAACACTGAATATTTCTAACCTCAAGTTTCTTTCAACATGTGATATTCTGCAAACTTTAGTCTAGTGGGGTAACAGATCTGGTTGAATCACAGCCATTCTGAGCTACAATATATGTTATTTAAGACAAAATATGTAAGCAGTGTTTATGAGAAACAAGCTTCTCTTTGCTCTACTTGTTTTATTTTTCAGACTTTAGTTACTAGGTAGATCAAGTTGTAAAACTTCTGCAGACTACAAGAAGTGCTTGTAATTGAGCCAAACACCGTTCCTCAATTTTTTTTAAGTAGACTTCTCTACTCACAGCCACATCCCAAAAAAGAAGAAAAAGAAGGTGCTTTAATTTAATCATATTTATTTCTTCCATGTAGAAGCCTTTAATATTAAAGGTCAAAAAAAATCATTAATTTGAAACAAAGAGAGGATTGCATCGTAGCAAACATGCCTCCTAATACTCAAACATGCCTCCTAATAAAGCCATTACCACAAAAAACTCAATTATTAACACTAGGAGGTTTAGAAACTTTACCTAAACTTGCTTTTCACAAAGTCAAAGGTAAAACTACCAGTGACTCCAGGAGGAGCACAGTTAGGCACACTGAAGCAGTATACTATACCTCTGAATTTTATCCTGTCTTTGCCCTTTTTCCTGTAACTCTTTTATTTCAGCAGAAAACAACTCTCCCATCATAGAAACATACAACCGCATATAACTGTCAAGTCACTTTACCAAGGACTTGGACAATCTGCTGCAATTTCTACTATAAGCTGAAAAAAAATTGTATTTTCCTCTCCCACTCCCCCAGTGCATCCACTACAGTATGTCCTTGCAGTGAATGGATTAGAGGAAGCAGAGCATGACCCTACCTACTGTCCTTGGACCTTTCCTCCATAGTTCAGGCATGCTGCTAACTGCTACAGAACAAATCTGCTTTCCCATGGGTCTGGGAAAAAGGAAGAGGGTATGAGAAGGAGGCCACTCCAAGAGCAGCAAATGCCATTAGCACCTTTCCATGTCTTCAACACATGCACAAAGCAATTGCTTGTCCAGGGACAGTTAGGTCTCGAATAATAATATTTTGAGATTAAGTAAACAAACTGTGCAGGACAATTATCACTCTTTATAGCCCTTTATGAATTCTTCTAAAATTGTCAGATAAATATCTGACATGCTAAATTCAAGTTTTCTGTAAAGGATCTAGATAACTACTCAATACATTAAGGGTATAACTATTTACCTGGATTCATTATTTTAAAAAAAAGGATTAACTAAGATTTGAAAAGAACTTCAAATGTTAACACAAAGTTCAGGAGAAGTTGATTGTATTGGTAATATTAAAAAAAAAACAAAAAAGCAACCCCCAAAAAACCTTAAAATAAACAGATAACTCCACAGAAAAACATGTTATGACAACACCAGGTTCAAAATTATGAATTTATCCCACTGTGCACAGTGTAGTATGTGTTCAGTAAAGACAAACCGACTGTGCAGAGTGTGGTCAGACAAAAATCCAGAGATCTGGAGCACCACTCAGTATTTAGCCCATTTGCTTTCTGAATACACCCTATAATTAGAGAAGTTTCTCATGCTGCCCCTCCCTCGAGCAACTAACGTTCAAGCACTCACAGAATTTTAAAGTAGTATTAGCTCTGGCAGTTGACAGAAATACTTTCATGTCAGGAGGGTGCAATTGTGGATGAACTTTTGGACAGCATATGATCATCAATTCAAGAGAGAAAAATGGGAATAATCTTGCATAACTTTAGTTTGTGTCTTGGATGCTTTAAAACATAAAAATATGTGGACTTGTAAAAAATAATGAAAAAAACCCCCACAGTTCCATAGCATAGGTCTAAAACCCTGCCTTAGAGCATTCTTTTAGTATTGAAAGGAGTAACAACTTTGGGATTCAGAACTCTTTATAAACTTAAACCCAACCAGTACTTAGTGCATCTGGAAAAAACTGCTCTCAGTATAATTTACTCTGCCACTCAATGCATAACCTGAGAAATCAAGGGCAATGACACCTAGCACAGTTGCATACTGCATCTCATGTGCCTACTAAATACACAGATTCCATTATGAATGATAAGAGAATATAAGGCTTTAAAATGCAGATGCTAGAGGTCTGCATTATACGGCACCACTCCAATCACACCTTTTTTTGAACTATTGTTTACGCATGCTGACAGGAGTCACTCTGCGAAATAAGTACAGTAGACATGCATTACAGTTGCAACACACTAGCATTTGACATGCATTTAACTGAGTCAACAGGCAGTATCCCGTTACACTGTGAAAGCAAGCCCAAATGGCAGCAATTTGTTCTGGAAATACTTACTTCTGATGAGGTCACCATCAGTGCGATTTCCCCAGACGGACTGGTCTTGTCTCTCTGGTTGTATACTTTGGTTACTGGAGGGCTGGTTTATGTCTTTATCTCCTGCCACAGTATTATCTTGGTTAGCTTTTTCTAAGTCAAAAGAAATTTTAAGATTATTAGTTTCCATTAGTTTCTTCCTCTATGTGAACAAAACTAATCTTTGAAAATTAAAGAGAGCATAAAATATAACTTGTCTTAGAATCTCATGTAGTTTCCTTAGAAGTAATTCCTAATAAAGTTGATTTTCAATTTGTTTTCTGGTCCAGAACAAAACAATTCCTCTTTAAGAAAGCCTTTTAGTCATATTGTGTTTAATCATGCAAAATAATACGCAGCAGCTTTAATAAGAAGTTACAGCTGAGTTTCCTTATATTTAGCTACCTTCTACAAAAATTTCAGATAAAAATTTGAACCGCTTTGGCACACAAAAAAACCTGTTTTTTTGCCCATGTACATGTGGCTCTGGCATATAAAAGCCACAAAAATTCCTCAAAAGTCTATTCTCTACTATTTACAATGGAACATATAATTGAAGATAAATATTGTTGAAACTTCAAAACTATTTAGGACAGAAATTCAGAAAACTTACTATAACACAATTACCTATTTTTCATTGAAAAAATTAGCCTTTTAAAAGCCATTCCAAATAAAAGTCACTGTTTACCCTATGATGAAAGGAAAAACTATTTCTTCTCTCCAAGTACATATGAGATGCAGGAAAATTTCCATGATAAGGTTATTTGAGGGATTCTTAAGGTTATTTCTCAAAACAGCAGATCTTGTTATTTTGATGATTTCACCAGTTAACACATGCAGACCTGCATTTTCTCAAACCAACTTAAGTGACAGCTTTCATTTTAGCTGTCATTAACGTTTTAATAGTCAAATTTACACATACAAATCTTTCTGTTCTTGATTGCTATGGGTTTTTCCTACTGGCATTCAAGGAAGCAATTCCAAGTCTGGAATTACTTTGTTCATATTCACAGTGATAGATTATCAGTTTGTATCACTTACTTGAGGGATCTGTAAAGCACTAAATATTTCCAGTCTTGATTATTTTTTGAGTATATGTACAACATTTAACATTTATAGTAAAACTAAATGAGCAACTGTTGAAAAATCTGTTAGCTCTATTTACTTCTTTCAAATAAGAACATGATTATAAACTACTCATCACAACATAATGACAGCATATCCTCTAGTAGAGCAATGATTCCAGTCCTGAGACACAGAAAAATCACTTAGTGCTTCTGCAACATATTAGAGGTTAGTTTCTTTATGTATCCAACAGCAGTTTGATTTTAAATCCTAACTTTCTGCCTTTGTTATCCACCTTGTTAAACTGAGGCACTGAACATCACTCAACATAATATATGCCATATTGTATGTGTAGTAGCATGTGCCTTCAAGCACTGCTGCTCCCCTTCTATTAATTTCCGCCTCTGAAATGTCTGACCCAGCTACCTCTGTGGTACTCCTCTCTCAGCCCAACCCCCATCACCATTTCTTCAACAACTTGTCAATATCTCTGCAAGCCCATCCTGAGACGAGCCGTTTCACCGAGACTGGCATAAAGTTACTGAAGTTATTGAGAAGATATCCATTGACTTCAGTGAGTTTTGCATCTTGCCCTGATGACTTGATCTCACCTAGACACTCATCCTATCAAAAAAAAAAAAACCCACAACATTTTTTCAACTGCTTTGACAGACATCAGATACAATTTTTTTCTACACAATATCTATCAGGTACAATGTATTGAAGTATGATGATTTCGCCTGTGCTGTCAGGTATTAGGCACAAATGTGTTTCAAAAGCGTTTGAAAAGTGCCCTGAAATAGCCTGAATGAAAATAAGTAGTGTCCTGGAGAGAGCTAGTGTAAAAGTACTCTGCTTTCCACATAGAATAAGCTTAAATGAGCTATTTTAAGAGATTCTGCTCTTAAATTGCTTTACTGCAGTACCACCACCAAGGTTACAACAATATCTACCCGGCAGTGGTAGTACAAAACTGCAGAGTTACTGTATACAATTTTCTTTTGTAGGATACGACTTTGCAGAGTTCTACTATTTCATGTAGTAAACAACGAACAGCTCTAAGGAACGGTTGATGTTAATATTATGGGGCCCTCAGTGTTCTAGATTACATTTTTATCTTAGAAATCTGAAGGAGTGCAAAATACAATCAGTCATCATTAGTCATAGGGATTTAGTTTTCATTCCTCTGCTTGTTTTTGGTTCAGTATCTTTTTTTTTTTCCACTGTCTAGGTTGTAAGTGTATTTTTCATGTTTACTTTTACTAGTCTAGCTGGATAAGGTAAACAGCCAGTCAAAACCATTTAAACAATACTAACAGTTAACAAGAAAGAAGTAAGAGACACTATTAAAAAGTAAAAAAAAACCCAATGATGCAATTGAACACAAAACAATTTTGATAGGAAGTTCACAACGATTAATTAATTGAATATATGTTCTTTGATCTATTGAATTCACATGAAGACTTCCCCATGAATGTGCCTAACAGAAACCTACGCTGTTAAACACGTATTTGGCATCTTTGTGCTCCAGAATTACCCACTGGAGCAGCTAATCTCCTGGCAGACACTGCTCTGTGGGTGTGGTGGGCTGACCCTGGGCAGCAGCTAAGGACCACACGGCACTCCTTCCCTTCCCAGCCCCCAGCAGGACAAGAGGAGAGAACAGAAAGAGCGTAAGTGAGGAAATTTGTTGGTTGAGGTACAGTTTAATACATGAAGGAAAGGGAGAGAAAAACAAAACACGTGATGCAAAGGCAATCACTCACCACCTTCCCAAAGTAGACTGATGCCCAAGCCAGTCTCTCAGCAATGGCTACCTCCCCAAACACCTCATCCCCTCAGTTTTCACTTCTGAGCATGACATTATATGGCATGGAATACCCCCCAGTCAACCTGAGCCAGCTGCCCACAATGGATCTCCTCCCAACCACCTGTCCACCCACAGCCTTCTCGCTGGTGGGGCAGAGTGGAAGAGAGAAAACCTTGACACTCTGTAAGCGCTACTCAGCAATAGCCAAAGCACTGCTGTGCTATCAACCTTGTTTTAGTTACAAATCCCAAACACAGCACCACAGGAGCTGCTGTGAAGAAAATTAACTACATCCCACACAGACTTGGTACAATGGGCCTTTGCAAAAAGTAGACCTTAAGCTATGTTATCTAAGATTTTTTCACACATCCCTTCTGATGCATCAAAACACTGAAAATAATCAAACACTGGTGTCCTGATTAATTACTTGGTCTTTCTTGAACGTACACCAAGTCTCAGTTTTAGTACAAAGCAAATTCTAGATTATTCCCTGATGATGGTATCATAACATTTTTTATTTTTTTATTGTAGAGGTGCAACTACAATATACCAACTACAACACATGAAGACAACCTCAAGAACCCTCTTGAATATGTGTTTTGTTGATGTCATTATTTTTGTATTACGTGCATAAGAATAGCTCTAAGAGTGGTTTATGAAAAATAAGACATTTGTAAGTCCAGTAAGAATCGATTAAAAGCCCTTAATCTTCTCTGATGTGCCATGTTTGTGTCAGAGCAGCTTTAATAAAGCCTTCATCTGGGACAAATAGTAATGGCTGGATCTGGTCATAGTCGGGTATGGGTTTTTTCTACTGCATCTTCAAATAAATTTGTAATGCTACTCTGTTTTAATCAAGCTTAACCTTAAGAATTTTTATTAAATACTTCCTTAGTATTTTATCTTCTGCTTCCTTCAGTACACCCTTCCACTCTCATGTGACTACCTCCAAAACTGAAAGCCAAGAAGAAAAAGAGAGGCTCTTCCTAGCAGTTCAAATAATGGAAAGAAAAGACTCATTATGTTCCGAGTTTGACAGTGCTGAGTTAGAAATCCAATCTCTCTTCAAAGCCACAGTAAGTTACTCTAGGTCATGTCACAAAAGTAACGTAGCTTTCTGACCTACCACGGTTCAGACCCCAGACCAGCAATCTGTGTGCTGGGAGCAACCTCTCCTAAACAGTGGTGTGCTGAAGATCTTCTAGCCAAAAGTCCTGCACAAGTGACACGGACTACCTGGTGATTTATCCTGAAGGTAAGCAAAGGCACAAACTCTACTTGTGTAGAGACTGATGAAGTTTAAGGTTTAAATAAGGAAGAGATACAACATGATGGCTAAGTATAGATATGATCTGGGCTGCTAACCATCTCAGAAATGGGTGTCAGTGTGTTCAAACGTGGCATCATGCCTTAACGAATCAGTAACTATATAATATTCAATCTCTGAACATAAAAAAAATTGGAGAAAAGTGCCCACATTAAGTGGGTTGCACATCCTCAAATTGTGATTGGCAGCTGATTCCTATTCATTAGACGACACATAAGCCTATATACTGACTCAGTCATTTCGTCCAAGCACATGAGCTATAAGAATCTTGACTGGCAACATGACAAACTAGACTTGAGAAACAGGTTTAGAGTTTGTCAATTGACATAGGGACACTGTGGAGGTAAAACGGGTTAAAAAATCCTGTCAATGCAACTATAGGAGGCTTTGTTGCTCTGACACACTCATTTTCTGTTCACCAACACTGTGATGGACCATACCAAATAGCAGGCAAAGCAAAAGCAACTGCTGGGAAAAGCTTCTGGAAAGCTGAGTGTATCTTTCTCATCGAGGAGAGAGGGACATGCAGAAAGGACTGGCATAGTGGAGTCATTGTTAACTCCAAAAATGCAGTGTCAGGAAGAGTCCAACAACTTTACTGTTTAAGGGCGGAGGACTGATGGAAGCACAGGGCAAAGCTTACTTAGGCACCTAAATTTGACCCAGCTGCTGGGAGGTAGACAAGAATCCTCAAAAGGCCTGAGTTATGTATCCCTGAACAAGCAAATGTTGATTTAAACACACATGCAAAGCTCAAACCATTCCATCTATGAGGAACAAAAAAGTTGAAGAATGTTTCCAAAAGGAAAGATAACAAAACGGTCCTCTGTCTCAAGCCTACAGCAGTTGGAAGGGATTGAAGAGCATGTGGCAAACATTGCACTTCTAACACTTCCTTTGTTCATTAATATCCTTGTTGGCAAGGAACCACTGAGGATGCTATTTCCTATCAAAAATTCCACTGTTCACAACAATAACACAAAGGAACCATAATAATACCAGGTCTCACAATGCAACCATTAACAGTAACACCCACCAGCTACTTCATGAAATGCCTAAAACATTTAGGCATAAGTTCAACTGTGCTATTCATATAATGGAATGCCTATTCCAGTTCATGATTTGCCTGAAACAATCTCATTTCATTAATGACCAGTTGTACAATCTAATTAATATTGACAAAATGCAAATTATGGAGTTTGAATCCTCCATTTAGGTGTTTGATTGTTTTAAAACTAAAATAACTAATTTGTTTTTATTTTGTTTCAGTGGCTTTCACTTAAATGTCTTATCACAAATTTCAACAGCCTCAAAAATTAATGCAATTCAACTGAACTTCTTGGAAAGCTCTTGCACAGAATTTCCAGGTGCAAGCTATGAAACAGTTATGAATGCACTACAAGTTTGACAGTCTTGGACAAATTTCACTCGTGATAAATTAAAAATTAATAGCAGCATGCAAATAGGTACTTTGCACTTGTTAAAAGTATTAAAAAGTTCAAATGCATAAGCAAAAACACTAATTGTCATGCAGTGTTAGGTGAATGACATAAATTTGTAACTATGTTTCACACGCGTACAAAACCAGTTTCACCAGTTTCAGTGGCTATGGCTGTGTTAGCAACAGCATGGGCCAATAAAAGCGAGCCTGCAGAGTGAAAGAGTTGATTTTAAGGGCACATTCCATGTTATACATGTTCCAGGGGCTTTCTACTTTGGACTAGCTCTCAGATTTAATCTCAAACACTGAAGGCTTACTAGAGGCTGGAGTGCATTAGGCACATTCCTGCAGTGCATCTTGCAGATTATTTTGTCAAAAGAAATCCAGTACAGGTCACTGCCCAGGATCACTCCACAATGCAAACCAAAGAAGCGGGAGAACTGGAGATTCACTTCAAAACTGCATTGCTGATCCAAATGAAAACAGCAGCATAACACAGTCATTGCTAAATGATATTTATTAGTAAAAAACCAAGTGTTTAAAACAAAGAGAAATTAAACTTCTGAGGGCCTGGAATAGAATTTGAGAAGAATTATTTTCATATAACATTATGTGAGATAAAAGAAAAGCATTTCAAATTCGATGCAGGACCTTTGCAGTCAGCTCTGTGAAACGCAAGTCTCCCACACCCATGTGGACATGAATCACTTGACTGGAACAGCATGCATGTGAAACTGAAAGCAGAAGTGTATTTTTAAGACAAACTAGGGTTAGACACGAAAGTTTTAGGGATTTCAGTCAGTAATGTTCAATAAATGCCTGACAGCAAGGAAACAAATTAACACAGATTCACTCAATTCTTGTCAGATTGCAGGTGGGAACAAAAATACAGCCAGAGTAGTTGGTGAGTTTGAGCAATCCGAGTGCACTGGTTAACCGTTAGAATAAAAATCCATTACTCATAACCCTGACACTGCTGGTAAAGTCCAGTAATTATGGTGACAGTAATCTTATTGCTGCAAGAATGTCCAAATACTGCCCACAGTCAGTCTTCTGTCACCCCATCTCATCTAGCCAGCACGCTCCTTTAGTGCTCCTCATCATGAAAACAGGAACAGAAAACATGAAGAGGTTTGTACCACATTCTTGAAGAGAAGCACATGCTTTTTTTATTTTTCTGAATAGAAGTATTAGTTGCTCAATATATTTTCTTTAGACACCAAATCAGAACTGCATCTCCATCTGGCAACAGTGACATGATTTGCATGACAGAGAATGGTCACTTATAGAACTTGTCCCTTAATATCTCTACTAGACTTCTCCAGCTTCCTCCCCCACCCCATTAAAAATAGAAAAAGTTCTAGTGGATTTCCATCATCAAAGAGTTATTAGAAAGTTCTTACAGTTGAAATGCAATTATCACTCTCAATTTAATAATATTTTTGTATTACTTTGTTTTCTTTCTAAATTGAGAAAGATAAATGTTATTCACGTTACTCTAGTTACATTTAGTTACCAACAAGTAAAGGTAAAAGCATTCCAAATACTTTATAGATGACAGTCCTACATTTTCTAAAATGTGGCCTGATGCTCTAAATATAGTTCCATGTTCATTGAATTCCTCGCTTGTATTCTATGGTTTATTCAAATGCAGATGATTTAATGAAAAAAGTCTACCCATAGTTCAGGCAATAACAATGACATGACTTGTAACTTACTAAGTATCATCTTTAAAGCAGAGAGGCTAATGGTCACTAATTGTCACATTCCTTGCTTAGGGACATGATTTTTCTACCTACCAGTGCAGAAAACACTTGATCACAGCCAAGCTGAAGTGGTCTGAGCATAGAGATGACACGATTCACTGACTACATTACACAGCACACAGGTAGAAGTAGTCACAACTTGACTGCAAGGCCTGTGGAGCTACAGGAGATGGCATCACGTGGATCTATTAAGGGTGCGCAAGTAGAGCTACACTTTTGGAAGCATGGGGCAAAAATGAGCTAGATGTTTGCTGAAGTTAAACCTTTCATCCTGTAGTCTGTACCTTAGAGCAGCAGATTCCATTGGCACAGATGATGGTTTAAAGACTGAAATTGAGTATTGACATTGCCAACCAAAGACGACACTATGATTTCATTTGCCCTCTCTCATAGCACACTAATTGTGGAGGGTGAAAAGTCCAATAATCTCACTAATATTTAGCCATTAACTCAAAAATGAACTAACAAGGAAGAACAGTGACAGGGGAGGTGTTGAGTGAGCATGTTGGTTAAATTAATACACACAACAATTCCTTTACGTTGCAAAAACCAGAGCATGCAACATCTGTAGGCCAAAGTATGTCTCGTCCCACAGTTTTCACCATGTCTACAACTGAAGTATATCCCTGCAATCTGCCTAAGCTTTAATACTTTCGTGTGTTTTTTAATTAGGTTGTGGGATAGCTATTTGTTGAATATTTAAAATTCAGTTGAAGTTCCTTTTCCCTTCATGGAAAAATAAAATTCAGCTTCAGCATCTGAATGTATATGAAAGCAAGCAAAAGGAGCACTTTGAAGATCTGGATTTTTTGATGATACCACACAGAACTACAGAAGAGTAGACAGCAATGTAAGTCAGCGTGTAAGGTGTCTATATCAGTAAAACAAATATAAAGAGCATGTCAAAGTGTGCTGTTACCAATCAAAAAATTGTTTATCACTAGAATGCACTTAATACTTTACTATACATATAACATAAACCCTACTTTTCTGATTAAGGAATCTTTATTTCTAGGTGGACATACATTTCAAGTCTCTCACTATAAGTATATGGAGTCATCACATAAATATGATGAGGTGATTCTAAGTAAAGTAGTAATTATTTCAAATTATTGCAGATTTTTCCAAATACCTCTACCATATTTCCAGAAATAATATGAATTTCAACCACAGCTTTTAAACTTATTGCCAAATTCTAGAAGTGTCAGTGTACTTTTGGATGTCTTGGGGGTAGTATAGAAAGAGTAGGGGGTGTTGAAAGCTCCAGACATTTTATCTTAGATCTTCAGTCCTGGAATATCTAGACTACCTTACCCTGTAATCACACACTGCAAAGCTGACAGCAGAAATGCTGGAATATAGACTGGAAATGTTATGAACTCACCTCTTCCTCTTTCCACCCCCATTTCCCCAACAGACTTAAGCTAGAAAAAAGCAACAAATATCCACAGTTATCCTTAAATCTCACTTCATTAGAATAAAAATTCTGTATTTGAATGCTGAATTCTGTAAAAAAGTCCAGCCTTGTCTTTCCGTAAACAAAGGTATGCTTTAAAATTGAGTGTGTGCCCTGAAAGCTGTGGCCAGTGAGCAAATCTGAATCAATATATTACACTTATTTGTACCTTACTGATCCTTAAGAAAGTAACTTTATAATCTTCCACCTAAACAGCTGTGACTTGTCATTGTGTCATTCAGATTTTCTGCACATAACTTGTTCATGGACAGATCAGTATTTGTTTCCTTACTCTTCATAAAAAGAAGAGCATTTATTGATAATCTTACAAAATGGAATCACATAAGACTCTATTTCATAGTGACAACTCAATTTAAAGTGGTGCTGTAAGAAAGAAACCACTTCCCAGGCCATTTGATTCACTGACTTACAACTTCAGTAACTTTGATGCATGGCCTACAATGCAAAATTTAACCAGTGTGGCCACTTCATCACATGACAGGTAAAAACACCATATTGAAAATAAACACGTAGCACAGATACTGATGTTTCTGGCAAAAACATGATTCTAACAGGTCAGTTCTGCATGCTCGATCTTCTGTATCTCATCTTTTTTTATTATTATTTTTTACTGTTTAGAAGTTATGAGTCATCTCTAGGACCAAAAAAATCCCCAACAATAAGATAAGTATAAGCCAATTTAACATGTCTCCCTGCCAGAACATTTTTTACTTAGCTACGGATACTTTCTGGTTTCTCAAATGAGTCTTCAACTTTGATTTCACATAGCTATTGATTTTCCGAGTTACAAAAACAAGACTACATCTTTAATCCGCAGTTGCACAACTGTGTTACCAGGCGCTGCTCCAGTTAACCAGTTATGAATAAAGTTACAGTTTTTGAACAAGCTTATTTGTTCTTCAGAGACTTTTTAAACTCCTGTCAGAATTCTGGAAAACAAAGCTGTAGCTGTAAATGAAAAAACAAGTAATTAAGTCTCATCTTCACAGACCAGCACTCTGGAGGCAAACTCCTCTGTATGGAGGATAACCTGCAATACACCTTGTCAGACTTCCTTACTTGACAGTGATCAGAATATCCCTGTATTTCGTGCAAACGCAAATAAGACATAACTTCAAGCATTTCTCTTTAAGATGAATGCACTTTAAAACAATCTTTTTAATAGCTGACAAGAAACAAGTTAACACTCTCAAAAACTGGTGTTAGCTGCAGCATCACAGAGTAATCTAAGAAAAAAACAGCAAAGTGACCTCCAACCTGAACAACGCTCCTGCTCCTGGATCAACTTTTCTCAATTTACTTCAAGACCTGGAAGCAGAGCTTTACAGGAAAAAGCTTCTAAACACAAACACAAAACTGAGAAACAAGAAAGGGATTGTTAACGACCAGCAGCTGCCTCTAAGTGACTGCTGATTTTCAAGTACTGAGAAGCTGTGCTGACATCAGTGCATGTTTTTTTCTTCTTTTATTTTTGCATTTTCTACATAGGAATTTCTGGTTAAAACAATTAAGACGTGGAAGTGTTACAAAGAAGGGAGGTCGGGGGGGAGAAGAAAGAAGACCCACAAAACAAATCAGTAAACGCATCATTCAAATAAAAGGCGCAACAATTACAGAGAAACTTTAAAGCAACTTACCTCGAGGGAGAGAGATCAAAGAGCTGTTTTCAGTCGGAGCTTGGTCTGGCCCTTCAGGCCCCGGAGGAAGAGGTTCTCTCACTTGGGACATCTGCCAGCTCTCTCACCGAGTAATAAAGAGCCTGCACCCCCCTCCAACAAAACTAACACGCGACCCTGAAGGAACAAGCAAATGAAAGAGCTCGTTAATATATTTCATGCAGAAAACTCACGGCGAGGGGGCGAGGGACTGAGGAGGGACAGCAATGAAGCGGCAGCAACTTTGCGGCGCGGCGGCGGGCGCACTGTCCGCCCCCCGCGGCGAGCACCCGCAGGGCCGGGGGGCGGCGGCCGCGGGGCGGGGGCGGCCACGGGCCGTAAGCCAGGCGGCCGCGGGGGGCGCCCGGGGGGAGCCGGAGGGGGCCCGAGGGGGCCCGAGGCGCTCCGTCCACCGCGGCGGAGCCGGCTGGCAGCGCGGCGCGCCCTACCTTTGCATTTCCTCCCGCCCTGCCGCAGCGCCTGGCCCGCCTCCGCGCCCCGGCCGCGGGAACCTCTGCGCCGCTCGCCGCGCCGCTCCCCGCGCCGCTGCCGCTCCGTCTCTCCCGGCGGCCGCCGCCTCTCCCGCCGCGGCGGGAAGCCTTGCGCCCACGGGCCTTCCCCCCTGGTCGGGGCGCGCACACCCTGACACTCACACCCGCTGTCCCCCCGCCGCCGCAGTCACTCCTTCTCCATCATTTCCGGACAATGAAACATCCCGCTCCGGCTGGCGGCGGCCGCGGCTTGGGGCGGCGGTTGTGCAGGTCCTGCCGCCCGCCAGCGGCGGGCCCGCGGGCTGGGCTGGGCTGCGCGGGGCCGGGGGGTGGTTTGGGGCGGCCCGCGGGGCGCCTCGCTACCACCAGCCGGGCCTTCAGCTACGGAAATTCCCCCGGTGGGGAGAAACCCGTCAAGCAGAAATAGGGAAGGGCGGGGGGAGACTATCTGAACGAGAGGCTTTCATGCCTGCACAGGGTTTGCAGCTGTAGCACTTGGCAGCCGCAGCCGTGCAGGGGCACTTCTGATGGTGCAACCGCTGGCTCAGGAGTTGTCCTCTGCGGTTACAGTTTGCCTTCAACCAGTTGCGCCTCTGAAAGGGGGTAGAAGACACGTGAAGCGCCGCGGGCCTCCACGCCTGTCCTCCCGGCCCTCCCCAGGACCCGTTCTCACACACCCTAACCCTCTCGTGTACCTAACTAGGAACAGAGGGATATGTCTACAAAAAGGACCTTAAAGCAGACATACAAAAATGGTCAAAGGAACCCAAACGACAGAACAAGCATTTTTCAAAAGTAAAACCCTAGAGTGAAAATTACTTCTTCTGCTATCACCTGCCGAGCGGTGTTACCTGTGCCTTCCCTATATAGGAAATTTATTTCCCACGGCACAGACTGGTGTGTTTGTCAGCCTCATGCTCTGTTCTTGCCCTCACCGTGGAGCACTGCAATTTTTGCTCATGTGCGTGCTGGCGTCCATAAGCTACATGCTTTAACTTGCTCATGCTATCACAGTATATCACCTTTCTCTATCAAAGTGTGTCCATGTTTAAACTGCAATTTCCTTAAAACTTGCAAGCACGTTTTTATTACGGTTTAGTAAATAAACTTTACTAATATGTCTTCTGACAGTGTATAGCCAGGTATTTTTTGAGAAACAAAAGTGGGAAAATAGCCAAGTTATAGACTATCTACATCCTAACATAAGAGACTATAAGAGATGGATATTTATTTTTATATGATAACTGCTAAGGAATATGCTCAGGTCTTAAAAGTTCACTTCTTGAAGTTTAGCAACTTTCCCTGCAGTTCTTGCAAACCAACCAGGATAGTGTAAGTACATGAGTAGGAGCCAGTTATGTGTGAGACCACACACTTCAGGGCCTTCTCTCATTTCAGAAGTCACCAACAATTTTGTACCACGATATGGCTCTATTATTGGTCATTATTGGTGCAAAGGAGAACAGTGTACTAAAAGGTGCATGTACTTTCCTCTGAAAAAATACAATAATTTTTAAGTATTTCAGCAACCTAAGATGTTCCTTGGCACAGCATAATGTTTCTTTAAACTTTTTCTTGACAAAATGGAAAATGTTTTATGTGGCGAAGAAGCTGTGTAAAAAATCCATTTTGGATACACAAAATTATTATCATACTGCATAATAATAATACTGGTTTCAATATCTACACTTTTCATCTATGAAAACATTGCATAACTTTCCATAGTTCCTTCTCTCCTTGCTGTCCTCGGGGCAGAGGGATTGAGACATAAGGTAAAATGACTTACCTCAAACTCCCAAGTGAGTCAGTAGCAGAAGAGAGGTTATGACTCATACTCAATGTTGAAGCTTGTGTTTTTCCCTCTGAAATTGGAAACATAGGAGAGAACAGTGGGAGGAGCAATAATTTAGCCAACCTCACCCTGCATTCAAAATATTTCATTGGATAATAAATGCCTATGAAGAGCAGATACCATGCAGGGTTGGCGTTTGGGTTTTCTTTTTAGCCTTATCTATGAAACCCACATGGTAAACTCCATGACGTTCAGTTTATCTTCTTAAAAAAGATGATTGGATGAGCTCACCGTGCCAAAAACTGTGTAGCAGCCTACATAGAGTATAAAGCAGCTAAATCATTGGAAGAGGATCTTTAGCTTGTATTGCAAAGCAAGGCTGTAGGAGATAACCCTAAGCAAAATCAGATTTAAAAAATAAGGTATGAGAAGTCAATATACAAAACCCACAATTCACTGAAGTAGCACATTAGAAATATTGTGCAATACACAGTACCTTACATACTGAAGACTGTGATGACTGTAAAAAGATGGGTCCCGAGGTGGTCGCTGTTAATGAGATACCACGGATAGGCAAAGTTCATTGGCATAAGCCGACCATACAGCACTTCCTGACAGCACAACACAGGTTAACAAATACACAACTAACCTAAAATAATTGTTTTATTACTTTCCTTTAAAATATGTGTCATTCTAAAACGTTATTGAAAGTTCTCAGGAAGTGGGCAGTTCAGACATGAACATTGTAGCCTTTCGAATAGGCTACAAATACGGGATATGCTGCATCTTGCCACAGCAAACCGGTAATAGGCTGATGCACGTATGTATTGCAATATATCCTTCTGTGGCAAGATCGTAAAATTCAGGTATGTTCTTCTAGACAATGGCAGATTTTGAGACGGATGTGAAGAGACAATAAGTATAGTTTGTAGGCAGTTAAAAATTTCCTGGGGGAAAAAAAAAAAACCCAAACCCAAGGGTTTTTTCCCCTATTAAACAATTTCTGTGAAACAGATTCCTATTAAAAGTGCACAAAATGCAGAATGTAATCATATGTCTTCAGGACAAAATTGGTCATGACCATTTTCTAGTCTGAGGTCCCACACAAGCCATAGGATAGATATTACCTCCAGCCAAAATAGACTTTTCACTGAACAAAAGAAGTGTTTTAGAAAGACACAGGTTGTTTATTTAAAGTAAACCCACAATATCCCGAAATTAACTGCTGTGTAAAGGTTGTTTACGTATGTAATTAAAAATTCAAGCTATATTTCTAGCTTGAATTTTCCAAGGCAAATTTTTAGTCTATGAGCTTTTTTGGATATCAGACAGTTTCTTGAGGAAGAAGTTTTGGATAGCAGAGTTGCTTACTTCAACAATGCTCTAGAAATTTTGTGTGTAACTCTTGAAATAAAAATTTTACTAAAACTCTTACTGCTTACACAATGAAGGGATCAATATTGGATTGATCCATTATGGATCAATGCAGGTGTAGGGACCCAAATTTTCTCCCCATCCTAACACTTATCTTTCTTTCCTCAAGGCTACTCTTTAACTGATGCTGACTTCCTTCCATCAGCAGGAACAGAGGAAACTAGAAACGTTTTAAATCCTTCACTTAAAACTTTCTGCAAGATGGACAATAATATTTATTAAACCTTCTTGTGATTGATCGCTTGTACCTTAGTGCCTGTGAGTTCCAGTTATCCTTCTGCTATGTCTAAGAACATGATTTGCAACTTTGTAGTATGCATTTTTAACATATGTGTATTATTCTAAACTTCATAGCTCTTGTCAGTATCAGGATCATGGTGTGGCAACACTGAAATGGGAAGAACTGCTATAGCTAAAAGGGCTCAGAAAAAGATAGGGAGTTAAACCCAAGTTATGTTATAAAATAACAGTATTACAAGTGAAACTTAACTTCTTTTTTTTACAGTTTAGATCACAACGAGAAATATATGCAGTATATGCATAAAGGCATAGTAAAAGGGAATTTGAAGGTCACTGCTGCGCTTGGTTTGGAGTACTTCTGGTTCCTGGTGTTCACGGCCTAGCCTGTGTATTTCCCTTCTCCAAAACAACCTGTAAATTGCCAGGTGCCCGAACAGAACTGGATGCAGCTGTGATGTAGGTGAGAGTTTGTGCGCTATAAAACATAACCACTGAAGTGCTGTGGGATTGGTGGTGCCTTGGACACCAGATGATCCTAACAGGGCCAGCAACCCCTTCTAGTCCAAGGAAATCCACCTCCAAAGCGCACAAACAGAAACAAATAAACGGGAGGATGCCTAAAATGAAATTAGGGAAATGCAGGTTTAACTCATTCCGTAACCAGAAATGGAATAAAGAAATGCATTCTCTTTTAGAGAACAATTGGTTCCAGTGATGCTGTACATTGCCCAGGAAGCAAGAAGTCTTTATACCGTAAATGATTCTTGACCAGGTTTAACGTTTTTCTGCCACAGGATGGACTCCACAGTGGGGAGAAAGGGAATATGAAGCTTATCGACTGCTTTGTGCTGGCTCGAGCTGGCAATTTAGAATAAAACTCTGCGTAAACATGAACTTAAAATATGAAAGGGGTATTTGTCTCCATTTTATTTTTCTGTTTATAGTATGATAGTATAAGAAATCTTTCGTTTCTCTAAAATATTTTCTGACACAGATGGCAAATATTTCATTAACATTGATATATTATGAAGTGAAACAAAATAAAATATTCTGAGATGAATTATTTCTGATGTAATTCCAATGAAGTCCAAGGAGTTGCATGAAGATGAATTCAGCTCAACAAGCGTTGTCCTACTTAGGGCGAAACACATCACATGGCTTGGTTTATGGTAGTTTCAGCTATTCCTTAGCAAGCTCAAGCAAGTAGCTCACTCAAGCAGGTAATAGATCTCACATGAAAAAGTAACAGATCATATATTCAGGAATGCAAAATGATGTTTCATCACAACAAAATGTCAACTCGTAATTCACTACATTCCTACAAATAAGTCTAGAAGAAATATCCAGTATTCAATTACAGCTGTGCTGGATTGCAACAGTTAATTCATTTGCATGTATTCCCTTCAGTTATTCAGCTTTTCACTTTGCAGTTAATATTCCACCTGAAAAAAAACTTATTTAGGACTTCAGCAGAAACGTGAAATTCGGCAAAAATTAATGTTTCAAACTCTGTACTGATTTTTTTATGCATTCAGGATTATTTCGAACTTGCCTTGACATTAAAGGTCATCTCAGCAAAGTCAAACAATGGACAACAGCATCTTATGAGTTAACAGGACAGAAAGTTTAAGGGAATATTGATTAAAAAGTGTGGCTAACTGAACACAGAATATTATAACATGAACTATATGGAGACTTAGTAATTTCAGAATAACTTAATGAATTTACCTGAATCACTCAGTCATAACAATACTAGAGGCTGTATTTATAGCAAGCAAAAAATCTTAAGACAAATATTTCTGTGGCTTCTTAGGTTAGCAAGTCTCCTTTTGCCTCTGCAACCTGAGCAGTATCTGTATCTGGCATTATTTTACATTAGTATTTTATGCACATTCCTTACAATTGTGAGTATTCATGAAATTTACATTACCTTTTCTCAGCAGTATCAAACTAATTGCCAATGTCAAATGATGTTTGCAAAGATACCGTATCTAGAATTCCACAAAAATAAAAATATTTCCATATGAAAAGAATAGTTGATCCTTCCCAAAAATGTTAAAATGAAAAATACTAAACCAAACATAGTTTACAAATAGAATAAATAATGCAGTGGAACAGAAGACTGGATTTTATATTGCTGCATGAGATCATGGTATCACATCCAGAGATCTATAAAAATTAAGTTAATTTTGTGCTTCTTCAATATGAGTTCATAATACACAGTACAGTTGCTCCTTTTGAGTTGCCAGAGAGCACAGTACGATTGGATATTAAAAATACTGTGCGTTCTATGTCGTATTTCCATACTATAGAATGCTCTTATTTACATATTATGTATTATTCCTAATACATATTCAGAGCATATATTGTAACAGCTCCTTTGGAACCACTAACATGTATGTTGTGAATGTGCATTAACAGAATGCATTTGCATATTATCAGTCCATAATACTGAATGCACAATCAAATCTTTGATAAAAATCATTGCTATAGATATAAGCAGAAGTTATTTTCTCATGCTTCTCACTCACAACACTGCCATCTTGCACAGTCGTTTCCTACCCATATCTTTACAACTCACAAAGAAAAAATCCGGTAATGAAACAATTCTGTGAATTATAGTTTTCATGAAGTAAAATATTTCATGAGGTCTTTTTTTCCTCTTTGCTCTATCCTATAGACAATATTTTCTTTAATTGTCTGAATATATCCCCCTGGTTTTCATTTTGAAATCCATATAAATGGCTGGACTAAGGTCTTAATATCAAATGCTTATTTAGATATTACATGTAAAATGCAGGTCATAGGAAAAGCGAACATAAAAATAAACCTCAGTCAGTTCTACTAGTATTTTTAACTAAAATTATTTTGTTTGTTTATATACTTGCCTAAAATAACGGGGGGTGTGGGGGTGAGGGTTGCCATCCAGGAACATACAATTCTCTAGATTGGACAGAACTAAAATTACAAAATAACATTACAAAATAACATGATTACAAAACTTCCTTTCTATCAAAAAGTTATTGCTTTTCTACATTGACAGATGAGCATCCTGGCAACCCGTGCAAGTAAAGATGGAAAAAGGCACCCCTACTTGTCTAAAACAGGGAATTAAAGAAAGATAGTCTTCTGCCTCAGTTTCTTGCTTAGCCAAATGAAAGTAATGCAAATCTTGGGTCCAGGTCTGATATAATTCTGTGTCTGTGCTCCTGGGATGGGAATTTTCCCCAGAAAGGAAAAGCAAAGCTAAGGATGGCTTGGCTTTTACCCAGTTCCCTTCCTCATCCTATAGATTTGCTGGGCTAACTAGAAAGACACAAGAGGAAATTACCTATACCATTTCAAAGACCTCATAGTGACCCTATGGACTATTAGTTTTAAAATACTTTCAGTTGTATTATTTTAATAAGCGGTACCAGAAGTTATTTTATAGTTCTGATGTCACTGCAGAGACATTCACTCCAAAACATATCCAGATAAGCATTCTGGAAGTTAACGTGAAGTATAAACTACCAACCATACAAGAAGCAAATATTTATGCACGACTATAATAATACCTCAGCTAAAATATTAATAAAATCTGGAAAACACAAATTAGATTCAAAGGGCCTCCCATATAGATGGCTCTTTTGCACCACATGTGTGGGGGTGCAGTCCTTTCCACTGAATGATGGACACCAGTACATTCTTCATTTATATGTGTAATATCTGCCACATATCAGAGAGAGAGTGTGTACGTGTATGTGAACATAAAATCACTGGAATTTTAGTGTTTTCCCTTTGCAATAAATGGTTACTTTTTAGTTTAGCAAGGAAGCCTATTACATTGTACAAATTCCTTCATTTCTTTTTTCCTTTTTCTGTGGTTTATTTCAAACATTTTAAAGTAATGAAAATGCTGCAAAAGTCATAATGTTAAAGTATAATTTTATTTAATGTTGTTTCACATTGTAAGAGCTATATAAGGCTCTTTTAAACTTATACAAGAAGTTATTTAGAGGTCTGAGCGGGTTTTTTTTTTTCTGTGATTTTAAATAGAAGTAAGATAGTTTGTACTCAACTATTTTCTAACTCTAACATACTAGCTGCTCTCTCTCAGAGGTTGTTATGAGATATAAATGCCAGCAGTCTGTAAATTACCTTGATCGTCAGTGAGCAACAAAAACACTGTGGTTTTCCTAAGTGAGCTTTATATCTTATCAATAAATTATTTGGATTTTTGGATTAATGCACTTTATTATAATAAAATGCTAAGGATTAAAAAAAAAAAAACAGCTCAAACAATTTGTGAGAACATCAAAATTATGCAAGTCATGCTGTAAAAGCTTGGTGCCATATATGAAGAATTAGTACAAAAATCTTAAATCTTCAGAAACATCTAAGTTATCAGCCATTGAATTTTCTTTTTATAAAACTGTAGCTGGAAAAGACAAAACATAAGCAGAAGCACGAAGATATGCTATTTTTTTTCCTTCTTAATCTCTCTCTTATGACATCCCCAGCTTCTAATATCTTGCCGCACTTTAAATTCTTTTCCTTTATGAAGTTTGTTATGGAATGAGAAGTGGTGAATAGCACCAAAAAGCTCCATGACAAAGGAGGCAGTATAATACTTTTAAAAATAAAGCAGAAAATATTTTATCTCATTTTTTCAACATAAATGAGTGAACTTGGTAACAATGGAGTGACTTTGGCCTCTCATTGATGCAAACAAAATCAGAATCTTGACCCCTGGATACAGCAATCTGTAAGATATTGCATTCTTTTGACCTGCAGCCTGCAGAGAAATGCGCAATTTGGGAATTTGGTAAAATGAAGTGAAGGTTTCAGAAATATGCAGCAGATTTCTGTACATATACATTGATTTTTCTCAAATATAGGGTACGCTACAGTAGACCATGAGATTATACGTTTATCCTCATTTGTGAAGGTGAATGCCTAGAACTTATGAATGGAAAGAAAAAAAATGTTATAAAGTACTTAATCCTAATCAATATTTATTAAAGGAGACAAAGTAACAGTAAGGCAAATCTACATTACTTTAAGGAAAAAAAAGCAAGCAAGCTGGATTTCTTATCTTGCAATAGTTAATAAAGTTTTATGATTTATTTTAACCCTGAAGTAGGTTTTTAAAAACCCTGGTTATATTAATGCACTAAAAGAAATGCAATTGTCACTTAGTTTCATCAAGCATGACAGGTGACAGTTCCGAAGATGAATGCTGAAACTTGTGAAAATTGAAAGTTCAGGTTGAAGTGACAATAATATGGTAGCAATGGGATGGAATTGTGCTGCTTACTGCATTAATCAATACTACAATTTATTTTTAATATACGAATAATGTTTAATTTAATTAATTTATGACTAGGTGCTTTCTACTTAAGTCTTCTTTTAAGGCTCTGGATTTTGGTTTCATTTTATAACATTCTGACTATAGAACCACAGCCATTCTCCTAAAATATCACTGTTGGGAAAGAATCAGTTTTCTGCATGCCGTGTGCAATTTGGGAGACTGCTAATATAACTAAATCAATTAAAGGGGATGCTGCTCTATTAAGACTGGAAAACTTGTGCTATTGTCACCTGTGCTATATTTTGTGCAAAATCAGATTTATATTTGTTCAGTTTATGACATCTCACTTATCTTTGCAAACCACGGACTACATCTGCAATCCCCTAGCAAAACCTAGCTTTTTTTATTTCCAGCAGTGAATACATGCACTCCTGTACAAACTCAGTTTGGGTTTACCTATGTTGTACTTTGTGATAGCCCACATAGTTGAGCTTTAGTACTTTGGGATAAGCGAGCAGTGAAACATTTTAATTTCTAATACAGTTAATGAGCAGTAGTAAGGAGTGTGAATAGGATAAATACCATATAGATGGTAATAAATAAATTTAAACTTCAGCAATGATGTTAATGAAACCATCGAAGCAATCTCCTTCACAGTACTGTAAAATCAATACAGGAGGCGTTTCTGCAACAAACCTTTATCTCCAGTACGGGATAGAAAACACTTTCCAAGTAAAAATACAGGCAGCACTGAATGCCAGACAGTACTGAAAACTGCCACTATCAACAGATCTAAGCTTGCCTTTGACCCCATTAGGGACAAGAAATAATGTAAACATTTTAATGTTGAATGTAAATAAACATATTAAGTCAAGCGTAAATGACTGTTGGTAGCTTTCTCTGCTAATATCCTGTATTTCTGATCTCTGCATGTTGTTATAAGCTTTGACTTATGGACTTGCGGCTTATGTTGGTCTTTACGTCTCCTGTGCATCTGGTTCATTATTCTCATGACCTACCAAAATTCACATATAAGTGGGTAATGTCTCTTAAACTTCTTAATCCAGTTTGATTAAGAGACAATGTTCATAGTGGAGAAGTATATGAGGCAATTTATGGCTTTTGAGGGTGATTAAATGCTGACGTGCAGCCAAGGCATCTGATAATCACAAGAACTATTTATTGCTAGAATATTCCAGCCACGTGAACGTTTTTCCCATCAGCCGGTAAAAGAAGCACATTTAACAAACAACATTAAAAATACAGATTTTTTTCTAGGTAAATTGAAATTCTGCATGTAACTGCAGTTGTATAGGTAAAGCATATATGGAGTTCGGAAGGAATATGTTCCTTGCCCGAAGAGCAGGGCTAAGGACAAATAATTGCATGAGGGAGCTACCTGTGTAGAAGCCGATGGCTGAGACTGAAGTGTGAACATACATGATTTAAGTTAGGATTTATGACTCCTTTTCATATTGCTACTGTAAATGAGCAACAATTATCATCTGCCAAACTGGCCTGTTACCACATGTTGGAAACAAGTCCAGAGAGGTTGCAATTCTCTGTTCTCATGGGAATGGGCCTGTTTCATTTATACCTCCAAAAATATAAATGAAGTAAGGAATGATGCCTTAGGAAGAGGCCACTACAGAATTAGGAGAAGGGAGGTTCTGGTGGAAAACCCTCATAAGAGCTTGGAGAGGAAGTTGGAGTTGAGCGTTTGGGGGAATTTTTTTTTTTTTCCAGTTAATGCTGTGAGTCACAAGTAAACGGCCAATGCAGGGATACTACTCCATATTTATTTAAACAGTGAATACCAAGACACTCAAATCATTCACAGATCCCATACAGTAGTCTGCTATACGCCAAACAGCCACGTTTGTTTATTTTTTTTACAAAGGCGGCATCACTAGCACTCATGTGAAAACGAGGTAACGTCTTCTGCAGCTGAACTACTAAACCCAAGAATGTTACAATCTGGTGACTTCCAGAACTGGGGAAACCGATCTATACACACCCAGTGACATTTCTGATTGTCATTCTCCTAAAGCTGTATAAAATTCAATCCTCTTTTCATTTAGTGGAAATGAAGAAGGAAGTTGGAAGGAAGATGCTGAAGAGTTGGGCAGGTAGGTTTGGAATCTGTCCAAGCAGACTGCACTTGCTTCCACTGGCAAGCTGGTGCTTCCTTAACTGTTAAGTCAGAAAAGAAATATAGTATGTTTGTCCTTCTCACTGACCATTACGGAGAAAAAGAAAAGGCGGCCTCATTTGCCCCAACAGTTTTCTGTCTTCTGTTTTCTGACATTCTCATTTCATACCCACTGGCAATGATACACAGAGATGGAAGGCAGGAAATCTGAACTGGTGATCATACCTAATAGTCTTTTTTAACAGCATCCTGGCAAGGACTGCAAATGGACTATTACTGCACATTAAAATACATGAGTACTTTTATTTACAGTTCCTAGATGTCTGATTTCAATGCCTAGTTTCTTCTCCCAAGGTAATTTCAGAAGGGAGAGAGGCAGGAGGAAGGAACACAGCATTGTGGGGGAACACTGATTTTTGATTCCCTTTGCTCACAGATGCTCTGTAACTGCCCTTACATCCATGGTCTCGTGTGGTGAGGGCAGAACTGAGAAACTGCCGAGTTGAGTTACTCTGGAGATGGTCCTAGAGCAGTCTGTCTCAGAGAGCGGGCAACACCAGGTATTTCAGGGAAAAGTGCAAGTGGAATAATTCCTTCACATCTACACATGATGAGATCTTATACTAATTTGCAAAGAGCTGGTTTTACCTCAGACATCAGACTTTGCCCGTACGAGAGACCATTCCTACACAAAAATGGTTTATACAGTTCAATCATAACATTCTGTTCTTCACAAAGAAATGTACAAAATCTCACTCTAATGTGATGAGGGAGTCCATTTTTGTCTCTAAAAATTGCTCAAGCCTGAAACTGAATAAAGTCTGAGTGCACCTAATTTCTGAGTCCCAGCTGTGTTTCTTCAAACAGTTTCTTCTGCATCTGCCATTGCCTCGTTTTTTTTTTTAATGCAGGAAACATCAAGTCTCTTCTAAAATCTACCACAAACTTTCACTGTATCTACAAGCAAAACAATCTTTGCATGCCTTCTTTTAATTATCTATGAAATAAGAATGGCATTATTTGCTTCCCAGGAAGGCTATATTTGCCTGAGATCCTGGCATGGCAGATACCAATGAATTCCAAACAGTAATTATTTGTTAAAATTCTCAAGACAAGAATTTGGAAAATCAGCAAACACCTGTCAAACATCTTCCACAGCATCATGTCAGGAGGCTGCATTAGGAGGCACCATTACCAGGTTTTCACTCTTGCCTGACTATGAGCATTCAAGTTTGGCCTCTCTCACCTGTGGTATTAGTGACAGAGATGGCTTTACTCGCTTTCACTTTCCTCAGACAGTCAGAAAGGATGTGATGACAAAATAAGATCTACCACTGAGATAGCAGGGTAGTTATCTCTGAAGGAACACTGGGCCACAGTTTCAGAACAATCCCACAACACCATTTAGAAGTTGACTATCTTCTTAAGGACATAACAAATCAGTTTGTTCATTCTTGGGATGATAATGCCGTTTCACTGAAGTATAACTGAGTTCCATTTGAATTTTCTGTGTGCAGCAAAAAACGGCATAACAATGCTGATGAGCCCTCTCAAATTAATACCTCTTGAAGCAATAAATCTGTTAAAGGAAAAAATGGTTTCTGGGCACCAGGGCTATGTGTTTAAGGACTTGAACTTTCTTGATGCCTAAAACCTGGGAAAAAAGTCCAGAAAGGACACCCAGTTAGAAGAATATTGACTCATCCTGACAAAGTGGGGGGGTGGGGGGGAGAGAGAAAGGGAGGAGGGAGGGAAAAGATCAAGACTCACAACAAAAGACCTATTCATTAATAACAGGTTGGTTGTGGAACCGTTCCAGCATGCTTAAAAATACTTTATCCATTAGTTGGGAACTATTTTCTAAACGACAACTTGCTGCTCACATCTGACCACAACCAGCTCCCTTTTCACATTGAAAGTAGCGAGGTTCACATTGTCAAAAGCAGCTTGCCACTTCTTCTGGACATTGTAGGGGGGTGAGGCAGAGTAAAGCAGAGGTGCCCTGTGCAAAACAAAAATCCCTGACCTCCAGCATGCACAGAGGGGAAGTGCAAAGCCGTTCAGTTCCTCCCAGGCTATTTTAGGAAAAGAGGACAAATGAATACAACATTTAACTAGAGCTTTCCTCATACGAAAAACAGGAAGAGCATTTTAGGTTAATCAAGTTATTAAAAATAAGATCATTTAATGCCTCAGTATACAAGCTCAGCAATAGTCCTTCGCCATTTTATATGAGGCTGCTTTATGTTAAGTTCTAGTCACACACCTGAATAAAATCATCAAACATATATCACCAATGTTCCTATGCATTAGCTAACATAAACATTTTTAATTACAAATACTATATATTTCTTGAACAGCAGGATTTTTTAAATCAAATTATTATCTCCTAGGAATACTTCCTTCTCAGTTGTAAAGTGGTATAGCTGGAACTATTAATATTTTATGCTAGGGACTGTGGATACGACTTCATATAAAAGCTTTTCTTTATCTGCATTGTGACTGTTACTGTAAAGTTGGCATTTCTACCTTTTCCCAGTGTTTTGTTGCATATGCTTTCAGAGCTTAGTTGGAGGAAAATGAATATCTGGTTTAATGTGTGTTTATTTCTCTTGACACATACGTTGCATCCTTATGTTAGTTTGCATTGAGACTCTGGAGAAGATTCTGGGAGAATATTGTGCAGTTGATCTTCTCATCAAAGTATCAGCTTTTCTAAACGTGTCAGTCAGCTACAGCAAAAAGTACTCTATATTACAATATATGCTATCTGATTCACCTTCTTAGAGGGATCATCTTTGTAACCTTTTCTCATGTGGATATTCTTAATAACACCAGCTCTATGTAAATGCAAAAAGACTACGTCTGTATCTACAGCATCTGTTTAAAGCAAAAATGCAGTGAACAAATGCTTAAGTTCTTTAAACAAAGCATTCAATAATTTATATTTTGGGTTTAGATTTTAGATATAGAGCAATAACATTTGTAAGAATTCCTTGCTTTCTTTTCTTAGTTTCGATGATGACTTTCAAGCCAGGATGGGGAAGCTGTGATGGAAGTTGACATTGTAAATAAATATTCATATGTGTCCACTTGCTCATGAGCATTGTTGTATTGTACAGAACTCAATGAATCTACAATAGCTGCCTTTTTAGTTTCCTGAGACATGATAGCTCTTAACCTAGGTTTGCAGGTACCTTGTAATATTTATGAATAATACCATTGTCATGGGTTAGGGCTGGGCCAGCCACTAGATGAAAGACAGATGCTCTCTATTAACCCTTCTCCCTGGGAAAATCACCTGCCTGATTGTGGTGTCTCCCCTGCCAGGTAAGTCAGGGACAACAATACAGATTCTGAAATATATTTCCTTTTATGAGTACTGGCACATTGTAACCCAGCTCTGCAGAAGGTCTAAGAAAAATGGCAGGGCAAGATCAAACATTTGTTTACATCTCACCTCCAACAAAATATAATTTTGCTCTGGCTGACCTTTAAGTGGATGTAACAATTACGTAACGAAGTAAACCACAAGCCAAATAGAGAAGAAGAGACCACAGGTCACATAGTCCAAAATGTACAAGAAAAAAAATCTGGTTATGGTTTTATCACGAGAAGTGCCATCTATGTTTTATGTGCAATGCTGGACTTGTAAATGTTTCTAATTTAATGGGGGAAGTATCCAGATTTTAATAGCTCACTTTATTTTCCAGGCCACATCAAAGAGTGAGATGACCTCAACGCAATATCAGGAATGAAAAGAATTCCTGAATTCTGAGCCCAGCCGCAGGGTAATTTCAGAAGCCTTCCTGTCACTGCCTGGCTCCTGTCTTTGGACAAGTTGCGTGGTTGGGTTTTCTGTTTAAAAGCAACATTTACCTCCTGCATAGGAACACTATGAAGATTAATTCATTTGCATGACATGTGAAATATGAAATGTGCTGGGAAACAGATCTTAGTCATGGTAGTGCAAAGGGCAGTTACAGTGCTGCTAGCATGCTGTCCAAGAGACTGGTTGCCTCTGTTGTCTTTAAGCTCCTTGGTCTCTCATTCCTCAGAGAACACATCAGCGCAGAAAGGAAGGGGTCTCAGGGACTGGATCCTCTTTCCAATCCATACTGGAAATGCTCTGGGACCCTCAGCCGAAGCTAATGCAGACTGTTTCCATGTCCCTACAGCATGTCAGATGTTGAGCCTTGCATAAAATTCTCTCTCATTCACACCCAGGCTTCTCTGCTAAAAGTGCTTTTATCTGAGGTTGGATCTTAATGTATATGCAGAGTTGCTAATCAGACAGGTTTGATCCTCAAGCAAAACAGAAGATTATCAGCTTGGCTACATAGGTAGCCAATCATGTCCCACTTGATTGTCAAATTCTAATTCGTGGGGCTGGTGGGCTCCTTAAAGTTAAGAAAGGCTTAGAAATCCCTGCCTCCTCAAACATGAGCAGTCTTAAGCAACATCTTAGCACAACAGAAGCTAATTATTACTAGCAATATACTATTTTTACAATGAACACCTTAAACCAAAAATGTTACTATTCTTCATGTCTGTAGTAGCAATGTCCTGTGTTCCATCCATAGCAAGAAAATTGAGGTACATTTGCATATCTTAATTTCTTAAATAAACTTGTCTACAGAGAAAACTGTATCAAATACAACATGAAGCACTTGTTAATTCTGTTTGTAGGGATATGTAAGAAAAGGAATGTTTGTTTAATGAAGTATAAAAAATAAGTAGACAACATCATAGACCACTCATCTCTGTACCAGGTAAGACCAAGTTCAAAGTAGGTCACTACCTTGTCTCTGACATTACCCAGAAACAGATGCCTATGCAGAACCAATTGTATTTCCTGAGTCTACTCTTCCAGGCCACACACATTTGCAGTTCAGACCTAGCTGAGGAGATAATTCTTATTCAGTAACTTTTTTGAGTATTTCATTAATTTTTCTTCCAATTATTTTTCAAGCCTCCATCAACTTTTAACACCACAAATGTCACATAGTAACTTAATTACATGAAGAGGGGGGGATTTTTTGTTGTTTTGAACTTGCCATATTCTAATTTCATCTGATAGCTAGTTTTTCTCTCTAGAAGAGACAGTGTGCGATCATTTGCTGTTTAACTCCTCCATAACCTTGATGATTTTATAAACTGCTGTTACATCCCTCTTCACTTTGTCTTTTTTTTCTTAGCCTGAAGAGTCTTAAAATGTGTAATTAAAAATCATATCGAAACTGTTTCATACTTTTGATCATCCTTGCTGCCTTCTCTATATCTTTCTGACTTGGGGAAGGGGAGGGGGAAAGTCAACCAGAAGTTATATACAGTGCCCTGAAGATGAGGGCACACTGGAGTTAAAGAGAGGTGTAATGATATCTTCTGTTTTGAGCTGACATTTTCATAGAACTGTTTCTCCACAGTTATCCACTATTTATAACTTGAAGAACTCATTCCTGAGTGACAGGTTGTGTATGTTAAGTTAGGGTTTATGTATAATTAAAGCTGAGGTTATTTTTCCCTGTGGACATCACTTTAAATTTATTTACATTTCATTTCTCTTGGTTTTTTATTACCAAGTATTATGCTCTACAACTCCTCTCAGTTGATCTTCATCCTTTTTGTCCTGAATAACTTTGTAATACCAGCAAACTTTATTATCACACTTTTCACCTCTTTTCTACTATGTTGAAGACCACAGGTCTAGCACACACTTTTGTAGGTCACTGCAAGTATCCTCCCTCAACTGAGAAAATTGACTATATAAACTTATTTTGTCTCTACATTTTGAGCTTCATCCATTCAAAGACCTTCCCTATTACTCAATGGCAGCATAGTCTTTTTTACAGGAACATTATAAAAAGCCTTTTGGAATTGCAAGATTACTTTGGCAGCTGGATTATTTTTGTCTATGTGATTGCTGACTCCTCCAGTGAACTACACTCAAAATTTTAGATGTGACTTTGCTTTACAAGAGCCACTCTACTTCCTTTCATACGATATATTTATTCCCATGTCTACTAATTCTGTTCTTCTATTCATATTTGCCCAGTTCTAATGGGAACAAGTAGTTTCCTTGATCCTGTTGGGAAATTTTTTTTAAAAATCAGCATCATGTATGTACCTTCCATTCCTTAGGTGTCAAAGCAGTTTAAAGCAAAAGAACACATGTAGTAAATAATCTGGCAATCTCATACCTAAATTACTCTAAAGTTCTTATTCATACATGCTAAGTTATCTTTTAATTTTAATTTTGTCACTTCTTTCCATGAATTCTTTTGTTGAAACAGGTGCTTTAATGTCAGAACCTGTTTCTCAAGGGCTTCAGACATGGGACCCAAATTCCTCCAGAGTTAACAGAAATACATAAAAAATGCTTGTAGTTTCGGCTTTCTTCACTAATTTTTTTTGCATACCTTGATTACATAATATCTACAAACTCTTGTTTCCTTCTTCTAAGCTTCTTGTTCTTCGTGTGTTTGAAAAAAAAAAAATCTCTTTTTATACATTTTGCAACTATTCCCTTAATTCATATTAAGGCTGTCCTTTCTAGTTTCTTCTTCAAGAAGTTTCTTCATTCTGCTGTAGTTCCATTTTTCAAAATTAGTGGGTTTTTTTTCTTTGTTTTCCTGGTGACAATTTTGAAATTAATTATATTATGGCCATTCTGTCATTCTAAGCTTCCTGTGTTGAATGCAAACCAAGAATAGAAAGATAAAACCTATTATAGCTCTGTTTGCAATAATATTTACATTAACACCTTTTATTTTAATACAGAGGAAATGAAATGAACTCTTGATGTACCTAGAAAAGGGTGTGCTCATAGCGAAGAAATGGTCGAAGACCGTGGTGCAAGGTTATTAGGATAGCATCTTGGAATTTAAAATTGTTTTTCAACATCCCAAAGATAGAGAATGACAGTAGCCAAAAACCAGCATGACCCAGTGCAACAGACCTTCACATCAGCTCCAGCCAGTGGCAGCTGGACAACGTCCCACACATGTTGCTGAGGACCGTTGTCAGCACCAGATTGCAGTTCTCTGGCCCAGTCAGAACAGATGATTGCTCCCACAGCAGACACTGGGGATTGCCTCACATGACAACATATTCACCTCTTTCCCAGAGCTTCACTTCTTTTTGATGCCTTTCTCTGATTTGTATTGTCTTACACAGTATACTCAGGCAGGCAGGTCATTGTGGTGGTGAAGAGCAGTGACAAGCAGAGCCCCTGTGTAGAGCTCCTTGCTGAGGTGATGGTGCAGAAAATGTGGCTATTAAAAAGAAATAAAGAGCAGCATTTTAGGGCCACATACATTGCATTGGGCCTTCCATGATTACCTGATGGCAGCCAACCTGCAGTTCAGATGTCAAGGTGATCCCCCAACCTAGAACAGTCTGCGTGTGGCCTCTGAACCCCACAGATTAGACTATGTGGGAAAGCCCAAAATATTATAATGAATGCAATAGATAACACTGAATAGAAAGAGAAAATTGGGATAACACTGGCAAAAAATATTTTAAATGGGACAGAGATGGTGACTGATTTTTAGACAGAACGGTTAAAGAAAAGTGAGGGATTCTACAATATGGTCAGTACCCACAAAGTCACTCTGTTTTTAGTAGGACTGACAAAGAGCAGTTCAGAATTTAGTCAGTTATGGAGCGTGTTTAACATTTGGCTTACAAGTCGAAGGAACCCAGCCAGACTTGCATCAGTAGGCTATCCTTGTGGCTGTTACCTGCAGCATTTGTAGTCTCAATCAGCTGTTAATGCTTCTCTTGTAAGATTATAAAATAATTGCAAATAGCTCAGATTAGGAGGTGTGAATGTCACTTAAAGCTCATTTCTGTTTCATATGCTATCCAGCATTCTCTGTAGGCAGCAGATGAGGGTCTACAGAAAAACAGGAGCCTAGAAACAAACAGTAATAACAAGCACTAATCAGTGTAATAATCTTTTGAGTTGCACTTATGTTAAAAGGTAATCATTGATATTCACATGGCACTGAATAAGTAGCATTTCATATGGACTTCATAGTTACAGAAAGAAAATAAAGAATTTGATTTCCTAAAGGGCATCAGGAACAAAATAAGAAGAAAACACAGCTTTGAAGTTTTAGTGCTGGATTTCAGGAGAGCTGCATTTTCTCAGTTACGGCATAAGATCCTGCGCAAGCTTAAGCAAATTTTGCATCAGTTCTATATTAACGCTCTGCTTGAACACATTTTGCAGTTGCAATATTGCAGCAGATGAGTGTCCACTAGATCAACAGTATAGAGACAAGCATGTCTGGACGTACTTGAAAACAGGTGCATAGGTACGTTAGATGGTAGAAACTTCTATTAGATAGTATAAGCCCACCCTGATTAGGTGATGAGGGAGTGGTTTCATGACAAAGGGTCTCAAGAGACACCACCAGTGTATGCCATTGTCATCCTTATGTCCCTTGTTCCAGTGGCAGCTGGGACAAGCTGGGTTCACCATGCATAGGAGAGCTGCTATTGCTGCAGTGTCCATATGTGAGCTGAGAGGGCTTTCAACACAGAGATGCAGTTAGACACCTGGATCTGGGGTTCTAACCATATAGTCCTCCCACGTCACACCTTTCATGTTTTTAAAATACAGTAATAATACCTACTTCACCAGTGTGCAAACATTCATTTCCAGCATATATGAGGACTTGAAGAAAGGGCATTGTTGAGTATGAATTACTTTTTTATTTCTGTATCAAATGCAATGAAGAAGAATGGCATTCTTCTAAGCACTGTTAAGATTTCTTCACCAAATTGAGATGCCTGAATAAAATAAGAAATTAATAGTAGAAGACTCAACACTAATTCAAAATATAGATGAAGGATGAAGTATTTTTCGCAACATAACTAATACAGAAAGCAAACAAGATTTCAAATCTCAACTTTATTTTATGCCTACATACTAAACCAATATATACGTTATCCACATGCATGGGCATAATGCATGTGTCCTAGCCACTTGAAGGCTTTTTATCTGCTTGAGAAACAAAGAGTACCTGCAATATGATGCTGAATGCATACATTTCATGCAGGTTTATTTCTTTGTTTGACTAAGATAAAAAATATGCTGTGGGGTCTAAAATACAACAATTATGAATATCTGAACAGAAAACCATAGCCAGTAAATTATTTATATATTTATCATCTTCCATCACATAAACTTTGCAATCATAAATATGGTAATCAAGATCTGTGGACTTTAAAATCAACAATATAGTAGCATGTGAAAAGTAGTATAGTAGTTTTTCATAATAATAACCTTAGTGATATGAGATTCTTTATATAAACAAATATGATCTTTAAAATGGCTTCTATCAGCTTAAAAAATGGACAATATCATGAAACTTGTTAAAGCCAAGGTGAACTGTGGCACCATATCCAAATGCAGGAAAAGACAATCACATTTTTTGACATTTCTACAGCTGATGGCATTGAAATGTCAGCAAAGCTCAAAGCAAAAATACACAATAAATTTGATATTACACCACATGTTTGATTAAGCCCAAGGGTAAAATTGTAACCTGCAATTTTATTCTGAGTCAGTAGATTTCTGACACATTTTGATTTTTAACAAAGGGAAACTCAGTCTTAAGGCTTCACAGAATTCAGCAGGACTGTCATTGTTTTATTCAGACTCTCCTAGAAATTGGTCTTCACAAGCCAGGGGACACAAGTACGTTAATAAATTTTATTATTGTAAAAACTGTTCCCAAGGAATTGTTTCAAATAGCAAGGCTCTGACTATACTCAAAACACAGACTATTAATTAATGGCAAGTGCTTGGTGAAACAGCAACAGTATTTTCTGATGAAAATTATACTATTTTTCTACTTCAGATTTTTCATACATTAAAAAGAGTTTTATGCATGTTCCTGAAGTTGTTCACTTTTGAAATGCAAGAGTGTTGTCTATGAAAACCTCAAGGAATTTCTGACCATGCTTGGTTATTTTTAAAAATCCATTTACACTTATTATAAAGTATAGGATAATTCCAATAATGGTTAAAAAAAACCAACTCTGCTCACAATGAAGACATGGGGAAACTGTATCAGTTATTGTGACAGGTCTCAGAGTAGAAATGCTTGACTACAGTAGAAAAAAATACAAATGGTGAAATCTGCTCTGGTTTATGACCACAGAGCATAGTAATTAACTGACACATATTCAAACACTTTTTAAGAAATAGCCCGTTCAAAAGCCACGCATTGTTTTTGTTGTTTCCTAATTTTTATCACACTGCTGGATGGCTCAGAAGTGATGCTGTCAAAGCAGCAGTCAAGGACCGAAGTAATTGGAACTGCTGGGTGAAAAGACAAACTCTGAACAGGAATTTCCTGCTACTCTGGTGACTGTGACAGAAAAGCTCTGAAAATGCCAGTAGAGATTTACAATGATGAATAGCTGGTACTGTTAGTGAGAAATCTTGGAAGTTCAGTTTTGTTTTATTTGCTGAAATATTACCAAAGAAGGCTTGAAGCCTGTGACTTGTAAAATGTGACTCCAGAATGACCTCTGACAGTTGGGGTTGCTGTAGATGTTATGCTTCTATTTATCTGTGAGTATTGTCAGGTCCTTCGTCTCATTTCTCAAAATAAAAGCACAACCTTTGTCCCACTGTTTGTCATTATTTATACACTACAAGGTCAATTCCTTTATTTTGAGACCTCCTAATTTTCCTGACATTATTTGTTGGGGCTGTCTTTTCTACCTTTCTTGATAATTATCCCTGTATTCCATTCTCCAGTCTTCAGAGATAAACTAACAAGGCTATGTCCACGTAATGGACTTCAAAGTAAATTGTCGCAACGTTGAATCTAATTACCTTGCTGCTCGGTGGAATCTGTAACCCTGCGACAGGCACAGGAGCTCCTGCTGCCTTGAGGCTCCCAAAGAAACAAGCTTGTGAGAATAACATCCACCCAAGGCAGAGACATGACACGAAGCAGGAAATATGAATAAGGATTATCTAGCAGCGCTCTCAGGCAGGGAGCCACCCATCTCCTGGCTGGACACTGATTGACTCATTTCCCTGCTGAGATTCTCAGATGTGAACTGTCTTCTTGTTTCAGGTCCTTAACACAGGTTAATCCCCGTGACCACAGCAGGGAGCCATGAGTAGTAAGTTAGAGAGTGTAAATAACACATTAGACCCATCTAGAGCATTCACCTGCAGGAGACCCACACTCAAATCCCACCTCTGAGGATTTAAACTCTTGAGTCTCTCAGGTCTTTGGAGAGCATTTCCCATGGTGCAGTGGTTAGAGCAAGTAGGACTGAAACCAACCTATCTGTAGGTCTCTTCCATGCAAGGAATTATATGGTAAGTTTGATTCGAGGATATCAATGATGTTTAGATGTAAGAGTCAAGAAGATGAATTTGTGAAATCTTCAGGTATTTAACCTTTGGCCCGTTTGGCACCACCACCATGACTGTGGTTGTGATATCCAGAAATGTATATGTCAAGTACTTTGTAGACAGAACCTTGGATACATACGACAGCAGTAGAGCAATGGCTTTGAAGATATACCCGAAAATATTATGCACCTGCAAGTTATTTGAAGTGACTGGGTCTTTACATGATTTTACTCAAGAGGATCTAATTGCAGAAGCAGGGCCTGAAGACTTAGATGGAGAGCATCTTCTGGAAGCATTAAACCTTAAGATTGATGAAAAAACCATTGGTACTGAAAGAGTGTCTGCTAGACACTCTTAGATATAAAACCCATACCCAGAATAAGTGCTAAAACAATTTTATTTTGTATATGAATTTTCAAGACAGCTACAAAACATCGCATGAAGCAGACGAAATGAAAGCCAAAATCTTCAAAGCATAACACCACATCCTTTTCCTTCCTGGCAAAAGTACAAAAATGCAAGCTATAACAAGGTAAGATCTTACTGAATGAAACCTCTTTCACAGAGACTGCTTTCCTCTCTTCTTTAAGAAATAGAAATAAACTAATCTGAGAGAGTGGGGCAGAAGGACTCCAGCAAACCTAATACCAAAGGAAAGAAATATATTGCATGGAAAATGTAATCTTATTGGTATAGTTGAACATAAACTTCTTTCATAACTTCTTTCTAGGCATTGCGGTAGTTGAACACTTCCAAAAGGAAAAGTTTCCTTCAAATTTATAAATGGAAATATATACAATTGATAAAGTTAATTGTGAAATATGTAGGCTCTCACTTTCCATCTCAATTGTAAGATATGGAATTCCACAAATAAACTGTTCACAAAGCCATAGTGAAATGAATTTGCAGGCCTCTAAAATATTTTTCTTCCAGTTTCTCTTACTTCTCTTGTGCTATTCGCATAGCATTCTTTTTCCTATATGACTTCTCTTTTCCAATTCTACTTCTAAGTATTATACTGTATTTCTGTTAAGGTATAAAAATGAACAAAGACTACAGTAAGTCTCAAAAATTATCTACCTAATAAATCAGAAACAAAACCCCTATGAAATTATTATCTATTTTTATTTACATATTATTATTACCTTGGTATAATGTACCTAATTATAATGGGTGCTGTGCTATACAGCTGAACAAAAACCTCTCAGATTGTTAGCCACCATTAATGCCACAACAGATTCAACTGAAATAAGAAAAAATAGTAGCAAGGATCAATGCAATCAACACCCACCACTACCATCGCTTAAAAATATCCTAAAAAAAAGTTAACTAATAAAATCCTTTCTAAATTTAGGATGTAATAGATACTGAGACGAGAATTGAAGAGTCAGCATAGCATGACTTCCAGGACACTTTCATGATGGCAGTGCTCAGCTACTTATCAAAACACCAGATAAACAGATGAGAACAGAAAACATTTAAATACAAGCCTGATGCTACTCTTCAAACTACCAGTCGTGCTCTGAGAATAAGCTCCCAGCTTTACTATTGCTTTCTTTGAGATCCATGTCCTCACTCTCCCCAGTGTTCCCAAACTGACTCTGTTTTCTCCTCTGTGTGCTGAAATCATACATAGTGATCCCTTGATAACCTTGGAAGAGTTACTGATACTGGGAGCACAGGTCTCACTTTGAGCTATCTTGCTATTTTCATTTAGTCTACACGTGTATATTGTGAGCTGTTTCTTTGTCTTTACCCAGCCTGGCAAATTACCTAGGATTAAAACAATGCCATGGTCAGCGTAGTCTTTCTTTCTGCTCTCAGCCTCCTGGAGCTGCTTTTTGGAGAGAAAGACAACCTCTTATAAAGGTAAATGTTTCTTGGCCAGTGGAAGAACAATAGAGACTTTTCCATTACATTCATATAATATCTGTAAGTTATTAAAAATGCTCTGAGGCACGCAAGTCCCAGGAGGAGTGCCAGTTGAAGGGAATATCATTTATATTGTGCCTATTTAAAATATGTTCGAAGAACATGAAAGTTGAATAGCCAGTGTTTCAGACAGGATTCACATATTAGGGAATGCCAGATGAAGGGCTATCTACCCAAATTTCACATATATCTTTATGTCCTTGGCACTTCGATCATGCATTATTTTCCACTTCACAGAACATCCATCTGGACCTTATGTGGAGCCTTTAGACCACCAACAAAAAATTACTAGTATTTAAACAGGTATAAACACTCCTTGACAGTTGCAAGGCAAGCTATGAGTGAAATGCAGGACAGTTCTCATCCATCTTCCAGAAAGAGGTTGACCTGCTTTTTGCAACCTCTATTAGCTAATAAAGTCAACAACATTTATTTGGCACATTCATTCTGAAGTGCTTTGTGCTTACATTGAAGGCTTGTCTCTTTAATATTAGAAATCAAGGTTTTACTCTTTCTGCTAGACCCCAGTTAGATTGATTCTATCTGTCTGAGATCCATGCAGTTTTACCAAAGAAAAAAGTTTATTTCAGGATTTTCTCATCCACATCTTTGTGATTTTACCTAGAGCATGATCAAAGGTGACAGGGATGTCATTGATGTGATCAGCATATGAAATCTGTCTGTTCAATGCCAGGTACTCAGATGTGCTTCCTCCTGCCATTTCTTGTCCTCTTTGACCATCCAAAAACCTTACCTAATTTTAAAAGGTATTCATTTCTCCAAACAATTTTCTGAGGGACACCAGTTTCAGCAGATAATGTACATGCATATTCTTTTGCTGAGAATAGACTCGAGGCCAAAAGGGGAATATTTGAAGAGACACAGATATCATTAATTTGGTGGTTTTAATTTATTTAATGTATATCATCGAGTATCATTATCACTTACTAGCTCGATACTGTGGTCCCATAATCAGCCATCTCAGAGTCCTCACAAGCTGGTGCCCATAGCTACACCTATGTCATTTTTGAAAGCAGGCAGTCTTAGCAAATGCCATAGATCTCTACGTGGTCATATAGATCACACAGCTGGAAACTGAAATTGGCCTTTAAGATGTCCTACTGTACATTTTCTCCAGTTAAAGTGAAGGGAAATGAAATATTCCTATGATATGAAACGTCCCAGGCTGGAAATAGGGATTCTCTTGCCAAAGGAAGCAAGCACCTTCTATAGAATATTTTGCTTGCCAGAAATGTGGAATAAGCATTACCTGACTTCTTAAAAATCACCCTTTTATTTGATTTCTTACCAGACTGAGGTGAAATGTGAACTGTAACTTTAAGGCCTCTCCCGGACTTAATAAGCTCCAGGTGTACTTGAAGCAGTTAATTGCTTCTGAAGGGAGCTGAGAGAATATTGTTCCAAGAGCCTGTTATTTCTGAAAAGACACTAAGATCAGGGTTTGCTGCCTCAGTGAGTTCCTATGGTGAAAGTTATTCATGTGCAGGACCTATCAGGGTGGAAAGAAAGAGCTTTTATGGAGAACCTCTTTGTGGAAGGATGAATGCACTGAAGATTCTCTACAGAAGACTATTTGAATTACATGCATCTTAAACAGTGTATGTTGAACTAAACCCCTCTGAATTTTATGGAAATGGGCCCGAAGTGTGAAGCTGGGCTCATGATCCAGGTTTCCTCCTAATAGAGGGGGTAAGTTTGGTTTTTACATAAGGGTCCTCTCCAGTTCTATTAACAATGAACTCTAGATGGCTCTTTTGACAACTGAACTGAAATCTCTTGGTGTAACATTCTTTTGAGAAAAATAAAACCTTCCCTGATGGTAATTCTGCAGCTTTATCATGTTCTGACACAGTTACTATCTTTCTAACACCGTACAATTAAAAATGCATTTGTATTATTTATGATAATTAATAATAATGAGATATACATGAAGAAAAAATCTTCAGGATCAATTCCCTCCTTTCTAGCTTCCCCATTTTCACATCCTTGTAACTAGCAACATATTGCAGCCAAGAGATACCATAGCTACTTATGCTCTTGCAATTTTACCTGACTGTCATGTTTAAAGTGTAGAGGGGTTAATATGAAAAAATAACTGGCAAGTTCTTCTCTCTAGGACACAGATTTTTAGTAAATCACATTGAATTATGACACATACATATCATGTTGATTTGTAAAGAAGAGCTCGTTGTGATTAAGACAGTATGCTACAATTTCTAAGGAGCAGGCTTACTTCATCTCTTTCAATTTTCCACTGTGGCCCTGGATAAATCGTTAAATTTTTTGGTCTAATCTTGTTCTTGGAAGAAACTTATCTATTGGGATTGAAATTTCCCAAAAATTCAGTCTGTATGGGAAATTTTAGAACAGATGTTTCAGGCTTGGCAAAATTACAGGTAAAGAGAACAGGCTTTTAATGACTGATGAGGTCTCTCTATTTGACCGTAAACAGACTTTACATTAATAACTTTTTAAAAAAACTGGCCGCCTAATTTTTTACACCCCACATGCTTATTCTTACTCTACTGTCTTTATGTTTCTGCACTTTGCTCTTTACTTATAATTTCAAGATCTCTAACGCTTTCAGAAGACATGAAAATTTCATCTTCAAATCTGGCGTGACTCAAGTACTATAATATTTGTGTGTCATTTTCTTCTTATTCAAATTTCCCAAAGACCTTTTTCAGGCGTGAGGTGAAAATTTTCAGTGAGACACTATCTCTATATCTAACTACACTTCAACTTAATTTCTTCACACTTCTTGTCATGCTAAACTTAAACATTTCTGTCCTAATAATATAGCTGTGTTTCTGGATTATTATATATATGGCCCTTCTACACCTTTCCTTTCCACAACTTTTGACACTACTTGAATTTCCATCAAGTCAGAAATCTGTTCATAATTCCAGGAAGGTATGCACAATCCCTTGTTTTTTCTGGCACTCTTTCTCAGGAATTATTCATTGTTTGCAGGTGATTGGTGGCTGAGACATTATTTCTAAGTCCAGGCTGCACTTGAGCATGATTAGAGTGTCATTAAATATTTTTTAATGTACATAAAGTGCTGGCTATAAACCCCAACCATCTGGCATTGCTATGTCCTGGTGGTTGGTAGGACAGTAAAGGAATACGTGCAACCCATTTTGCCCCTAGAACAACAGTCATAATCCAACAGAAACGCAGGATTTGTTTGCCAAAGAAGGAGCATTTCAATGCTGCTGAATATTATTTTAAAATCTTTATTAATTTTATGCCCTATAAATATAGCTGCATCTTGGAAGGCCTCAGTATCAACTTTTCAGATTAATTCTGTAGTATCAGTAGTTTAATAAGGCACACTCTGCTCTCAAATGATATTACAGTTAAGAATCTGGAACACTGGATTTCCAGGAAATTCCTAAAAAACCTTGCTCTTTGTTTATTTAGTTTTACAACTAGTAAAGTGTGAATATGTTCAAGATGCAGGCAGAATGTGCTTGACAAGGAGGAGTGTGTAGATGCAGGGGACATGCCGGGACATCACAGCAAAGCAGCCATGCTACTGTACATGTCATACCTTAAGAGTACAAATGTGGGGAGAGGCCCTACAACCCCATTGCTCCCTCCCTCCTTAATAAATTAATTTTAAATAAATTAACCTGAGGGCCTCACCTAACTTAGACATCTCTTTACCTTTTTTGTTTTGATCTCAAAAATAATTCTTTAGATGCTTCCTCCAAAACAGGTATAAGGAAGTCAAGAAGTGATACCACAGTTTTAATAAGTTAAGAAAAAAACCCACCAAAAAAACCCTACCAGTTTTCTGTCATACCTTAAAGTGCTGTTCCACATCATAATTTGCCTTCCTCAGAATCTAAATAAGATCTGGTCATCCTGTGTTTCCTGAAAACTTGTATGTTTGGACTATTTCAGACAAGGCAATAAGCCAGTTTGAAGAAATACTTTGGAGAACAATCCTCTGCTCATATGAGTAAACTTTACTTTAAACTTCCTTCCAATTGCAGTTTTGGCACCACATCTCACAAAGAGATAAAACCTCACAAATAATTTGTTTCCAAATTGTAAAAGGTTGCATAACCTAAAACTTTAAATTCTACCCAAAAGCAAATAGGAACCAAAACCCAATTAGTCTTCTGCTTTACTTAACAAATTGATTTAAAGTATATCTCGCCATAGAGACTGAACAGCTCCACAGCTGATTTGATGAAAGTAAAGGTTTTGGTAACACCTGAAACAAAACAAGACACGTTGCCATTTCAGGAACTCAAC
Source organism: Bucorvus abyssinicus (assembly GCA_009769605.1). NCBI lineage: Eukaryota > Metazoa > Chordata > Aves > Bucerotiformes > Bucorvidae > Bucorvus > Bucorvus abyssinicus. Next base: position 27,887,550 of record CM020025.1, read on the forward strand.
AACATGGACAACCATCCTGGCACTTCTAATTTAATTGACAAGCACTGTGCCCTTTCCAGAGTTCTTATACCTTCACATTACGACAGTAGGTTGAAATCTTAGAATGCGTCAGCTCTGTCCTCGTCATAGGATTTCTTAGTATCTCTAAAATTATGCCATCTCAAATTAGTCATGAAGCCATGAATGTGCCACCCAGGGGAATTATTTTTTTAGATAGTCGTCTTGTTCTGCTAAGATATTTTAAGCCCTCCAGCAAATTATTAAAAAATCTCATTGCCTTTCCATTCTGTCTAGGCTGTATTTAAATACAAGTAACTGAACTGAGGCAAAACAGTGTGCCCAGTGGAGATGGACTATGAGTTCTAGCAACAGCACTGACCAGATGTGTTACAGGAATTTTACAATATAATGTTTGAAACGTGTGTTACTATTCAACCTGCTCTGTCAACGCTCCAATCCTGTTGAACAGTGTCTGCTCCCATTATGAATCTTTTTTTCTACGTGTCCTGTAGTGGGGAACAGCAGGAAAATGAACACTGCCTGTGATGCTAAAGCTCTCGTACACATAATAAAGGACAGCTTGTTTGCTGAGTTGGAGGAGGTAATAGCCTTTGCATAGCACAAGAGGCAGGCTCAGAAAATGTTTCGAAGTGGTAAAATTTGTAATGTTTTCATTTCCATCCATGACAGTGGCTAGTTGCACTTTGGGATTCCCTATGGGTTACCAGAGCATGTGACCAAGAATGAAAATCTTTGGGGTGAGGTGGTTCATAGGCATTTCTTAGCATTTGCTAATGGTCATTCTATTCTCCTTCCATTCCAGGGTGCACAAAATAAAAACAAGGGCTATTTAATACACACAGAAATTGAAAAGTTATGCCTTCAAACAAACAACAGAAACCTGTTTTCTATAATAGAAACCGTATTCTAAAACCCAATATGAAAAGGCACTGCATCCAATATTCAGTGCTAGTATTTTTTACCAGTATTGACATAGAAAGTACACTGAAAAAATACAGCTTCCCGTTCCAAATCTGGGTGTTGTCCGGTTTACGGGTCTGACTGCTAACTGTCTATTCTAATACCAGTTCTGTAGTTATCCAATTAGGTAGAGCTGGGAAACACACATCAGACATTCACATCCACATCTGTATGTGACAGACAGAACTTCTGATAGTCAGTGAAGCACACGGAAAGTGGCTGATTAAATTCTTCCATCTGAATTTGTAGGCTGAAAATCTGATCTCAAGTTTTTCCACTCTTTCTAAAACCTGACAGTTCGACATCCACCTCCCCAACTTCAACTGATTCTTAATGTGATTTAGAATGACATGAGGCTGCATTTTTACTCGATGAAATGTGCACTGTAGTTTGTTCTAAATGTTAAAGAAGGAAGATTATTTAGATTTCTATATTAATAACCACTCAAACTAAGGAAAAATCAGTGGCTTCTACCGGTTTAGACTTAACAGGTAAAATGTGGAAGGATTTTTTCCTATAATAAAAGCATTATAATTTATCTTTCTTCTAACAAAAGTTAAATTAATAAGCATAATTAATACACATCAGCTTTCATATGTCTTGTTATGAGAATGTACACCCCTATCGTCTTATTGTTTTTGTTGAGGAAAACCAAAGAATCCTTTAAGAGGATTAATACATGCAATGTGCTTTTAAATGATAAAAACCCACAACATTCGAAACATTTCTGAGCAGAAAATACTTAATAAAATCTATTACAAGTAGTAACAAAATATTCAAAAAGTCAATTTGTAAAGCATTTACTTATATTTCCTATGTGCAAATCATTTTGTATGGACTACAAGGATCAGAGAATGAAGTGTCAGCAAATAACTTCTGAAATACAAGATACTCTTGTAGTTAAATATTTCATTTCTGCATGAGTGGTCGTGAACATCTATGGATTTACCAGCCTTTTGTAGCCTATATAGCAGGATAATATGAGAATACCTTCTACAAGTGAAATTGAATTTTAAGATATTCAGATAAAGTGGGTCAGAATAGTATGGAATTATCAACAAACTTAAAACACTTCATGTCAATTTTTATTACATTCAGTAGAACAGAGCTCTCAAAAATGATATAATCTAACCTATTCAATAATAAAAAAAGAATACTCCTTCTTTAAAAATCTGATCTCACAAGTATTTTTCTTTAGGGAAATACAGCTCATCTCAGAAATATCCCTCTCTTCCTTTCACTGTCATTTATCATTGAATTCAACTGAATCTCTTTCAATGAGACTTTATAATTTCATCTTTAATACCCCCCACTAATCTCCCTCATGGTGGCCTTCAGCCAACAAATGTTCTTTACATTACAATACCCTCATTTATTCAATTCCCAAGAAACAGATCTGTGAAAGGGTTAACCATTTGAATGTCAAAAGCTTTGGGTTCTGCTGAGCTACTAAATTTCATGTGCACTTATTACCCAGGTTAGGTTCAAGCCATTGCTGGGCTGGCACAGCGTTTGTCTAACAGGAATAGACCCCTGTAGGGAAAACTAGACAATTAGATGATACTCTGCACACCTAGCATTTACTCAGCCTAAGCCATACCAGTATAAACTCAAAGGTAAACCATCTTTCCTTGATTACTCACTGGGAGTGCCAGTTCCACAATAAGGGGTTGCAACTAAATCTAAATTAGAGGAATTAAATTAGTTTACCAGATCACAGCTCCTGCTGCCTCTCCATGCAGTATCAGGATGACATTCTACTTTGTTTCAAAGAGGGGGTGGGGAGAAATAATTTCCAGCTTAAATGGGTAATATGAAAAGAACCATTCTTTACCATTTATTTTATCAAATTATCTATTGAACAATCAGATGCAGTATCACAGGGGCTGAAGTGACAACAGCAATGTATTTGTCTCCTGCTCAGTCTTCCCACTTTCGGTATGTTTTTCTGACAGTAATTAGGTGAAACTTAGACTCTCTCTACCAAGTGACCTGCATTTCATATAAATAATTAAGCATTCTTTGGAACAGGTACATGAATATAAGTTTCCTGTATCGCAGGAGAATGTCCTTGTGTCCTCCACCCTTAACCTTTCCCCGAATTCACATTTAGACATTTAATACAACATTTAATAGTCTTAACAGGAAATACTGAGGAAGCTCTACCACCTTTTCAAGAACCCTGCTGATTAGGATATTCCCACATTAGGTGTGGAGGATTTGGCTTCAGATTTCTGTTTCAAATTACACTAATTGCAGCATCTTAAGGAGGTCCTGCCCTGTATATTGAGACCCATGCCAAGTCAGTGTCACTTTCCAGATATTTTCTGTTACAATGTCCAATTCATGTAAGGTCTGAGAACACTTCTGAGGTTTGAACGTGCGTCTTGGTCTCAAGGTAGAGAATTTTGTGGGTATTTAGGCAGGTAGTAAGTGTCTGGACTCAGGAGCATCAGCACCCCACACTGCACGCTGGTTGAAACAGGTACTTGCACAGCTAGCGAGGAGCTAGCCAGGCCAAGGAGCCACATATTGCAAAATATTTCTGTATAAAGTGGATTCAAGTAGGCAGGTGCCTCACGCTCCCTATTTCTTTCATCCAAAGACAGGTCTTCATAATTGGCCACCCACAGCCAAAAGAAAAAAAAATGGGTGTTACTTTTATCTTCCTGAAGAAACAGTCTGAAAAATGTTCTTAACCCCCTTGCAAAAATCTCTTTACTGAGTTTCTGATGATCTTGTCACTTTGAAATAGGGGAAAAAAAAAATAAAAAAAAGCATCCTGTGGTTTATTTGCCAGTCTATGTCATAGTATTATGAAAACCTGAGTACACTGACCAATTTTACTAGAATGGAAAAAAATGATCCAATCACTTGGAAATACAAGGGATAAAGTTCAGGCATTATAACATCCCATTCTGTGAGAACAAGGGCATATCCCACCCATTCATTCAGTGAAAATGAAGCAGAGAAAATGAAGGAAAAGGATAAAATTTCCTTTCTTGTACCAAAGGAGACTGGGTGCATTCTGGGCATAAAGAAAACTGCTACTTGTGATGCCAAATAGCAGATAAAGGTTGTTTGATTGCATGGAAGAGGGACTAACAGCTTTTCCAATCTTAAAAACGGTCCTGTGAGAGACGGATGAAGGAGTTCTAATCATCATTGAAAGAACTCTTTTTGATTAAGTCAGACAGAAGAATCATTTAAGATATAGGAGACAATCAACTATGTTCAGATTTGAAGAGAGCGTCTAACTGACATAGCACAAAACAAAAGAAAGGCATTCAAATAATTTTATTTATGAAACGTCCCTTACTTATTTAATGCATATTCATATGAAGCCACAGCATCATCATCATCATCATCATCATCATCATCATCATCATAATTGATATTTAGGCCAAGATGGGTAAGAATGACTAGCTTTATAATATAGATGTTGAGTTAATTAAGACAGAGAGGAGAGAAATTATCTACTTAATGTCATACAGAAAGCCAGGAAAAACAGTAGGAAGAAGCACCAGGTGTCCTGTTTCTTAAATCTCTGTTATAACCATTAGAATAGTAATTCCCAGTCTGGCAGCCTGTAAGGTCTTCTGACGTGCCTCATGCCAGTATATATTAAAAAGCTAAAACCAAATCCAACAGCAAAACTTTGCCCACGGCATGTTACTTGCTTACTACTTGGCTGAGAAATTAGAGGCCACTGATGAAACTGCCTAATTCTGCTTTACCTGTCTTACATGTAGAGTCAGCAGTCTCTAAACCTGTCTTTGTTGACTTCTTAGAGAAAAATAAAAGGCATAAACCACTGCCAGCTGAAACAATTCAGCAAATGGAGGCAGCCGCTGCCATGCTAAGAGTGGCTGCAGTTGCATGTATGAGCACCGCGGTGCTGAGGGATGGTACCACCCACCATATCTAGCTTCACCACCAGCCCCAGCATTCCACATGCCTGGTTCAGCAGCAGAGCGTTGTTGCTCTCACATGGACACCATTTACATATGACGAGCAAGTTACTCACAGAGATTGCCAAATAAGTAAGGACCAAAGGTAAACTCAATAGGAGCAAATATGATTGACCACTGCACACTTTAAAAACTATTTCATGTCAACTTAGGTTTTTCAATCTGATTCTTCACATGTATTGCAGTGCTACTGTGTTAACGTATCTAGTCATACATTTCCTTAGGAACCTTTTTTAAGACTTGATTTTTGTAGTCACCACAGAAATATTAATAAAAATTCATTGCAAGAGGACATAGCTGAAGAGATGTGAAAGTGCTTTGCTATAAAGCTATTTGTTGAATGTTCTCAATATGTGAAATGAAGTACCACATCACGTCATAGTAACTTTGTTTTGTAGATTGCCGTCTCTCCCAGAAACGGAGGTCTGGTAGTAGAAATGGAGAAAATGGCAGTGGAAGTTTTATTGTTCTTTCAAGTCACGTGAATGCATATTTCTTTAATTTGTGCTATTTAAAATGCATGTGAATTATAAATTTTGAAAGCAGGGTAGAGTAACAAGTCATATTAGGAAATTAACTACATTTTTGTCTCTCTGTTGACCATAAATATAAGAAAGAAAGTTAAACTCAGAGAAAACAGTTTTACAATTATGACTAATACAAAGGAGTTTAAAATACATGTTAACTCTATACAGAGAGGTGTTTGAATTTTTAAATACTAACAATTTGAAACAATACAAGTTATCGACAAAATTAAGCTCTCAGATTATGGTTTTTCTTACCTAAGTACCTGACCAGAAGTGTTCTCAATGAAAAATAACAACTTTAATAAGGCTACTCTATGGGTTTCCGTGGTCTTGGTGATTTTCCTACTATAAGTTTTGCTTGGGCAACATTTATCCTACTTCATCCAAGATTCCAAATGCCTGGTAACATCAGAAAGGTTGAGAGGTCCTAGGGAATCCTAATAGCCTAATGCAATCACATAGTTCTACACTGCATTCAGAGGAAAACCAATCAGATTCACTGCAGGTAAGGTAACCTGATCATGGATCTGTATTTCCATGGGAAAAGAAATTCCCCACAAAAGAATGCAAACCTATACCTAAGTGTTCAAGAATTGCCACAAATGCTTCTCTGAAACTCAGATCTTCTAGGGGTTTTTTCCTCAGATTACAGGCATACTGTCTATTTGCCTCTGGGTGTTCACCCACATTAGCTTGCCAATCTACCTTAAATCTGAACTGGAGGCAGACTTGTTTAGCCCCAAAGTTAACTCGTTTTAGTAGTTTTCCACTGACACTGCAGTTATAGGTGGCAATCAGACAAAAAGCAGGAATAGGCTGTCTACAGGACGTGAATGCTAGTGTAGGAAGAAAGTAATAACAAAGTTTGATACGTGTTTAATATAGTCACCCAACTGTTCTTTCTTTCTAGATAAATGCAGTATAAACTATTCTTGGTTTCTAAATCGTCCTTTCCCATTGTCAATAGATATTTTATATGAGAAGAAAGACAGTAATAATGAAGAACCCTGAGAAAATGTGCTCGCCCCTCATACTGGTTCTGCCCTCCAAATATTAATGGAATATTAATAAGTAATTGAAATTATCTGAATGAAAATGGATTTTCAGTTAACTGAGAATAAACTTGAGATTACCGGTAGGTTTGTTTTCTTCATCTACACGGAAATTATACTTTTACCTGTATCTGCTAGTACTGTTATTTGAAAAGTGCCTTTTATACATTCCTGATGGTTTGATAAGTGAATATTACATATGAGGACAACTCCCTTTTCATACATTTTAAACTGTTTACGTTTTGAGTCCATTCTGTTCTCATGTATCAGGGACTATTTAAAAATGCTTGTAGCACAGAAATTGTGCTATAAGGGATACCAGCAGGCGGAGGGTGAATGCTGCCAATACTTCCAGAAACAATCAGTCATTAGATTTAATATGAGAGTGTTATTATTTATACATTTAATACTAGAGTGTAGAAGAGGGAAAAAAATGGTAAATGTGGACTTTTCACTGAATTTCTACCTGTTCTACTTAAAGACTGAAAGCTAGGTGCGAAAATATGCCAGTAGTGCACAAAAAATGTCGTGATGTGAAAGTCCAAGTTTCAGTTACCTATCTGTGTATTTAATTTTATATATATATGTATGTATGTATGTCCAGCATTTCGTATATTAAAAGGTGATGTCCTTGTGATTTACTTTTAGGCACCTGAAATATACAATAAAATAGTACAGAATACATAAAACAATTCAAAATAGGGTCAGAGGAAGTGTTTCACGAGGAGTGAAACAATACATCAAGTGCTGGAAATAGATAAGGAATTATACTTGGCAAGTCAGACACCAAGAAACTGTTCACAAGATCTCCAAGGAACAGTCTGTGCCTGTCAGAAGCACTGAATCTACATTTTGTTAGGTTAGATATCTTTGACATTCAAAGTAATAAATGTTCCCATATCCTTTTCAAATGAGTCCCAGGTTGACCCAATTTGCATGGAAATGTTTACACTTCCTTCAAGGTACATCATCTAAACTTATTTTTACTGCATTGAAATGAAAACTAGTTTATCATTTCCCTATTTACAGCACTGGACTATTTACAGCTGAAGAGGTACCTCACATAGATATGACAAAGACTTAAACAGCTAGAATCTTTTGCGCTAAAAGCAACATGTACACATAGTCCCTGCTTTGAGATTTTTTACTTGCTTTCAATGAATGAAAGCATCTTTTTAAACTACTACTAGGCATACGAGAATTAACAGGGTTTTGGCCGATCTGTGTGAAGGAGCTGAATCAGGAGCAACATTCCCTTATTTTGGTGTCAAAAAGCCAGCACAAGTTGTGACTCTCACTGCCTCAAGTGTGCGATCTGTGAGGAATAGCTTTGGTCATAGCTTTATGATACCTACCATAGGATGCACTGGTTATTTGATTAGTGCCGAAGGGCAGGTACCAATGACACTACTTGCAGCATCTTTCCAAATGCCTGCAGGACTCACTAGCAAGTCCAGGCTCAGTGAAACTCCCAGGACCACTGGGTGCTCAGGGGTGTCTTCTAGGAAGAGGCAGCACTGCCAGTTTATTTTAAATTGAGAAATTGTCTGTCATTGCCACAATTGTCTGCAACAGAGTCATCAACAGGGATGATGGAATTTTAAATAAAAGGCACAAAACACAGCTTAAAGCAAGTATATGAGTCTATGGGATATTAATGCAGTGTTATGTTTGTGTGGCACCTGGTGAGATTTGTTGCTGTAGTCATTTTCTTGCAGTACTCAGCCATGCAATGGGAAATACCTGGCAGTAAAAATATAAGTGTCAAAGGGAGCATGATAAAGCTTTCGGAACCTGGCAGCAGCATTAGATTTCCCAACACATATGCCATCGTTCTGACTCTGCCTTTAAGCCTTGAATGGAGCCAGTTAAAGGTTCAGCAGTGCAAGAGGAACGTGAACTCTGTGCAGTATTGCCATGCAGCAGCCTACTGCATGGCTGCTGGTTCCCATCCCCTGACACCATGGGATGGAATGGAGCTGGGGGACGGCAACAGAGCCAGCATGCAGTGGGACCAGGTGTGCAGTCAGCAGTTCAGTCATTGCCCCATGGTGGAACTGCTTTGCTGCTCCAGCAGTCTACCTAAGGAGCTGCCTGCTTTGCTCACGTGTCAGCTTCTTGTCTTCTGGTCCAAAAGACTGTCCAGGAAGGGGAGAGTTAAGTAGAAGCCACAGCACTGTGACACAGCTTCAAACGTAAAATTTTTGCCTCTCAGTGCAAGACTGTCTCTGCATTCGAAAGAACCATAAACTCCTTGCTAGCCAGACAGGCATGAAAATATGAACGTGTATGAAAGTGTAAACACAGACGAATTTGTTTGACATGCAGAGTTCCGTAATTTAAGGGAGCCCTTGCTTGCAAGCATTTTGAGCCACAAAAGCCAGCTACAAGAACTTTATTTGCTCACCATGTAGTAATTATATATTTCAGTCACCCAAAGATGTTCAAATGCTGGAAACTGGAAAGAAGTATCAGACATTTTTATAAATACAGTGACTGATTCCATGATTTATTCATGAGGTTATAAGGTACTGTTGGGTTTAGCAATCACGCCATAAATAGGGCAATAAAAGCACAGACCAACACCTTTCACTTACCCTAGTAAGTTAACTTCATGGTCAGATTTGTATGGTATACTGAGCAGAAAGCCATTTTCTATCAGATAATGAAAATATTTAGAAAACCTCTAGAGCAGAGAGGGCTATAGAACTCCTAAACTGTAATTGTTTTATGCCATTATTAGAAATGAAAATATTGGGAAATTATTGAAGTTTCCCAGTAAATAGGGTGTTACACCAAATAACCCTCAAGCTGCTAAGAAAAGCCTTTTTAAATTGCATGAAAAAGAGAGTGGTTACTTTTTCATCTATCTTCTTCTACTGCTTAGCAATAACTGTATGTATAACAATATCCAAGATGTCATAAATCTTGTTTTATAAACAAGATGTCCATTATCTGGAGTACAGTGCATTTTATATAATTCAAAACCTGAAAAAAGTTAAAATAATTTTTGACAAATGTAATTGTGTAAGGCTTACCAAATGCAACCACACATACTCTGCAATAACTCTTTAACATATCAACTCAACTCTAAAAAAGTTAAAGACAAATTGTAACATTCATTATTTAAAAATAATAAACTATTTGAGTTCACTTAAAAGTTGAGCATGTTCTAAGCTGGTATTTTTATTCGATGAGTTGGAGAAAATGTCTCGTCTCTGAGATGAGAGCTGGGTCTAAATCTTTCTCCCCACTTGGAAAAGGGAGCAGCATGCATAAGATGTATGGTTCTGATTTTGAAGAGTCTGTGTGGACTCTGCTTGATCCACAGATGAGCATCTCTGAGTAAAACCTGGGAAGGCTCGAGTGACAGCAAGTTACACTGGCTAATATAATCCCACCAAACTTTAAATCATTTGCAATCACTATACATTAGAAACCTATAAAGGACCAGACTTTTTCTTGTAATCAAAAGTACAACAGAAACTCCAGATCTCAAAGAACGCCCAAAAGCCTGAAGGAAATCAGAAAAGTATATTAACATGTCTAAAATGTCCTTCAATTTACTGAAAAGCACACTTCAGAATTTCTATACTGTACTTCAGTCTACGAAAAGTATATACTTAGAAAGTCTGCTAAACCTTTCTTAACAGATTCGGCTCAAAGACTAAACGACTAAATGTCATTCATGTCACAAAATGGAAGCTGTCCAACATTATTAAAAACAAATATACTTTGTAATAATTTATTTTACCAGTGCATTAGATCACGTAGCTTGTTTTTCATGCGGTATCTCTGTGTATTTGTTAAATGCAATCATAAATTACTTATAAAGGATGAGTATGTGGCATTAAGAGAATGGGTAGATTCACCAGAAGGTATGTTAATGACTGTAAATCCTGTTTAGATGGTGCAGTTCAGTTAAGCTTGGGCTACAAAGCAGAGTTAGGCCTGGTAAGTCCCATCTGGTAAGTCATCACAGCCCTCACAAGTTTTGGCTTCCCAGGGACAACTGGTTTGGCTTTTGAATACAGGAATTATTTAATCTGCATTTACTTACTTTGTCTTTGGGGGAGTGAAAGCAGTGATCCTACCTGCTTTTAAAGCAATGATAGCGACACAACACCAACACCAGCTATCTCATACTGTGCATGTCTGGGGAGCAAGAGGCTTTCCCTGAGAACATCCGCTTGGCTAGGCGAAGCCAGGTAGATTTCTAGTTGCAACTAGCCAAGGTACTTTAATGGGTGTAAAATATTCTCAGTGATGAGATCTAGAGTGATTCCAGGGCTAAGGGATAATCTTAACAAAAGAACAAGGTGGTAAATTGGTGTTGTAAGTTGGTGGTTCTCAAACTGTCATCAAGGGCTAGACTTGGGGCTGCAGGCTTATACGCATAAACTCTGCAAAAAATTGTTTTCATTTTAAAATGCAGCACTTCAAGATCTGTGCCTGCTAGAACAGCTCCTTCTCTCAAATAAACAAACCAGCAGTTAAGTTTGTGCTCAGCTACCTCCTTGCAAGTCTTTCTTCCAGCAATAATAAGAAATTCTTCATAAGCCAAACACCTTCCTAATTCTCAGACAAATCATTAACAATGTGAACTGCTTTACAACAGGTAAAACTAAGGAGGTTACACATGATTAGTCTAAAACCACACAGGCAGCCTGTGTCTGAGCAGAATATAGAGCTGAGCTGCATAAAATAATTGCCTTCAGAAGCCAGTCAGCTTTGGGCTGGGATGGGAGAAAATTACCATTTACACTGTATGTTCAAACATATTTATATACTTCATATTGTTATGCCAAAAGCAGTTCAGTCAGCTTTTAGGAGCCTGTGTGGGAATTTTTCCACTATTGTTGGCCACATCTGCACTTCCTGTTTTTATGGATGATTCATTTCAGGAAGTGCTGAAGACACAAAGCCCACACGAATTCATCAAAGTAAATCAAACGTGACTGAACGTATGTTTTTCATGTAAAACCGAAGCACAATCTCATGACTTTGCAGAAAAAGCTTGAACTTTGTGAAATGTCAAGAATTTTTTTCAGCCTTTTTCAGCACCTCACCATTTCCTGTGTTTCTCAGCTACAAAGTTTGATGCTGAACTTGCTGAGTTTAGAAGAGCAGAGTAGAGGGGGTGATAAGGTTGTGATGCCCAGTGAAGAAGAAACTCACTGCTGTGCGCAGCTTTCTCTATCAGTCAAAAAAATATGGTTTATTTACCACAGATTAATTTGCACAAGCACTTTGTAAAGTAAAATATAGTAGCACTCTCTATAGCTGCAGTATACTTAGCTTCAAATAAAATAATCTACTCCCATATTAGTAGCCTGATGCAACTTCCATAAGAATGCCAAAGCTGTGCTTTTTTAATGCAGATGGGTTTTCTTCCTGAGATAGTCAAAGATTCCTTTCCTTGTCTGATCAGGTCCATAATGTTACAATGTCCTCAGTGTGCTCAACCCTTCTGCTGGGTTTATTTCAAGGCAACTAACAAAAATCATTATTATTTTGGCTACTTAGTAACCATTTAACTCCTGCCCTAACTACATGCTCACTAGCATCTTTCTCATAAAACTTCTGTAAGAATCACAGAATTGCTGAAAAAATTATTTTTACAGTGCAGTAGAACTGCTAAGCTTTTGCCTCGTTTTTTATTAATTTCATGCCTGACTCAGTCAGAGATTAGGCCCTGACACAGGTTATAATTAAATATTGAAATCATGAAGTGCAAGAATGTTTAATTTTTAAAATATGAGTTTTAATTTACCTCATACAGAGAATAGCTCTGGTCACCTGCAGAGATGCATTACACACTACATTGCCTAATGTAGGATGCCTGAATAAGGCTGAGCATACAGTTAAAGTAAACTAATGCAATTTACTGAACAGCAGTCAAATATTTATCCAGTTGATGAAGCAGACTTTATGTGAAACTCAGACAATAATTAAAGAGAAGCCTTGCTTAAAACATGCTTATTCCAGTTTTCACAAATATGTTATACCAAAGCAGCATCTTCCTTTTCTCAAATATTGATGTTCTCCTACACATTATACAGTGAGCTTGTCCTTGGCATTCTCTTGACTATTTAATGAATACATTTTCTGGCATTTGCCTTATCTTTGTTATGTTGTTCTTTGGAGAGCTAAAACTATTAGTTAGCCCTTGACAGAAAAACATCAGAGCAAGCTGGTAAAAGGTCTTACAGTGTCAGAGTTATTAACATGGTATTTGATTAAACCACAGAAAGATGGGGAATAGCTACTACAGAATATGTCCCCTGTACTTAGACTTTCACAGCCTTGGATATTTTTTCATAGAATTTTCACATTGTTTTTTGTCCTTTTTATCTGAGCAATAGTCTGAATAATCGTAGGCTGAATACTAACCATAGATTATTTTGTAGTTCTGTATCTCTATCATTCCAAATAGAATTGAATATGTAAGACATTTCCAGTTCTTCTGAACAAATATTTTTGCTTCAAGTTTCAGTTTTCATAGTAAAAAAAAAATTTTAAAACCTTTTGTACCAAGAACCTAAAAAACATGATGAGGAGATACACATTTTACATGATATAGGAAAAAAGGTAAACAGTTAGCATAAAGACATTTATAAATCTGTAAATGGTCTTAATTTTTAATTTATAACATTGAAGTTTGTGTACTGCATATTTTACAAACATTATTAAATCTTCACGTTTCAAAGCACTATTAGAATCAGGAAGCCTGAGAGGTTGTTCATCAGAAACACCTAATATGAGGAGAAATAATTTTGACCTGATCTATATTCCCAAAATAGATGGAAGCATATTTCCGTAATAAAGTACTGACCAGTAGGTAGTGAAGAATATTTACCAACTGGCTAATAGTTATTAGGAAATCCCCAAATTTTTCAGTAATACAAAGCTGATGAAACATTGTTGTCCATCACCTTCAAAATACACCGTATCTCAATATTCACCCTAGAATGACAGCTCACTTAATCGAAACACTGCTATTTTTTGCAAGACAGCTGGATAATTCAACATAAAGTGACTGCATGAGGTTTCTCCTACACTGAAGTAACCTTTTTGTTTGGTTAGCTTTTGTTACTTTGAGGATGTCACACGTACAAACAGCCCCTGCATTGGGAAGGCTAGTGTTGCATTTTTAAGAAATCAGGTTTATCTTATATAGATCAGAAGCGCAATAGAGGCAAATGCCAACAACACCAAGCTAGCACATCAGAAAAGCTCTTGAATAAGAGCCTAACTGGCATAAACTACCATAACTACTTCAGCAGAGCTGTGCCAGTATACATCAGCTGGGGTGCTGGCCCAATATTTAGAAGCTGCATCCAGCCACACTTCATTTTCAGCTGCAGCCTCCAACCCCAAACCAGCTGCATCGGCAAGCAGCTGGGAGGCTGCCTTGCAAACTCTGTATCTGGACCATTTCTGTTCTTGCATATGAAGTATCACCTCAGTCCTTGCCATGCTTAAAGCCAATACACCACAAACACTTACAGATTTAAGTACAATGCTGCTGCTCATACGTGCCCTAGGGGTCAGGAAAATTTAGAGGATTTCCGCATGTGCGAGCTCTGTAAAGTCAGAAAATTAATGCTTATTAGCAATAGGATGTCACAGCAACCAGTATGAGCTGCAGAGGATTTGGCATTGTATTCTGCCATTCTATCTGCAGTATTCATGTCATTGCTCAAATCATGTGGGAAAAAAACAAATCACGAAGTTTAACGGAGGCAATACTAACCAGTAAACTCATCTGGGGATTATGAGCCAGTCTTTTTTGTAGGGTAAGGCAACAATCCCACCTAACTTGTTTCCTCTCACCTAAATGAGGGAGATTGCTTTCAGCCCTTCTTTCTACCTGCCTTTTCGCTGATAATTGAGGAACCGAGAAAAGGCAGGTATTTTAATTTTAAATCAGACATGAACTAACTCAGTCCTATTCACCAGCTTTATTACTGTTCATATGATTACATAAAGAACCACCCTGCTAGCACAGGTACAACATGTAGGAAGAACTAGAAGCACTAGGAGCTCAAGCAAGATCACTAGTGCTGTATCAGATTTTTGTGGTGATATTTACAATCTGCTGTTGTGGTCAATTTGTACAGGATCTTCAGATTTGTTATATGGTGACTTAAGGTTGGATCCGGCCCTCAGATTTCCAGGATTTAAAGAGTAATGTAATGTCACAGAGGTTTGTCTTTATTACACTAATATTTGGTGGTTTGGTTATTTTGGGTGGGTTTTTTTGGTTTTTTGGTTTTTTTGGTTTTTTTAAGGAAAGTGTCCTATTAAGCAATAAAATTATTGATTTAAACTATGAAATATGGCAGCAAATTTAAAAATATTTTGGCTGCAGTATTTTATAAGGAACCATGTTTGAACACTTTTAAATACTTTTAAGTATGGTTGGGTTCGTGTTCTTCTCCTGTAAAGGTTTCAGAGCTAGTAAAAATATTTGAGTGACTGTTGTGCACTACCAAATAGACAAAAACCTGACCTTTTAGCTGTAAGTAAAACAGGATCGGATTATAGGACATCTGTCATTTTTTTGAGGATCATTTTGGTGTGTCCACAAACATTGTTGAACGTCTATAGACTGGGTCCTATTCAGAGCCAGCTTTATGGTGATTCACATGAGATGACATCACACAGATTTTTTCCTGTTCATCTATTTCCCTTTAAAAATCACATTTTAACATTATAACACTTTTTAAAGGACATAGGAGATTTTTGGCCCTGTTGTGTCCCAATGGCCCTGTTGTGTCCCAAAGTCCCTGAAATCAGCCCAGTCCCTGCCTCTCTGTCCATAAACACACACGAACGATCCCAGGAAATCACTGATTAACCCACTGAAATAGCTGATTAATCCACAAAATTTACACTCTACATTTCTTTGTACTACAACTACTGTACGTTTCCCAAGACAAAACCTCACATTGCTGCTCCCTGCAAAATTTGCAACTTACTCCAGCAAGAAATATCCAACACAGGCAAATGTCTTAAGTGAAAATACCCAAAGCTCTAAAGCTCACATTTTTACACCACTGTATTTCATTTCTCCTTCTACTTATATCTGTTTACTCCACAGATAGGAATGAGTATAATTGGTGTAAGAACACCTTATGCTTTACTGGCTTTCACATCATCTTAGCTATAATCCTCACACTTTGTTTATCAAGATCTAAGATTGTATGTTAGGAAAGCTGTCACAAGATTGATTCTGTGTTGTCAAAAAGAAAAAAAAAATGTTTGAAGGGTGTAATACTGTGGCCCTGAATTACAAGACTAATGGTACTTAATGGATCCACCCATGGGGGCTGTGGTAGTGGGTCTGAACAGATTATGAATAGCCCCCTAGAAACCTGTACTTGCTTGGCATGCACCCACTAAGAAAAAGGCTGATTCACATGCCTAGAGCAGATGCCACTAATACAGAGGGCCGTGAGTTTAGCCTGCCAGAAAGGATTCATTTTCACATTTAACCATTCGCTGCAGCAAGATACATGGGTACACACTGGCTTGTGACTGTTACAGCCCCATGCTATTTTACAGTGCATAGAATCTGTAATGGAAGAAATCATTCCACAATAAAAATTATTTAAGATGGCCTTACTTAGCCTGTATGCATCATAGGGCATCAAATTATTTTACATGGTGCATAATGACCAGCTATTGATGTTCTCCACTCAGGCTTACGAAGTGAATGGAAAACTTCACCTATGCAAAAGAAAGGTTCATCACGCCATACTGTACAGTGTCTTGCCTTGATGGCTACTACTGAAGATTAAATAACAGCTAATGGCTACTTGGACTAATTGCAATGTTCTTACAAGTATTTCTTCTGTACTTCTAGGCATGTTTAAACACATATATATGTGTGTGAATATGTACAAATCCATACATGCAAGTACTAGTGTTGGGATCACATTAGCATAGTGTAACTATTTTATCTGAAATGTACCAGAATCCTTTTGATAATTGCAATGAACCATCAACTCACTCCCAAGGAGTAACACTTTTTAATAAATAAATAAATGAAGCTTTAGAAGACTTCATATTTCCTCCAAAGACTGATTTTTTTTTTTTTAAATGGGAAATGTAGCTCCCAAAAGAAGTCCCACCCATATAGTGGGAGGCTATAGTCTTGATGCTTTGAAAAAAGTATTTTCCCTCCAAAGCCATTCTTAATGCTCATAGATCAATTAGCTAGATTGGTTTTCCCATCTTCATGTGCATGTGTGTCTGTGTAGACACAGACACCTTCTTTCATTTCAAGTGTAAAATAATGCCAAATTCTTGTCTGAAGTTGTTAGACAACAATTGCTCATAGAACTGTAACCTTACTTATGCAAATCACTAGAGTTCATGGTAAGTCTGACATTTACAGAATTAATGAACTAAATAATTAAGTGACCTGGTAAGCGAATTGGTAAACCAGAAATATTAATCTTTTAATGAATTCTTTACTATCACTTATATAATAAATTTTTTGCATAATTTTAAAGGATTACAGTAAAGAAACATTAGAATAGAAAATCCATTTTGTAAAGGAACGTTGCTTTTATAAATCTGCCATTATGTCTCTTTTTATTGAATTCATTTCTGTTCAAGGTTTAGAAGAGTGGCAATTCCTGCACTGGTGACTAACAGTCCCCAACATTTTAGTGGTAAGATTTTATTTTGCTAAGACAAAAAAAGTCTAGGATCATTTACTGCTTCAGAAAAACCACTGCCTAAAGTGAGTAATTAGCATACAACTGTAATTTATGAAATCCTCTATTTGATGGTGTGCATCACACATTTCAGATTTTTAAAGCACTGGTAAGTTAACTCAGGGCACAGTAAATGGTGTTTCTGAACCAGTTCCTCTTAGAGAATTTTTTTTTTTTTCTACATGTTGCTGGCTTTCAGCATCTTTGTACCAGTTTTGAACCACATCTTTTACTTTTTTCATGTTAGAGTATCCTGAACTCCAATACTCTCTTAACTCCAATACACCAGTATTTTTCATCTCCTGTCCTGAATGGTGCATAAATTTGTCTTTCCCCATCTTCATCTCTATCAATGTCCACAATGGAATTAGACTTGAGAGTGGAAGTTTGGAAGTACCATATGCCCCTATAGGTACTATTTCTCCCATTCAGGAAACCATTGCTGTACAGACTTGAACTACACATTCTTTTCTACTAGAGATAACATACGGCACAATACACATGCTGCTTTTTTTGCTACGTAACTACTATGACTGCCGAAGTTTTCAAGGACTTGTAAAAAAGACTTCAACATTTGTTCCCTTGTTAACATTGCAGCCACCAAAAGCAGCTAGGTGAAAACAACAGCATGTATCCAGAACTATTAAAACATTTCAAGTGTTTTTACAAAACTAATACCTAAAACTTAATTTTCCATTTGTCTCCTCTGAAAGATGCTTCACAGTGTAACTTGTCTCAAGATTACTAAACATTTCAAATTGCTATTGAAATGTCATAGGGTGATAAAAGTAATAATGGAAATAATGAAATTAGCATCTGACTAGGATCTTTCTTTTAAAAAATTATCTCTATGACGTACAAAAAAGCAGAAGAGCTACCTGTTGCGAAGACAAAAAAATAGCATTTGGTGGTTCAAGAAAGAAATAATGCGGTTCTACACCATTTCATTGACATGTGCCACATTTTCGAACATCTTTCACTTCAATCCAGCAAGCGAATACTGTCTACACAACACCCGTGAGCTTTCTGAGCAACATAAAACCACCTGAGATATCTGTAACATAATGCAAAGACTTTAAGTTTTGATCTTACAGGTGTTTCTAATAATGTTTCTTTCGTAAGCACGAAGGAATGCACTGAAGATTGGCCATGGCTCATGATTACTTTAGTTTTATATAAATATATCCACTTCAATAATGGTAAACAAAAAGGACAAGACTACATGAATATACTACTCTTACAGGTATGGTGGTGGAACAAAACGCTAAAAATGAAACCCCACAGCCAACAGAGCCTTACTATATGAAGTGAGTGCAACTTACTTTCAGGAAGCTGGTGAGACTTCTTCAACAGAAAATCTAATTCTGCTGAGCTATGCTGCACTGACACAGCGGGCTTTTGTCGTTCATTATGCATGCACAGCAACTGCAGCAGGCAGTAACACCCTCAAAAAAATTTCTGAAATCACAGAGTACTATTCTGTCTCGCAGAACACTCTATCATTACGTAAAAAAGCTATAAGAAAGCAAGAAGCACAACACAGGCAGTGTGGTATTCTGCAAGACGCACTAGTTGTAGCTGGTCAAAATTTTCTACCAGAAAAGACAAAAATATTTTTAAAAAAGCACATAAATTTACATTTTGAATATATTTCATTATGAAGAGAGATGGGAAACATGCAGACAGAAGTAGGTAAAGTAAGGTCAGTTCACAAGTATTTGGTATATGAGTATGCACATTTGTGGTTCATTAACACCTCTGAACTAATTACCCATGCAGAAACTTACCTTGTGTTAAACACCAGACAGGCTATTCAACCTTTCCAAGTCAATTAGTATGTCTAGAACAAAATATCTGTCATAAAGAAGGGGTTTTCTTTTCTGCAGATAATGTGATATAAAGATATCGAAATGCTCGAGAATTCGCGGGCTGGAGGAAACTGGAAACCAAATGGAAGGAACTAAGGAGTTGTGTGAACAGTGGAACTAAGACAGAATGCTTTCAAAAGAGATTGTATTGGTTGACATCTTTTACTTAATTATATTAAAGCTTCAGTGTAAGCCAAGGTTAGATATCAAGTCTGGTAGAAAATAACAAAATTACCCAATCATAGCAAAAATGTACATCAAGATATGATCTCCATCATACAAAAAAATCTCCATCAAATAAAAATTACACAGGACACAGAAGCGTAACTGAAATTGGATTGTTTGATTTGTAATACACTGCAAACTTACAGAGTCCTTAATTTTTAGGAAAAGTTCTTTCCCTCTTTCCCACGGCTTAATTGTTGATTCTCTGATGTCTAATACAAATTATGTTTAGCACTGCAACAGTTTCTGCAGTAGAGGAATTATCAGAATGTGTCTAAGTATTTTGATTAAGATGGTAGGCTTTTGCAGATATGCAATGAAATAGTTCAGTAGGTCTTAAAGTTCCCGGATCTCTCATACACGTAGTATGAACATGTACAGTCTGAATAGACCCTTTAGAAAACAAGATGAAAATAGGGACAAAAGAAGCTAGCATAAGCTAGAACAGTGGAAATCTAGACTTGGCAGAGGGATTATCCCTGGAGATTTAAAAATGCGTAGGTATATATCAAAAGGCCAATTTTAAAAAATGGAATTTAGTTTTTACCCTGGAACTGAGGAAGAAAGTCACAAAAATTTTGTTTACATCCCATTTAAGCTATGGATTAAATTACTTATTCAAGTACTAAGAAATGGGGGGACAGTGTAGTGGAAATGCTGAGTAATCTTTTTTAAAAATATTCTAGATGTCATCTAACACAGTTTTTATGTTATCCAGCTAATGTTGGTAATTGCACTTTATCTCTAGCAACCTCTGCAGGAGGTTCCCAGCTGTAGCAATCATGCAGCCTTCGGCTTATAGAGTATCAGGCCATAAAGGGTAAATATGTAATGAAAAATAAGCATATGAGTAAAAAAGAAATAGCAGAGAGTCCAAAGCAAGCATAATTTGTTAGAAAGACACTGAAATAATCTTTTTGAGCTCATTATTTTAAGATCACAGATAAAGTGACTCCAAAATGGTATCAGTTTAATGTGCACTGGCAGAACCCAATCGTCAGCTCTTTGGATTGGCACAGACAGTGTATGGAAGGATTCCCCGGGCTGCTGGTGCCTTCAAACAGAAGCTCTACAGACCAGCAGCATGGGAATACTCCCTTTGAACAGCTGAGTGATATGCGAAAGATATAAAAACAGATATAAATGCTAATAATTAAAAACTAAATGAATAATACCCAATGCAGAATTTTTAAGAAGGCTGAGAAGGCTTTGGCATTCAGAAGCAGTGCCAGCCAGCTGTAATAATCATCTTTAAACACTCTGAGAAAGAAGGAAGACATTATTAGCATTATGGAAACACAGTAAGTACCCCCATGGATAAAGGTGTGTTTCTACAGTAAAAGCTTCTGTAGTAAAGCGTCTGTAGTAAACTGAAATGGTTATACAGTTGAATCTCACTGCTCTGAATGAGCAAAGCTACATTACATTTATTGGTCTGAAGAGACCCTGCTAAAACATATGGCACTTTATCTGAGTCTACCAAGAGCAATAAACTTTGAAATACCATCATTGTGTTTGTTACTTTATGGGCAACAGAGTATTAAGAAATAAACATTTTTAGCACTGTACTTTTATAAAATGGAAAACATTCAATCTCCTCTGGAACCACCTAGGTAAAGTTTTGCTTTCATTGATGGTGCATGCTCCTCAAATTAAAGTCTTTGCTTAACTTAATTTGAAATAGAAAAAAAAAATTCAACAGCTGAAATAATTTCTCTTGAAACCTTTGAACTAAGCACAATTTGCATGATCTCTGAGATAAGTTTGATTTATGAGTTGCTGTATAATTGTGTCAGGGATATCTACCCTGCAGCTTTTTGGCTGGTGTTCCTCATCATGCTTTCTCTTCCAGCATGTGTAAATTCCAGCACGTGTAAGTACCAGCAGCTTCTGCAGGCTGTTCCTGTCCATTCCTAGCCACAACACAGCTCTGCCTACTGCTACAAACGGCCCAGGTAAATGCTGACTGCCTTGGACATAAATCCCCAAGAGTATTTTCAGTCTACAAGTTACCACTGCTACGCACTTTTTAATTCTTTTTTATATATGACAGTACATACATTGTACCTCTTCCCTTGATGCAAACCAAAAGTACCAGATGAAAGGTGAAGAATGATAATAAAGTTAAAGATGAGCTGATGTTGAAAGCTCACCTTCTTTCTCCTTCAAATGCAAAGAGGTCAAATAAAATAAGAACAAAATAAAGAATAAAGAAAGAAGACACATGGATGACTGATGTTGTCCAGGCTATGAATTACAATGGAAGAAGAATCCCATATCAAAATACCACTATCATGGAGACCGGAAAGAAAGATAAGCTATGTGCTGGGAAATCTAATTGTATATAGATTTCAAGCTGTTCTTTCTCTAAAAAGGGAAAGAGGCATGGCTGTCAAAAAACCCCTCAAACTCCAGTTTGCCCAGAGACCCTGAATTTTAGTGAGACTTAAAATAAGAATCAAGATCCAAATCCAGAGATGTGATGTAGGCCTGCTGGTCTGTTAGAGAGATAACATGTACAGTACCCAGGAAATAAAACCTGCCTTTATAAACACATTAGTCAAATAAAAATCACAGACCAAAAATAAATTTATCTCCAAAACTTGTGTAGAATCACAGGTGTGTTTTGATGTTGGTTTGATCCTTGCCAATAGAACAATCATGTCGCATAAGCAGCAAAAAGAAGCACAATTGTGTCATGTTTTCTTAAATTATCTAGGGATTACTTGACCAGGAAATCGCTAAGAAAACCACACCGTAGCTGATCGATGTCCGCAGCACAAATGTCACAGCATTAATAACTTCTCGCTGAAAGCTAACTTTGCATCATATATGAAGCATTACCCGGTGGTAGATACCTCCTGGTCTGCAGACTCCTGCCTCCAGCTGGAGGATGTAGATTTAGGGGCTCAGATAGTGAAGCAGAGAGGATAGGGACAGAAGAATAGAAAAACATCTCTCAGTCATTCTTACCAAAGCGTAATTTTCAAGCTCATAGTTTGCTCTCTGACCATAATACCACTGGGAAGAGATAAAATGTATATCATGTCCTGGTCTCCAGCCCAAGCTACTGTGATGAGGACAGAGCACCAGTGACTGCAATGTAGGTAAATATTTTTGCTTTGTGGTACTTCCCGAGCACTGGTACTGCAACCTCTTCCTTCCTCTCTTGAGGAGTTTCATGGGGAAAAAAAAAAAAAAAGTAGGAATGTTCTCATTTTTGGGGCCTGCTAAGATGAGATATTTTACTAAGAGATGGCCAGGAATAAGGAGCAGCCGTACCAGGAAGCAGCTGTGGGGCAGTGGTTGCCATAGCACAGAGCATGTACACACCAGGAAGAAAACTGAACTGTTGTATCTTGCTGTTGATCTCAGAAACACGGACCTCTCTCTTTCCTTTGAAGAACATTAACTGAATTTTTAGGAAGCCAAAAAAAGGAAAATGAAAGAAAAAAACCCAAACAAACCTCCAGGATTCTTTACTCTTAAATTGATAAAATGCATGAGAACTCCCTGCTGTGATAAAACTTGCCAGATCAGCAGACCCCGGATGGCACTCTACCAACAAGACAATGTGAGAATTTTCTTTTCCAGCAGTAGAGGATACACATGGATATTTGTATATTGCCTGAAGTATAAGAGGGCCAGAGCTCTCCTCAGTTTACATCATGCCTTCCAACCCCAGTGAGACCTGCAAGGTCAGCCAGCCTGCATACAACACACAGCTGACCCCCAGGGAAGTGCAGGGGCTTGTGCAGGAGCCCTCCAAAGTTGAAGGGATTGAAGGACAGCCAGTCTGCAGGTGGTAATCCTTTGCACTCAAGAAAATGAAGAAGATTCACATCTGATGATGTGGCAACCCTGACCTACCGTGGCAGCACTAGGTTTTTCTATTTAATCATTTTTGAACCTCATGCAGACCCAAGCATAAACTAGTTTTACACAAAATTTATAAAGCACCTTCCTGAGGTATCTGAAAATTTATTTCAAGGTGTTTTCCTGCTGCAGGCACCATTTCCTCTTCTGAACAGACCAGATTGCTCAGGACAAACACTGTGTCCTCTATTCTGCCTTCCCTTGCTCCTTGCAAGTGAGCACCTTCAGCAGGCACCATTACATCCCAAACCCAGCACAAACACCTGTCGTGGTTTAGACCAGCTGGTGACTAACCACCATGCAGCCGCTCTGTTCCTCCAGTAGGAGGAAGTACCACAAACGACTTAAGGGGCATGACAAGGGACAAGGGAGGGTCACTCACCACTTATGGTCACAGGCAAAAAGACAGACTTGGCTCACGGAAACAAAATCATTTAATTTAAACAACAAAACCGCTACCAAATCACCAACTGAAATCAGAGTAGGACAGTAAGAGAAACAACTGGCTTTTAAGGACATCTTCCCCCCCACCCCTCCCTTCTTCCCCGGGCCACCTTTGCTACCTCCTCCCCACCTTGGCACAGGGGAGGACACAGGATGAGGAGGGCGGTCGGTCCCAGCTCTCTCTGCCGCTTGCTCTTCTTCACCAGGAACACTCCTCACATTTCTGCCTTGCGGCCACGTGGTGTCCCTCCCACAGGAGACAGTCCTGTGTGAAAGTCTCTGCCTGGCGGGGAGGTCTGCCACGGGGATTGCTTCTCCCAGTGCTGAACAGACCAGCGCCAATCTTCCTCACGGCTTTTTTCAGGATCTGCAGCTCTCTGCAGTGTGAGCCTTTTCCAGCTCCCCTTATCATGAATCTCTCTCCATCTCTCTGCGGCAAAGTGTCTCTCTGTGGCTCTCTGCAGCCCGACTGTTTGTCCACCAGCGCTCTCTGAGGACGGCAGGGTCTCAGCCTGCCGACTCGCCACGGGCCACAGAGAAATGGCTGTACCGGCATGTCTCCCCAACCTTCTTCTCACTACTCTGGGTGAGCACATGGTTGGTGACCGCATGGTTCCTTCTCCTTCCTCCCTACCCCCTCCAAAACAAAAGAGTTCTCCCGAACATAAAGGCCTTCCCAAACCAGTTTCCCCTCTTAAATAGGTTTATTTGCAGAGGTGCTGATTGGTGCAGCCTTGGCCAGAGACAAGACCAAACTGGAGCTGGAGGAGCTTGTTCTGAGAAGCTTCTTACAGGGGCCACCCTAGCAGGCCCATGCCCCCCTAGCAAAACCACGCCAAATACTAAACCAACACAACGCTGTACTTTCAAGGCAGGATATTCATACTTCAGGTTGGCCAGACTGCAGCATTCCATTTTGTTGTCAGTCAGGACTTTTGGGTAGAGAACAAGAAAGTAACGAGGGATTATTTGTGTCCCCTGGGATTTTCCGTGGTTTTCCAGGATTTTAGGTGCTTGGAGACAACTTCAGCCTTCACTGCAATTCACAATAGCAGTTGATAGCCTTGTCCAAGCCATTTGACTTTGAAGGCTGAACTAGGACTGCGCTTGGACTACATGGGAAGACAGAGGCGTGTGTGCTAGGCTGCAGCTGTGGACCTGGGCACCTAACACAGCCTCTTGCTTCTGTCTGGACGCTATTGACAACCCATGAGAACACAGAGCCAGGAAAAAGGCATTGGTATTATCTGTAAATGCAGAAGACATAATTCCACTGTCAAGGAGCAGGAAGATGATCTGAATTGCACAATTAATATTCAAGACGTCATGGGACCACTAAGGAGCCATTTCACCAGCCAGAGAAGAACAGTGTAGTAATATACCTCCCATTACCTGGCCATACTGCCCAATCCAAAAATACTCCCTTGCCTACTTAGGACAGATTTATAGTTCTAGGAGGTCAGTGCAAAGGGGCTGTGGTGGAGTCCTTGCCTTTTTTAAGTTTGCTGTGGCTGTAAGATGACATCCTTTGCAACAACTCAGCCCTTTCCATGGTCCCTCAGGAAAGCCAGGTCCATACTGCCATTATTTCAATAGTATAAGGCAATTATTATACAGGTGCTTATTTTATTTGGGGGTTCAAAAAAAATCCATTTTAGTCATCATTGGGATATTTAATGTACAAATGAAATCCATAGTCATTTTCACACTATGAAACCTAGACCTGACTGCAGAAATCTTGCCCAGTATATGTAATGATTATAGGAAATTCTATCTATCTTATATGGTATTTTCTGGTTTATTTCCTAGATCTCCAGAGAATTTTCTGAACTGTCTTAGAGGACTGGAAGAGGTCCCTGAAGATTTACCAATGCTCTAGAATGCCCAAGGCAGCATTTCCAGTGCCAGAAGGTGAATGAGGGGTTTGTATTAGCCTTTAAGCTTGCCTATGGTGACTAATGGCAGTATTGTGAGATGAAAAAATAGTGTACAAGACAAGGCTCAGATGAAACTAATTCTGACTTATCTGACAGATCTAGTTTAAGAGCACAAAGCATAACTAGCCTGCTAGAATGAGTAAAGCATATCTTGCTGTGAATGAGGAGACCTACGTTTTGTTAGTTTAACATTTTGGACTATAAGGAAAGAGATTGGGGGGTTCAGTGGAGTACAAGGGTAATAAATTAATACTTGCTCATAGCAGCAAGTAATAGCAACAGTTCTGGGGAACACAAGAGGTGTGGCACATCAGTGATTATTTCTTCTGTCACAGTGCTCTCCTGAAACCCTGACCAAGGCTGAAGTCCTACACACCCAAATGGAAGCTCCACTGATGGTTTCCTTTAAACAAATGCATTGTGAGACAGACAGAAGTATGTTCACTATCCTGTGATATACAGGCTGTCATGAGAGATGCTGGGATCTGGGACAAGTATCAGGCTACAAATGTACGACCATACTACTTACTTTCTCCTGACTTAGTATTTTTCTTCATTATCTTTCCCAAACCTACAGAACCTATGAATTCTTGCATTCCTTCAGTATAAGAGCAGAGAATATTTTTAAGACTCTCCTCCTTCATGCCAGTAACTTCCAGCTCCTTTATTCTCTCCCAAGTAAGAACAGCCACGTGCTGCCCTTCTAAATCTACTTTTTCCCCTTGAGTCTACCTGCCAGACACAAACTCCCTACTTCATGGCTAATTCCTCTGGGCAGCCCAGAAATGGGTTGCATGCTGCCATTACTCTACCAGTCCAGGCCCAGTCCTCCCCAGAACGGAGTATTCTGGTCACTGGGGACTCTTCGCAACGCACCAATGAAGTCATTTCTCAGGGTTCGACAGCAAAGACCGCCCATGGTGCTTTACTTACAAGCTGATTTTGATCATTAATGATGATAAACGCATATGGATTTTTAACTAAAATAATGTACAGAGCAAAGTTAGTATATTCTGTGGATTGCCCTCACCTCCTAGAAACCTCTACAAAAATGATGAATAGAGGAACACCCACTCCTAAATTTATACTAAATATGAAATTCTCTGTACTTCAAGTTTCATGTGTGGTTTGATGCATATGTGTTTTATTGAGCTGTAGCACATAAATATTTTTATAGAATCATTACCTGAAGAATGTATTCCTCCCTTTCTTGTTCAAACTCCCTCAGAAACAAATTCAACTTTTATCTACTAAAGACAAATAAGGGATCCAGGATTTAGTGAACAGTTCAGAAAACTCCTTTAATGTAGTTAACATATTATTTGTGTTCCCAAAGTGAAGCAGTACATGAAGTAGCATGTGCCAGTTTTTTTTTTATTTTTAAATCCAATTAATTGTTCTAGTTACAGTACACTAATTTTTATCTAGCTGATTAACTACAGAATAATCCAAATACATTTCAAATTATAATCTTTCATGATTTGGGAGATTTTATACAAATGTACATTTGACAGTGCTAATTTAAAGCAAATATCAAGCTTGATTAAACATTCCCAAGATAAGAAGGATAACGATTGAATTATTTTATAGATTTAACTACCATTGATATGATGTTATAAACAGAAATATTTTGATGTTCATCATTAATTTTTAAAAATAATTCTTTGGGAAACAGCCAAGAAGGACTGGAGAAGTAGGTCAGAATGTATGCCCAAAACATTTGTATTCTTTACTATATAAACACTAATTTATTTATTGAAATAATACAGTGTTAATTATTTATTAAAGAATTTTAATTTTGCTGAGCTTCTCTCTGAAAGAAAAAAAATCATTAAAGTGTGGCTAATGCAATAGCCAATCCTATGATTGTTTCCCATCTCTGCCTCCCAACTGTTTGCCAAGTATTTATTCTCAAATCAGTATCCGTTAAACATAATCTGCATCAGAGCATCTCCAGCAAGTAAGTGAATCACACAGTCTTTTAGCAAGATTTAAGAATTGTAAAAATATTCAGGATTCCCCATCACATTTTATGTTCCCCATATGTGGGAGACTATAGTGGAAGAAAACCTCTTTAGGGAGCTGTTTTCTGGAATTGTTGCTAAGGAAGGTAAATTTCACAATACCACTGGCTATTTCCCCAAATCCTGGCTTTTAAAAAAGCAGATATACCAAACACTATTAAATAATATGGGAAAGGGAGGGAAAAGACTTTGTGAGAAGTGACATTACACACGTTTTCTACTTTTTCCTTCCTTTTTTCTTTTTCTTTTTTCTCACATTTTTTTTTTTTAAAACCAAGGAAGATGACTAATTCACTAAAAGTGTTAGAACTCTTCTGAGCACAATCAATCCTCCAACCATAAATTAGATAGACTTCACGCAAACAGATAAACAGAGAAAGTAGGAGCATGAAAACACCCATTACTAATAAAAAATTGAGCACAAGTTCCCAGCTGCAGAGTGAGTGGAACCATAGTCAACAACACAGAAATATGCGCCAGCACGTTATTCTCCAAGGCAGTGCTGTAAATGAGACAGTGTCCAGGGATGGGTTGCCTATACTAATCTCAATTGGCCTCTCTAGTTAATACATTTAAACAAAAACATGGATTTTCTGCAATCTATACTATGCTTGATTAATTTGGGCACTGGGGTAGATAACCATTTTTCTCCTATTTTCCATATGATGCACTTAAAATGAACATATTTTTCTAATGATGTAATTTCATTTTGTTTCATTAATTCTACTGAAAAACAAGCAATATTGTGTCCAGCTAGCGCATTAATAAATATAACGTGAAATTGGTTAATGCAACACACATTTCCCTCAATATCAGTTAGCTCTGTGTCACAGTGCAAAACAAAATGAAATAATGGGTTTAGTTCCCTGTTGTTTCTTCAACATTATGAACTGATTCAAAGGGGAACGGGGAGTAGCTTGCTTTTGTGGCAGACTTACTGATATATATTGTTCTTATTTGGGGATCCTGTGTTTTGCTAAACTTCATTGGACCACTTTGCAAGTGGCATTAAATCAAATCCTTTACTCCAAATAGATTAGACCTATGGCATTTCCCTTCTCTAGGAAATCAGTTATCAAGGAAACAGATCAAGTTAGTCTGGCAAGACATCCGTTTGAAAAGTCCATGTTGTGTTTTATGCATTATCCCTTGTTCCTTCATTTTCTTTCAGGATTTTACCTATAGCCTTATATAATACTGCAATCAGAGCAAGCTACCCTATGTCCCCACCATCATCTAAATTATAAGGGCTCTATTTGCTGACCCCTCTCAGGAACTCCGCTTGACAGATGTGCTCAGTTCACTGCCACTGTACCTGCACTTTCATACACTTACTTATTTGGGTATTTTGGGGCTGGAAATGCTTAGGCCTATGTGACATAATTGAGTTTTTAGCCTCACTTTCAGCCTGGATATTCTAATTTCCAGCCTTTCTTCACCTCCTGTAGTCAGCACTTCTGTCCTTACAAAAACCAATACATTTAATTTAGATTTGATGCCACACGTGAACCATTATATTCTTGACCCCCCTATTCATTACACTGTGGCTGAGCTTCTACGTCTGTGTTCTCTTTTATATTGATACATACATGACTGGGAAAAACAAAATAACAAACAACTTTACGCTGTTTGTTTTAATTTACAAGGTCCAATTCAGCTTGACTTTTGGCCCTTATGTGTACTTCTCTATTTCCTGGCCTTTCAGGCATATAGTACGCCCTATCCCTTTAGGCTATCTGCTTATTTCTCCTGCCCTTTCAGAAGTGGTTATTTATCCAGTCAGCTCTGAAGCCCTTCCCTACAAGATTTTTCCCTTGATTAAGATGCAAGTTCCAGACAGTTTTCACACCTTTGATTTAAAGAAATTTCACGCCTTCTCCACATTAAATCCCTAAGCTCTTTAATCCAGTTGACCTCATTAACTAGTTTCCTTAATTTTTCAAGTTTATCCTTTTGAAATTGAGATCCTTACAAGCTTGGATGCAGCTGTGCTGGTGGGGGTGGTATCATGGTGCAGCTGCTGCGCTGGCATGTGAGTTGGTGCCCATGCCACACGGAGTGGTGCTAATGGGAAAGGATGCAGCCCTCCCCATGCCCCAGGCTACTTCTCTTCCAGTTAATTAAGCTGAATAAATTGGTGATCATTTGATACTAGCTTT
Source organism: Bucorvus abyssinicus (assembly GCA_009769605.1). Lineage (NCBI taxonomy): Eukaryota > Metazoa > Chordata > Aves > Bucerotiformes > Bucorvidae > Bucorvus > Bucorvus abyssinicus. The sequence continues at coordinate 27,917,344 of CM020025.1, forward strand.
TTTCCTACAAGCTCTTTCTTTATGCCTCCATTGCAGAAAACCTGAGATAGAACTGAATTATTTGTTGCCTGGATGGAGGAGGACTCTATCAGTATTCCTGATACTTCTAGCCTGTTGTATTACCTTGTTCATGACTGTAAATATTTTTATATGCTTTTTTTCTGCAAAGACAGTTTTTACCCTATGCTTTAAAGGAAATGTTCAAGCACTTCCATAGTTGACAATCACTGTACAATCAGGAAAATTTCTTCCTTACCTGTGAAAGAAGTTGTTGTCTTATGACCCAAGAACTGAGTGTTTGTATTAGAAGCCTGTCCAAAGTGGAGGTTGTCACAAAAAAAAAAAACAACCAACCCTGTAGTATTGGCAACTGAAAGGTGGATATTACTGCTTATTTGTCATTCTACCTACTTATACAGAGAAAGTATGTTATCTCCTTAAGAACTGATTGCTAACAAGATTCTTAACGTACACAAATAGGAACTAACATAATAAAACTAGAAGATAGGGAAGGCTTATTATGTTGCGAGCAAAGGGACCTTGTTATTTCTCTTGGTAGGCTACTGCACGCCTTAAAAGGTCTCAGCAAGTACAAGATTTCCACTGGCCTTTGGCAATATTTTTCCCTTTTTAACTTAGTCTCAGCCTTCCAACCAGAGGCAAGAAAACACAACTTAAGCACTCATGGCTACGTACTAATGGTATAGCAGAAAAACACCACCTCACAAATTTCTCTCCCCATCGCTAGCTTTAAATGGCTCAGACACTATGTGTATGTGTTTGCTGGATCAGACATGGGAAGCCAGAACGTATACCATCCATTAACTCTCCTATGTTAGATATCAGCCCCAAGGGTATAACTAAAACACAGCAGAGCGAACCTAACAGCAAAATCAAATGCGCTTGTGCACTTGCCTGTGAAGATGGGCATCCAGTTCAGTGGGTATAGCCCTGTGTTGCAAAGAACGGGGTATTGGTATGTTGTCTTTTATGTGGGGCAAGCAAACAAGAACATTTCTATGTTGGTGCTGCTCTGATTCAGTGAAGTATAGTGAAAGATAAAAGTACACAAGGCAGAGCATGTGTCTCCTAGCACAGTCATGCTGTGGAGAGAAGTAATTTATCCCTGCTGGGTACATCCATCATATCCAGAGCCTGGAAATACCTGTTATTAGAGTGCATTCATTCCAGAGCTTATGCTATGAATGTTTGCTATTTGAGTTGATTTGCTGCAGTGTTGGTGTCAATTAGCTTCTGAGATCCCTTCCTATGATTTTGCCAGTAATGAGCATGTTCACCTGCATAAAGTTAGCAAACTAACATCGCAAATACAGGCAAGTGTGAAAGTTGCCCCTGTACTTCATCATAGCTTAGAATCTGAACCAAAAGGAAGCATGTTAGAAGAAAAATGGCTTCTAAATTGGAGTTAATGCCTTCCTCAGCTATAACCCCTGAAAATCCAGAAATGCACATCATGAAGATTAAGATGAGATGTATCCAGAATTTAGCTCATATTACCTACTAATGATTTACCAGAAATCATTAGGGGGTTTTGGCAGCTGAGTGCTTTTACTTGAGCGTGGGAAGCAAACATGTTAATACTTGCTTCTTAGTTATGAGTTACACTGGCAGACAGGCAAATTCATTTTCTCTTTTAGTTAAGTATGTCTTGTTAAAAGGTTCTTAACATGGTCTCAAAGAAGTTTGGGAAAGACTATAAAAATACTGAATACTGAAAACCAACATTGATGGTTTTAGATTCCCTTATTTCAGGAAACTGGTGTGGAAATAATTTTGTAAAAACTAAGGAAAATGTTAAGGTTTTGAAGCAGAAGGAGAAAAAACTAACACATAAATATACACAAATGAAAACTCCCACTTCTGCTTTTGCACACTGAAACATTGAAGTGAAGGGAAGCATTAAGTGCAAGTAGCGATGGACAGAGACCGATTCATTTCAGAAATTCTGAAATCATAGGTCCTAATCAGGGCCAAAGGCTCCCCTCTGCATCTAGAAGCAAAGAAGAAGACGGCATTGACTTCAGACAGGAAGTGCTGAGAATGGAAATGCTGATTCTTGAAAGCAGCCATTCCTTGCAGCTCTAAATTTGCAGAGCTCAGGAAATAAGCAATCTGCAGAAAGGGGCCACGTCAACACAGGGAGTTACTAGCTGGGGATTATTTACTGTAGCACACTGTCCTCTTGCCTGCTCAGTGGAGGTGCTCAGAATATGTCAAAGACAAATCAATCAACATCAATCAATATCCTTATTTCTTGGTTCCTGACTCAAAGTATAGAAAATCCTTTCAGATCCATTCTGGCCACATGTCCCATAATTCATATGTCCAAATGGCAGAATTCTCCACCAAAATGATAATGTGCTGAGACATACCAGTGTTTTCTTTAATGTACAGTATTGCTTTAATGCTGACTCCAAGCAGAAGAAGTATTTGTAAAGCTAAGCTTTTGATAGCATGATTAATATTTTCAGGTTGACAGTGTAGTAGAAAGCATAACCAATAGTTAAATAAATGACTGAAGCTCCCATATACATGCAATATTCTACCACAGCTTTTAACTAATCATTAAATAAAACAGAGCTAGCACATTGCTGTGAGCAAAATAATCTTTCTAACATGACTCTTAAACAACTCAGTAAATCACTCTTCAGTAATTTCTTTATCTAACAGGCTCAGTATCCTTGATAGATTCCCGATAGCCCTAAGAAATATTTGATCAGTGGGTTGCCCACGTGAATAATCTTTACTTATTTGCTACACTAGTTTATCTCATTTTTTCCTAACTGAAACCCCATTTTATTATTTCATTGTGAAACATTTTCTCCGTGCAAAGGGTGAATTTATTAGACAGCTCAGACTTCTTCAGCCCTCCGAAGGACTCAGTATTCCGCAGTGATTATGTGACAAATTAGACAAGAGAAATACCTTTGCCCAGTACTGCATAGTGGCTAAATAGCTACACAGTACAGAAATGGTCATGAAGTCCTGTCTTTTAAAATAAAAAATGTTGTTTACACTCCCCTTTACAAAGTAAGGAGGAGGAGGAGCTGGAGTGAGGGTAATGTGGGTTATAGCATTGTTTGCAAGTCAGCATGGCTCAAGCCTTTTTGGAGATAGCAGGTTTTTAAAAGAATTGCCTAGATGCAAAAAAAAAGTCCCTTGTGGCTAAAATTCACAAATCTGTCTAAGCAGGTTAACTCTTTGAGTGATGTAAGATTTCCAGGCACTACAGATCAAACAAAAGGACAAGCCTGTGGCTCTGTGCACACAGTGCATTGGACTTTGCCCCTACAACTTTCTAATGACAACATTCTAAGTCAATACCTTAAAGTGGTTACCCCAAGGCACATCTCCTATGTGGCAGGAGAAAGGTTAATGTTGCATATAGTAGTTTCTGTCTTCTGTCACTACTTAGCAGTTTACTCTCACTAAAATTAAACAAAACTGGCATCCAATTAATGGCCTAAGTTTCAGATTGCCTCTGGTATTGCGTTTGTTTTAGAATTAAATCTAACTACACCATTAAATCTACTATATGGTAGGTCCGTGCTTCAGAGGGAAATCATTTGCTGAAAGACTGGTTAAGGGTGAGATTAGTCCTGGAAAAAAGAAAGTTGCAGCATTTAAATAGTTTATTCTTAAAAATACAACATCTTCTCAAAGTGATGCAGAACCATAAGTATAAAGTTGCACGCACCAAATGCAAAGATCCTTAAAAAATGCATGACTCCTAAACTCAGAAGACCAGAATAGGAAATATGTGAATATTATAGAACATTTTCCTGCACTTTTATGTCATTAAAAATAAAGATTCCTAAAGTGCTCTGTTAGATTAGTGAAGTTAGAAAATGATTAAGGACCTGGATTCGTGGTTTTGGATATATTCTAATACTGGATAGGTAGTGGACAGTGGGTCATGTGCTGTACGGGGAAATCAGTGTGCAAAATATACCTATAGTTTCAAGCAGAAATTTCTCCAATAATTACAGTGCTGCCACCCACTGTGAAGTTATTAACAACAAAAGTATTTGGTAGCTAAACATCCACAGGGCTATTTACCTTTTTTAAAATGGATGCTTCGGATTCACTTAGCTGAAAATGACTCATTCGCATCAGTCAACAGTGCTTTCAACATGAAAAGGAGCTCCTGGACTAAGTGACTTAATATGTTATCTGAAATGGGGTAAAAATACAACAAAAACCTGAAATCCAACTCTACTTCATTCTAATTTTATTTCTAGGGTTCTTTTCTGATACATTTTGCTTCCAACAAAAGGAGAAATTAATGGAAATCCCAAGTGGTTATTAAAGGAACAAAACCCCAAATCAGAAGGTTTTTCTAGAGCTCGCACTGGGTAGATTTCAAAATTGCCGTCATCTATCTGAAGAACTCAACCCACAAAGGTAAAATCAATTTCTAAGGGAAATCCATGAAATAAGTCATGTTGCTTGCAGTGTTTTCAATTTTTTTAAGTTAATCCCAAATCTTGTGATATTTGCCTCTTTTTCTTAAGAGCTATACTTCAGACATCATATTACACGTGTGTATGAATTTTCACTTATAAAGGTAAGTTTTCTTTCTGTTCCTTCTTTTCTTTGAAGAATAATCTGGAAAACATGAACTGTAAAGGCTCGCGAACAGATTGCAGATAAAATACCCTTATATTAGCAAAAAGTATTAAATAAAAAGCAATAGCCAGCTCCTGATTTGGGGCTGTCATTACTACTTTCCCCCCCCTCTTCTGTTGTGGAGTAACCAAGCAGCAATTTATTCCTGTATTTTCAGAGTTGTACCTGTCAGTTTAGTTTTCTGGGTGCAGACATTGATCCCCATATGAAGGAATTTGCTGCATGTCTGCAGCGCTTCACGTGTCCAAGAGATGCTATATTCACAAGAACTGCCAGATACCATTGCTTCACAGGCTGTATTTTGTTGGGTCTGATGTTTCCCGATGGTAGAAAGGGAACCATAACAGCTGAGATAGGTAGAGGAAGAATCGCAGATTGATGGTGTCAGCAGAGGCTTAGGAAGCGCAAGTACCTGAGCAGAATGAGAGAGAATGCTCTTGAGATGCCATGCTCATGCAGTCAGCCCGAAGTTAGTGGGTACCACCATCTTGTCCAGTTCTCTGTGCATGGAAAGAATGGTTGTGACTCTAACTCTTGTTGTGACTCTTGCTGCCACTTCATGGCTAGTTTGCCTGTTCTTGCATTTCATGTCGATCACCTTTCACAAAAGATGAAAAATTGTTAAATCTTAAATCTGGACCACTGCCACTATGTTTGGCATTCACAGAAGTGGATTCTAACATAAATCAATTTCTGCTTCACACAGACTATTCTAAATGTATATCTCTCTATCTACACAGAAGTAGGAAAGAGAAAAAAAAACCTAACTACACACCAAATGAAGCTGGTCTTCTACAACATAAGTAACGTCTTCAATATCCACACTAATAAAATAAAATCCATATTTCCCTTTCTTTCATGATAATCTGATCATTATCACATCAAAAATGTCTCTGTTTAGTTTTGACTGTGATTGTAAGCTTTATCTGACATTAAGGTCTTCAGCGATGTTATGTGAGCTTGTGTCAAAAGGACAAAAAAACATTCAACATGCTGTCTTTGGCAGAATGAGTTCCAGCTTTTACAAATCTATTTCAATTAGGTCTTTCATTTCAAGGAACAGACAGGTTTTAATTCTGACGTGTAGAGATCTCATGCATCAGTACACTTACCCTCGCATTTACTGCTACAGAGCTAGTGCCATCACAATGAAATGATAAAATTCTAAACAAAAAACCAGAAAAGGGTTATTAATCAATTGACAGGAGAAGTATCACATTTATTCATTTAGTGCAGCTAAAACAAGTTTGTTCCTAGTGATGTGATGTACAAATACAGCTCTCAGCTTAAAAGACCCAAATGTCGATAAAGTATTGTAGGATGAAGCATAGAAAGTATTACCAACATTCATTTTCAGTATAATTACACTTTTTTTCAGAAATTGACTATTTCAAGCTTATTCGGCCAATAAGCATTTAAATGTCCTAGTGAGGTCTGAGCTATAATGTGGCTATACCTCTCCTGGTATCATTCTTGCTTACTTACTAAGATTTACTATTATTTGTTATTTTGTTCTTACTGTACATACCACATACTGTAGCCACTCCCGTTTTCCCAGTTTGAACTGTACTGAAAATCATTGCCTGACAAATTTTTAGTACTAGAAGTGCCTGACTCTCTGAACAACAGAATGACGTTCAGTCTAGATGGTTTAAATAAATTTCACTATGTAAGTAAAACTCTTGAAGAAAGCAGCACAATGATAAGACCTGTGATCATTTTTGGAGATGAGGCATCTCTTGCACAGCTAAATATTCCAGGGAGGCCACAGAATCCTCTTACATGGGATGTCAATAGTTGACAGGGTACAGCAGTTTTAATACAGCACCGGAAACAAATAGATTGACAAGCAAATGCCAGACTGAGGAAATTATAATGAATATTACTTTGTTTATAGCTGTTAACCAAATACACCTGTAGTAGGAATTATAGTTTGTCAAAAAGATGTACAATATCTGCACTTTCATGTTTTCAGCTATTTAAAAATAACAAAATTCAGTGTCATTTACTTTTCAACAGAAAATAAATGAAATCTAAAGTTGTGGGTGTTTTTCATTAGCTCTTAGATACAGTGGCTGTGCTAGAAACCATTATCTAGTACATTTTGCTTTCCAGATAAAACTTTCAAATGCTTACATTTCATTGCATGTTGGTTGATTGGATAATTTGAACATCAAAGGAACCTTTCATTTAATTAAGCCATAAAGTTGTCTTTTGCTTATTAACTTTCGATCAATAAACAAGCAATTTGGAAATGTAATCAGGAAATGCTTCCAATTGGCTGACAATGTATCAAAGCCAGTGCTTGAAGGCAAGAGCAAGCTGTAACAAGCAGTTTATTACCAGTAGCTGTTACTGACATTAGTCAAAACCAAGAAAGATAAAATGGAATAAGAAATGTAATGCTGGAAGAGCCTTGGGCGCTGTGTTCTCTTCTTCCTTTTGAAAACTGCAAGCCTGTCTTTGATATGATAACAAATATAAACTGTTTAAAAACACCAAATGCAGAAAAACTGAGACTAGCCTGTCATGGAGTTAATCCATTCTAGAGTGACATACAAATAGTGTAACATCCAGCGGATATATGTTATGGAAATACTTTGAATTGGATTTACATGTAGTGAGCAAATTGGAACTTTTGATTTTATGTGATATTGTAATGTGCATGTTCTCATATTAACTGAGTGTAATCCTATTTGAAGATAATGAGTTTTCAATAGGCTCTTCAGTCTGAAACTGCATCAGAACATTTGATTTTGGCTGGAGAAGGTCCAAATGGACTTAGAAAAAAATTGCCTACCTCAGATTTGGGGGTACCCCTCATTTCTAAGAGGAATTTATGTATTTTTTGGCCAACACATCATCCATGAAACTAACAGAACGGTGAGCTTTTCTAGTTTGTTTTGACAGTGTGCTATTTGTTTTGCTCTGTGTTGTCTATAGCCCAAAGCAGAACACTGAGCTGGATTTTTGAGTATGTCACTGAAAGCATCACATAGTTATTTCACAATTATCTGTACAAATTTTTAACTCAATTAACAATAAATTAAAAGGATAGAGAGCAAATATGTTGACTGGAATTGATTGAGTAGTGAGCATAGATTAACAGATTTAACTTCCCTGTTCTACAATGAAACAAAGTCACAGAGACTTAGCATAAAGGGATGCAGGAAAAGAACAAAGAGAAAATGCTTTGCTGCTTTTTGAGAGTTCTGTGTGTTGGCACACTGGGCATGCTGAGCACATCACAAGGCAAGCTGACACAAAAGTCACATATTTTGACAGCTAAAAGGGGAGCAATATTGCTATGTTAGAGGATTATTTTTCTGGTTCTTCCAGTTGACTCTTACACAGGTTTCATAAAAGTAGCTACTCCATGTGGAACTATAACCATAGATGCACACAAAACATTAACAAGTCTTAATTTCATCTCATTAGTACATTCCAGTAATGCCTTAAAACTGTCTTTTCCCTTAGGCCTCAGAACCTGGACACTGGCTACACTGATGGGGTGTCAGCTGGTTGTGCTGCCAGTCCTTCCTCGGGCAAGGTGTGCAGTGCTAGTAGGTCAGGGCTTCAGACCTCAAAGCTCACCTGTTTAGCCTTCACATCTCTTGATAACCTTGACCTTGACCAGTACTATTATGGTTTTCCTTGAATTCCACCATACTTGGCCCATGAGCACTTCAAGTTGGAACCATTCTTGAGTTTTCAGGAATGCAAGTAGCCCTACCTGATAACTAGACCTCATATGAGCTGTAGTATTACTAATGGTCACTTGTTATAAGACAGGAAGCATTAAACCAGGCATTTTCTGGCCAAAATTTACAGAAAAGAGAAATTAAAATATCGAGTTTGAGGACATGGACCAGTGTAGGTCCACAGATGCTCATGAAGTTATATCATCTTATGCCAGCTGAGATCCCATCTAGAGTTTCTTGGCATAACTTCCAGTATTGTTCATTAAATATTTCTGAATCCAGAACGCCTAGTACTAACAACCATCCACTGAAATCAGAGACTAATTAATGTGTCAAACAGGCATACCTATCACTACACTGAATTCTTATATCATCAGAATTTGGCCTAAATCACAGACAATGAAATCACTGTACTGGTATGGTGGCATGAAAAGATGGGTTTTAGTGATTTCTCGTTCATCTACCAAAACTAAAGAGAAGAAGAAAATTTGTCTCATTTGCAGTTAATATCCATTATCACAAGATTTTGCCTATCAAAAAGAATTCTGAAATTAGCAGACCTTCACACCCATCTGAAAAACACACCATCTGAGGAAAACACTGTGATCACCTTATTGTAGCATACCAAAGTCTTTTTCTTAATCCTTTTTCACTATTAAAAAAGTCCCTAGGAAAAATGCAACTACTGTTATAGGGATTACAAGAGAAGAAGTTGTACTTGAAAGAAGCAAGAATAAAAAAGATTTATTATGTATTTTCTTGTCTAATTGCTCTCAAAAAGTTTTCTGCTTCATTGCAGAGAGGGTCAGACACCTGATTATGAATAGTTTTGTCAGAAAGAAAAGAAAATAAGTTTAATATTAATCTTAATACATGTTACATTCTATGGAGTAGGGGGAAAAGAAGAACATTTAATAACAGATTTAATTTTCCTGTGAAAAGCAGCAACAAAAAGTTTTGCTTAATTTTGGGTTAATTAAAACATTTGTTCAATCTGAAATGAATCACTGTTTTCATTTTTGGATATTTTTCTTCTTTCAGTGAAACTAGCTCAATTAATTCTGAATTTTTAAAAAATGTGAAGTTCAATGTTTGAAGTATATTTTAAAATCCGTGAGATTTCCTAAAAGTCTTTGTCATTTCTTTCAGCAATATTTTCTTCTTCTTAAAAACAACTTTAAAAAATGAAGTATAAGTTATATCTACAAATGGGAAAATTAAAATATGCAACCAAGACTGTTACCTAGGAATAACTCCTGGGTCCTTTTTTATTAATTTTTTGATCAACACAGTGTTTTAGAAAGAAAACAAAAGTGAATATAGGACTATGAGAGCGATATGAACTTGGCTTCGTTAGGGTAGGCTAACAAAAACAGTGACCATGGATAACACTGAAATGGAAACAGGAAGAAATTTTCCTTCTCTGTGTCCTAGAAGATCATGTAATTTTATCCCCACCTACTTTCTGCAGGCCTAATAGCATATCTGGGAATGAAAGATTTTTTGTGAAATATGTAACAGTTATGTAAACCTCTTCTGCAAAAAAAAAAAAGAAAAAAAGGGGGGAGGGAGTGCAGATCTAGTTTAGGACAATTTACACTGTTCAAAGTAGTGGATATGAAAATTGCTGTCAGTGAACTCTGGCACTGCGGTTCCATTCAGACTTTCCATATACAACAGCTTTCTTTGCCCTTGTATTCACATAATTTTTTTTTTAAAAAAAAGCCCATTCCATAACTTGATCTGTAAAATTATCTATAATCCAAATGAGCCCTGATTAATATTCTAAAAAAATATGCTCAGTCATTCACCTGAACACAGATTTTCTAAATCCAGAACACAATAAGATCCACCATTGCTTCTTGGCTAAACTTTGTTTCAGGTGTGTCTGTTATATCTTCGTCATGCTGTAACAAAAAGGTTTGAAAGAGATCCACATGTGGCCACTTATGCTACAGGATTTGTAACAGTGATCTAAAATGCAGTCAAAGAGCCTGACCTTGTCATAGAATCATAGAACCATAGAATCATTTAGGTTGGAAAAGACCCTTGAGATCATCGAGTCCAGCTGTAAACCTGACACTGCCAAGTCCACCACTCGATCATGTACTTGGCAACCGTTTTGGTGAAGAAATTTTTCCTAATTTCCAATCTAAACCACCCCGGCACAAATTGAGGCCGTTTCTTTTTTTGTCATCATCTTAATAGCAGGTTAAAGAAACCAGCCCAAGAGAAACCAGTGGTGCTCGAATGCTGTGAAACAGTTTCATTCTGGGAGACAGTGACATCTGTAGTGAGCAGCATAAAATCAGAACAGTATACATGGCTTTCTGCTAGAGGGGAATCATTTTGGCTGGAAGAGACTTTCAAGATCATCAAGCCCAACCAGTGACCCAGCACTGCTAAGTCACCACTAAACCATGTCCCTAAGCATCATATCTACATGCCTCTTAAATACCTCCAGGGACGGTGACTCTACCACTTCCCTGGACAGCCTGCTCCAGTACCTGTCAACCCTTTGGGTGAAGAAATTTTTCCCTGTATCCAATGCAAACCTTCCCTGGCACAACTTGAGGCTGTTTCCTTTTCTATTGCTTATTGGAGAGAAGAGACTGACCCCCACCTCACTTCAACCTCCTTTCACACAGTTCTAGAGAGCAATGTCTTCCCTCAGCCTCCTTTTCTCCAGGCTAAACATCCCCAGTTCCCTCTCCATCATAGGACTTGGCTCTAGACCCTTCACCAGCTTCATTGTCCTTCCTTTGGGCACACTCCAGCACCTCAACGTCCTTCTTGTATTAAGGGGCCCAAAACTGGACACAGTCTCGAGGTGTGACCTCACTAGTGCCTAGTACAGGGGGACAATCACTTCCCTTCTCCTGCTGGCCACACTGTTTCTGATACAAGCCAGGATACCGTTGGTCCTCTTGGCCACCTGGGCACGCTGCTGGTTCATATTCAACTGGATCTCAGCCAACACCCCCAGGTCCTTTTCTGCCAGCCAGCCTTCCAGCCTCCACTAGCTGGTAACAGTTACAGTAACAGTAACAGTTTAGTTTGTTAAGCACAGCAAATTAAACAGTGAAAGGTAATGTTATATTCTTTATAAATAGCTGATTGAAATGAGCACTAAGAAAGGAGGAAAGCTGTCCGACTATGGTAGCGTGCAAACATATGCATAATCCAATAATGAATAAACTTAGGCTGTTGTCTAAACACGGGTATATAGTATTATTTTGATAAGGCTTAGACTATCTTTCTTGTCTTGGAGCCTCTCCAGAAGGGTATTGTCTCTTGGAATTTATAAGTCTCACCAAGCCTTTGTCTTAGTGTCCTAGGGTATCTCCAATGGAAATAGGTGCTTAAGCTTAGGGAGCACACCGTTTGTAGCCTGCTTAGCTGAACTTTCCAGATTTGAATTGGCTGCAGTGACAGCTCAGTTAGTTAGATAACTCTTGTGTATACATCTACAGGAACCTAACTATAGAATCATTTCCCATTCATACCAAAGAATAAATCACATGATTCTAGATGTGGTTTTGGACCTTACACAGTGATGTAAGCATTCATTTTTAAACATTTAAACTTAATGACGATCACAGGTGTATTAGAATACATCTACTCGTTTTTTGAAAACACATCCAGGTTCAATTCCGCCTGCTCTCTGGTTCAACTAAAAGTGGTGCAGGTGTATCTGCACAAAGCCAAGTCCATCCACAAACCTTGTTGCCTTAGGCTGAATGTTGAACTAAATTCAGCTTTCACGTTTGAGCTGTTATGTGCTTAGCCAGTTTGGAAAATGAGCAAAGTAGATTTGGGTCTTCCTGAAAAGTACAAAATGGATATGCTCTGAGAAATAACCATTAAAAAAAAAAAAAAAAGTGTCAAAGTACCTAGACCACAAATCCATCAAGTATTTTTGCTGTATTTACATGAGAACTTTCTTAGTGACATCATTTGTCTGCTATTAAAACACATCCGGCAGATGTAAAAAAAAAGTGGCATATGTTTACACTGAAGCAATATAAACATTCTACAGTTAATGAAAGACTAGCTTAAACAACAGCTATAAGAGCAATATTCATGGGCATGTATCAGTTCACCATTCAGATATGTAACTCTTTCATAGATAAGATATGAACTAGGAGGACCTACAGACAGCTGACTGATTTTTGCTAGTCAGAGAGGTGACTGATGTTTAAATTTAGTAGACTACAGGTTATTCCAAGTTTATGTATTGAAACAATAAAAAAGCTTGAAAAATTACTAAGGCTCAGTTATACAAGTTTGTGGTACAATTACTGTAATTACAACACACATGACCAGCCATCTGTAATTACAGAAGAAAGTATAAGGTGATGCTAACACAATTTGGGATGATGCAGTGCTATCCTTCTTTATTTCACCATCAGTATTACAATATTACATCAGTATTACCCAGTTTTGGTAAAAATTAATTCCCATCTTTTTTTTTGGTTCTATCTGTACTAACTCAGTGCACACCTGCATTTTAGGTCAGTAGCTGGGTA